>CM076578.1:1788300743-1788673843 GCA_034641835.2 Pinus albicaulis | reverse complement strand
TGTGATTGCTTATTGTGTCAGTATGATGATGTAGATTCCTTTAATGATGTGATCTTGATATGTCAAGTATGTAATTAATTATTTTGGTTAAAGGATTCATGAAATAGACATAAGGTTACATGCTACCATAGTGGTTGCTAATGGTTATGAAACTTATTATTCCTCTACTAAAGTTACTTTATGTACTAATGAACATTATATTTAATGGTTAATAAGGAATCTTGAGTAGTGATTTGGATAGTTACATGTGGGTATTCTATTTAATGGATAATAAGGAATATTGGGTAGTGATTTGGATAGTTACATGTGGGTTATTTGTATAACAAATTTCTAACTCCGCGCATTTACATGTGAGGTTATCGGGGTATGTTACATATAGTGGGTATGCCATACCACCCCACCTTCCCCCTATTGTGTGTGTAGGAAGAGGCATTGGTTGATTAGATTTGACCTTCTACTTACATGGAGCACTATCATTTGGTTGGAGAATCTCATAATCTCAATGGTTTTTTGGCCAATGTTATTAGACATTTTTGGTTGATAAAAAAATCAACATGTTTCACGCTGCATGGTTATTTCCTTGTTAAGTCTATCTTACTCTGCATTTGGTGGAGAAAATTAAGATTTCCATATTTTTTAAAATAGTGGGAAAATCTATAATAAATTAATTGTCAAACCAGTAGTGAGGACACTTATCTTTCTCTCATCCGTCACAATTATTCAAGAAAAACCATGCCATATGGAATGACTCGCTAGTAGCCCGTAAGGGGGTTGGGTTTCACTCCTACCAGATGCCTCTAGGTCTTGGGCTATTAATCTATTTCTTTGTATTAAAGTAAAACCATGCCACCTAGAATGACTTGTGGGGTTGGGTTTCACTCCTACCAAATGCCTCTAGGTCTTGGGCTCTTAACCTATTTCCTTGTATTAAAGGAAAACCATGCCGCCTAGAATGACTTGTAGGTGGTCTGTAAGGGGGTTGGGTTTCACTCCTATAGCATACCTCTGGGTCTTGGTTTGTTCACTCCTACTGCATAGCTCTGGGTCTTGGCTCGTTAACCCGTTTCCTTACATCCAAAGAAAGAAAGATCTTAGCCAAACATAAAGTGGCTCCATTACTTTTAAAATTTCTTCTTATGTAGATTATTTATTCATATAAAAATTATATCAAATAAAATATATTATTGCATTTTGTTAAGAGATTCTATACAATGAAGGTGTCTCAGATTAAAGTAAAAGAAAATAGTATGAATTTGATGCTATTTTAGTTTAATTAAAACTAAAAAATAAATAAATATGAATTTGATGTTATTTCAGTCAAATTAAATTAAAATAAAATAATATATTTTGTTAGTTAATATGAAGTTGATATATGACTAGTAAAAGTGAGATTATTGTTATTACATGATTTATAATTAACTCTATGTTTAATGACAAGTAATATTTAAATCAAAAGTATATTGAGGAAACAAATATTATTTAACATACTTTTATACTACCTTAACATAAATGAAAATAAAGTAATTTAAATTATTATTATTTTCATATTTTCACTTTTCATAGTGAATTAGAGGTGTAATATGTTCCATTCTTACTATAAATTTTATATATAATAAATATGAGAGTAAAATACTGAGGAGATTTGTAATTCCTTCAATTTTTGAAATTAAGTTGACAAGTAACATTTTTAAAAATATCAATAACACACACACACATGACATGTATTGAAATTTTTACATATATCCACCTTGACTCGAGATTATATATATATATATATATGTATGTATGTATGTATGTATGTATGTATGTATGTATGTATGTATTTATTTATGTATGTATGTATGTATGTATGTATGTATGTATGTATGTATTTATTTATTTTTATATTTATATTTATATAAAAAAATAATTAATTAAAACTAGCATAGTTTTATTTTAACTATGGTAGAGTGGGAACAAATCTTTCAAGATGCAAACCTATTTTTGAATGAAAAGAAATCTCTCTTAGTGATTAGAATGAAAAGAAATATCTCTTAGTGCTGGTAAATACAGAGTTAAGATGTATATAGGCTTTATATAAATGAATGTATCATATACAAGTGAACAAATTAAACTGATGATAATGTCAATACACAAAAAAACACTCTAAACTAATTAGCATTAGAATATAATTATAAGTATGCTACTGAATTCTAAGTGTCAAAAAGATAGTTTTATTTATTTTTGTAACTTAGTTTGTATTACCTCAAAAAAAAAGTTACATTTTTTGTAAGTTAATTTGTATTACCTAAAAAAACAAATTTCAGCATTCTATGCATCACAAACCAACATAGTTCAAGATGATACATTTACTATGGTCCTAGTCTCAAGCCCATGATGATCAAGGTTTTTTCCTTTTTTCCTTTTCTCTTATGGACATCAATCCATTCCAGGGATTTACCATGAACATATGTAGAAGAAACAATGACAACATTTCTTTGAGACAATTCCATTTTTGGGTGTTCAAAAGTATTTTTTGTTTCCTTATCACTTATCACTATCTAAGTGATCTAATTCATTGAAATTTTTATGACCACTCATTGATGGAGCTAATATTATGGAGGCGTATCATTTCTTTATAGTTGAGGGTGGTCACCCTTAGATGAGGGATTAGATCGCACAAGATGTGGTTGAACTGAGACTAAAGGATTCAATTTGGTTGTACGAGTCTTTTGTTACTACATGTTACCTTGCTTGTGAGTCGCAAAATTCATATATCCTCTTGTATATTTTGGATCCTACCATCCACAACTCTTTTTCTTAGCATCAAGGATGGGAGAAGGACCTTGAGAAGAAGGACGTGAATTATGGAGATGACTAGGTTTCTTCTAGATCTTGTAGTGAAAATTAGTGTTTGTGAATAAAATCTTCCCTTCCACCTAAGGAGGATTTTATCCAGTAGCTCTTTGTTGAGATATATTTCAACACATATATGAGAAAAAGTGACAATACCAATGTATATCTTAATGAAAAAACCTAGTAAGTTTTCCACATCAGTTAAGATGTTCGAATGAAGTAGATGAATGGGTAGATTAGGGAGGCTTACCTTAACAAGAATGACCAGAACTATCATGGAAAGAGGATTGAAATTAGAAAAAAGAGGTTGATAGGAGAGTTCAGATTAGCCCCAAATCCAGCGTCCTTGATAAAAAACCTTTCGATAGACATCGAGGATTTTGAATAACACAGGGAAAAAAAAAAACTTTCAAACTAAAAGAGGGATTGGTATTCTAGGTCCAGGTTTGATGCACCCATTCGCGAAGTGCATATGCTGAAGGAAAAAACCCATTAAAATGAAAAATAATAGCTTTCCATGAATAATTTGAAGAAAGGTTAGATATAAAATGATCCACTTCTAAAGGTGGATCCACAAAAAATGTTGGCCTTGAGACATCTTTGGGAGTTAGAGGAGAAATCTGTGTCTTTAGGGAAACATTGAAGGATTTGGATTGTGAGGAAGAGGGACCACCCCAAACTTTAGCTCTTGTTTAATCTTGAGACTATATATATTGAAGCATCCTTGGCTATGCCATAATATCTGAGCGAATTTTGTTCCAAAATATACCTAACTCCACTGTAGGAGCCAAATGAAGGCAGGGAATTCCTATCCGATTCTGAATTTGGTTTACAAGTGAAGATACAATATCTATAGCTTTTATCTACATGGAGAAAGAACCCCTTGATATTGGACTCACAAATTCGTAAATTTCAAATGATTTGGAGCGATGGCTTGAAATTGGATGCATGATGAACCTTGCGGAAAAAGAAATTTCCCTTGGTTTACTAGATCTTCAGAAATAACACCAAGATGAGGGGGTTTTAGAGAAAAAATAGAGTTATGGAATGAACAGTCTTCCACAAACATGACATCAATTATAGATGTTAGGGTTTTCATTGCAAATATCATAATAATAGTTTTAAAATTAATTTAATCAAAGTTATAAATAATGTATAATATAATCATTTTAGAAGATTAATATTGATTATTAATATATTTAGATACTAATTGATGTGCCTCCAAATTAGATACAAATTAAGGCCCATTAAACCTTTCCTATGCACATAAAGGCTATATTAAATCTCTCCTTCTACACTTCAAAATGTTTTCTTAGCTTTAATAAGTTCTTAGGAAGGTTTAGAGATAATTTCATATTATGTACCTAATAATAATTATTTCCATAAAATCTTGTGAAAATATTGCGAAAATTTTGAATATTTGGAAGATGAGATAATATAGGGACTTGTTCCTTGCAAAAAGATGGACTAAGATTTAATAATAAATGAACATGATATTATGAAATCTTTGAACATATTTTGGAGATCTATTGATTGATAAAATGTAGGATTGCATTCACTATCATTAAATGAAGATTCCTACTATTGGGAACTAGATCCACTGTTTGAGGGCATTTGGAGGGGGAAGATACCTCCTTTCAAGGAGGATTATTTTCTATCGATTTGTAGAAGTAAAAATTCGAATTAGCCTCTATGGGGTGGTATTTTATAGATTTATTGTGAATAAAAATTGTTATTTAGTAGCTCTATTTTCATTTCCAACAAGATGTACTTAGATTGAATTTAAAAATGAATTTTGGTGCCATTTGTAGCTTATAAAACTTGGTTTCCTACATAGGAATCTAAGTATCCTAGGGCTTGGCCATCCCAAGATCTTCGGAGTCCTGATATACAATTTATTTATCTTCTTTTCACTTCTTATTCACTTGCATCTCTTATTCTTGCTTTTCCAATTTTTTCATTTAATATTTATGCTTCATTTGTTGTAGGTTAGATTGGTTAAATGACTGAAGTAATTTGTTTTACAAGTAATTTATAAAGGTATAAATAAGCATGATGCATCCTTAGAACAACTTTAAAAATTCATATTCATCATTGAAATATTTGGATTGGTTTACTAGTTCACAATTTTGAAATTTCAGGAAGTATAAAAAATAGTAATAAATTTCTGTTGATTTTAATATAAATCTCAAATGCAACCATATTCAATTATGGTTAAATCATCTTGACTATGTTTAACCATATTTACCATGGTAATCCATGGTTAACATACTCATACATGATTAAACATTGTCAACATGGTCAAACATTGTCACTCATTGTCACCCATACACCAACTTAGTTAGCCATAGTCAACCATGGAAACCTTGGTCAACCATGATCAACCATGTCATATCTAATCAACCACACTCAACCTAGAATACCCATGCTCTACCCACTGTTAATGGTCAACCATGTTTAGACATGTTTAGAATGGTAGAACATGATCAACCAAGGTCTCTATGGTTGAACATGGTCAACCATTGTCAACATGTATATCATAGAAAAGTATGGTCAACCATGGAAAAATCATAGAAAAGTATGGTGAAACATGGTCAACCATTGTCAACATGTCTATCATAGAAAAATATCGCCAACAATGGAAAAATTGTAGAAAATTATGGTGAAACATGGTCACCATAATCGACCATGACCACCATGCTCATTGATGGACATCCAAGGTCAACCACTTTTTTAAGCATATTCAATATGGTCACCCATATTCCTCTATTAGTAAACATACTAAAAGGAAAATACCCTGTAGAAAATGTTTTTGAGGAACCCCTCATAAAAATACCCCAGACATTCATTTCTAGCAGAGGTTACTAGAGGAGGTTAGTTGTTGGAGGTTTTTCCAGATATCTTTCACTCGGTGCGCTTATCATCCTAAACTGCACCGGTCCATTCAACAAGCGAAAGCATCGGTGCACATAAAACATTGGCACACCGGACACTATGCACTCCGTACACACCTGCCTGATGCATGTTATTATTTAGCGCACTGATTCTTTACAAATATTCCGCACTGGTGCATCATAAAACACCACACCAAAACATAAACTGCCTGGTCTGGTCTTAAGAAACCACAATGGTGTGACTATAAAACCCCACGCATTGGAACAGGGTTAAATAAAAAAAAATTACAGAAAAAAAAACCGCATTTTTCACTTTTCTGAGTGCTCTAAAGCTCTCAAGCACTGGTGAAATTTATCCTTGTCTGAGCGGCCCTGACGTCGGTGCTCCCATTGCTTGCACCCATTGCACGCACTGCTGTTCTGCATTGCCCACCAATCTGTAGCTTGAATTTTGCAAAACGGTGGGAAAATTTTCTTTTTCGAATTTGACAGCCAATATGCCTCCTTGACGGCCAAATGTATTGGTATTTTTATTGTTTTTCCATGATTAAGCCTTTTAGCAGATTAACATTTCAAATTACCTTAAAATTAACCATTTAAAATAAAAAAAAAATCGCACGGTGCACTTGAGCCATTCAGCTCGCGCCGGTTCACGGTGCTGCCTATAAATTTTCAGGGCGCACCATAACCAGTGTTAAGGGTATCCACACCAGTTATAGGGCGATACTTCAAGGCGCACCATGTTATTTTAAATTTTTTTAAAAAGTGCAGTGTGGTCGGTTATCTAGCGGCACCATTGACCATGTGGAATAGTGGCAATGCAATGCGTTGACGTAAATATCCACCCCAAGGCATGTATATTTGTTAGCGCACTGCATTCTGGATTTATACAGGGCTCCTTGTCTGAGCGGCCCTGACGTCGGTGCTCCCATTGGTTGCACCCATTGCACGCACTGCTGTTCTGCATTGCCCACCAATCTCTAGCTTGAATTTTGCAAAACGGTGGGAAATTTTTCTTTTTAGAATTTGACAGCCAATATGCCTCCTCGACGGCCAAATGTATTGGTATTTTTATTGTTTTTCCATGATTAAGCCTTTTAGCAGATTAGAATTTCAAATTACCTTAAAATTAACCATTTAAAAGAAAAAAAAATTCGCCTGGTGCACTTGAGCCATTCAACTCGCGCCAGTTCGCTGTGCTGCCTACAAATTTTCAGGGCGCACCATAACCAGTGTTAAGGGTATCCGCACTAGTTACAGGGCGGTACTTCAAGGTGCACCATGTTATTTTAAAGTTTTTTAAAAAGTAAAGTGCGGTCGATTACCCAGCGGCACCATTGACCATGTGGAATAGTGGCAATGCAGTGCGTTGACGTAAATATCCACCCCAAGGCATGTATATTTGTTAGTGCACTGCATTCTGGATTTATACAGGGTCAACGGTGCAGAGTGGTAAAATACCACATCGTTTACTATGTAATGATGTCAAGAGATAGGTGCACTAACCGAACTATATGCCCCAGGGCGTAGAGTTTAGCAAGCGCACCACACTCCTGACACCGTACATAGTCGATGGTGCACTGAAAATTTTCAAGTGCACCACTGCCAGTGCATGACAAAAAAAGATGCACCAGTATTGGTGCATGCCTATTTTTTGTGGCGCACCGACTGTTATTTTTTCCCAAAAAAAATTATATATGTATATTCCTAAATACATGTCTCATTTAATAAAAAAAATGTATTTAATATGTCAATCATTTAGATATGTGAAAGGAGAGAAGAGGGGGAACAACAGCAACAATAGGCAAACTAGTATGACATGGTATGCTTGTGGGAGGCATGAGAGGGGGAGAGAGATGCGTACCCTCACCCTATTACAATAGCTACCCAGGGGCTCCTAAGGCAAGTAGGCCTCCTCAAGTTCTATGACGAGGCTACTTCCCTAAAGGGCCATGGTGTGCTTTTGAGATATCTTATCTGCAGGTGGAATCCCCACCAACAGGCTTTCCGGGTTTTCCCTAACCAGTGGCACGCGCCCACTAATGAGGACATATATTTAATTATAGGGCCATCGAGGAGAAGGGTGGATTTTCCCTCTTTCCCAAAGGTTCCAGTTGGCTATGCGCAGGGAGTCAGTTGGTGTACTCCTAGAGATTCATTAGCGCAAATATACTATCTCCTTCAGATTTTTAGGTCTTCGGAGGTCAGTTACGTATTGGTGCATTTGGTAGTTAGGAGGTGAGGTGCCTCTCACTTCTAATTTCAACCATTTCACACAACACCATAGACGGGCAACGCATTAGTTGCTCGCTTCTATATTATGTTGATTCTTTAGTACAGGAGCCACGACTTGTCAGGTGGTCTACCATTTTTTTGTGGTTGTTCTGTACAACCTTAGATAGGTGTCGTGCTCATGCAGAAGGGAGGGTCAAATTCCCTTTTGCTTCAGATCTTTTTTGTTTATTTTTTGAGAGGTTTCGAGAGACAAGGCCTACTTTTGTTCGAAAAACATAAATAATCACTTTTTGAACCCTAACTTTTGTTAGGGATGGTTATTCATTTTTTGGAAATAAACCATATCATCATAACCTACATAGATTGCATTAATGCAATGGCTAATTTTTGGTAATTTTCATATTAAATCATTATTTTTTATTATTTTTTGAAATGGACGAAGACAAACAAATGGTGATGTTTCAGTACATTTTGTAAGCCCTAGATCTAATTTTCAATGTGATCGTCAATAAGAAAAATGAGAATACCCTTTTGAAGAAGATAGGGAGAGGAATTGCAATATGATTTTTCTGATTTTTTTGTTGTTGCCATTTTAAAGTTATTGAATTTTCATTCACTGCAATTTTCAGAAGAATGAAATTTCACAGTGACATAGTTTAGTATAAAATTAATAAAAAAATTGAAATTTTTAATGAAACTTCAAAAATATTACATCATTAGAAACTAGATTTAGAGATGAATCTAATGATACCAGGTTCGAAAGATAACATTTTGTTTTTGTAGGTGTTTTGCCTCTCCAAAGCTGCAGGTTCCTGAAAACTGCAGAATTTTATGAGTTTTTCGTTCGCTAGAAACTCTCGGCCAAGATAATTTCTTGGGCGAGAAATTTTAAACTCTCAATCGAGATTTTAAACCACCATAGGTTAAATTTAACCGTGTGGCTAAAATATCATCCGAAAGTTGTACAAACTCTCGGCAGAGAGTTTGCCCAAGGTAGACTCTCGAACGAGAGTTATATAACTCTCTTTCGAGAGGTTACTAAACTCTCAGGTGAGAGTTTAATAAACTCTCATACAAGAGTTTATTTAAACTTTAATAGAAACATTTTATCTTTGGCCGACAAAAACTTGCAAAGATTCATTGTATCATCGCAATGTTTCGTGCGAGAGTTCTATATAAATAATCTCGTTCGAAAGATTAATTCCACAATATTCCACACACCATTTTGAACCAGCGAAGGTGCAACGGTGCGAGGGTGTAAATTTTTTTCCTACGAAGGTGAACATTTTTTCTGGGTGCAAAATTCCTTTTGGTGATTTTTTTTTTAATTTTTTTTGGGTGCGAAATTTTTTTTCAAAGTTTTCCTAGTGCAAATTTTTTTTTGCGAATTTTTTTTTGAAGTTTTTTGGGGTGCATGAAGGAATGAAGTATTTTTGAAAAATGTATCTATGAAGGCATGAATTATTTTTGAAAAATGTCTTTATGAATTTAATTAATTGTTTAATTTTCTCTCTTATTGAAAGCATGAAGTACTTATTCTGAAGTATTTATTTTTTATTTGGGTATTTGGTCCAAATAGAATTGGATTTTAGGTTTCCAATTTTTTTAACATGGGAAACAAAAGGAATTTCCAATCAAGTCATGATCGAAAAAGAACTTATTCAATGGAAAAGAATGAGAGATTACAAAAAAAAATGGCGAGAGGAAAGGGAAATATTAAGCCATGAAATAAATGTGGAGGTAGAGCATCGTGAAAGAGATGTAGATGTGCATGAAAATGACGAGGAAATGAGAAATTTTGAGGAACTTGGAAAAAATAATATTGAAAACACAAATGTCGAAGAGAATGTTGAGGAACTTGTCAATGAAAATATTGAAAACAAAAATGTCCAAGAGAATATTGATATCAATCTCATTGGTGAGTCAATAGTTTCTTCAATTTTAATTTTGTGTTTTTTTTTTTAAAAACATTGTAGTTCAATATAGTTTTAAAATTAAAAATATGTATATGTAAATTTCAAATTAGAAGTTAATATTTTTTTTTTTTTTTATGGAGGGACAACATCATAACCACAAGAAGATACTACCACACCTCGAATTTCACTGCAATTAATTGGAAGTTCCAAGAACGTTGTATACGACTACAACTTTCTAGATAATATGGATCCAACTAAAATTGAAGAATTGGGAACACCAATGCCTAAAAGGATAGTTCGAGATAAAATAAATTGGGGGTTCAAACATATTTTTGAAGGTATATCTATCATAGCACAAGCTCAGATTTTAAGTAGATTTTTAAAGCACAAATCTCCTAGAAATTTTGTGGAATTATTGGGCATTAAAAGTGAGAAAGAGGTTTTGGTAAATCAAATGGTATCAAAAAATGTGACGTCGACACTTGCTACACTAGCCAAGAAGCGATCTCAAGTTGAAAAGAAAGCTCGCAGAGAAATTTTAATAGGTGTACTCGCAAAACAAAATGTATCAAGTTGGTTGATGTCAGCAACTTCAAAATTGTTTAAAACATCAAGAGCAAGTTTATGGAGGCATACAAAATTTAGAATTCAATTAGATGAGAATGATGAACTTGCATGTTGGGTTAATATCTACAGGCATCCATATCATGATAGAATTCCTAATGGTGTGAGGGATAGGGTAAAAGAGTTTTGGAATTTGAATTCTCATGTGTCGCCAAATGAAAAAGACAATGTGCAATGTCGTATATCTAAGGGAGTTTATGAATCTCATGCCAAACATATAACACATGTCAGGCAAGTAGAATTATTCTAGAACTTTATGGAGAGTAATACTGATGTGAAGGTTTCCTTTAGAACATTTGTGAAGATTAAACAATGGTATGCCAGGCCTATCATTGTTTGAGACACATGTTGTTGTCGATACCATGTAGAATTCCATTTATTTATCAAATGACCCCCCTCCTTCAAGTGTTCATGAATTTTTATCGAAGATATTATGTACACAAGAGAATAATAAATTATTTTATAAAAAATAATTTGTTGGTGGAAGAAAATGCCTGGAATGTTCTCATTTGAAACTCTACGATGAAAAGTATCTCATTGATCCTAATGATCCAAAAATGTCAAATCTCAGTTTGAATTGGAACTGATATGAAAATGTTACTTACACTCTTGTTTTAGATTCAAGCACAACATCAAAAAGATCACTTTACTTGATGACAACATTTCAGTGACATATTTTATGGAGAAAATATACAAATATACATTTCAGTGAAATGTTTTAGATTCAAGCACAACATCAGGGTGAAAATATACAAATATATTAAGCACTGTCATATAGCTCGATGGTAGGATTTATAGTTCAAGCAATCACATGATTTTTTCCCAAAAGGAACAATATTATCAGTGGTTGATTTTGTTGAGAATTACATGTTTAGTCCAAAAAAAGAGATACAAAGTGAGTATTATTGTTCAGACCAAGTATCTATATTTGTGCATATGTTTTATAGACATGCAGAGCTTTATATCGATGATATCAATAGCGATGAAAATAATCGTGAAGTGATTAAGGAGTACCATTTCTACATCAGTGATGATTGAACACATGATATATGTATTTTTTAGCATTGTTTTAATGTTATTTATAATAAATTGTTGAAACAAAGGGTCACTTTTAAATAACATTGGGTATGGTCATATGGTTGTGCGGGTCAATTTAAATCAGCAGGATCGTTCTTTTGGTTGTCTCATATTCATAAGAGAACCAACATTCGGCATAAATGGAATTTCTTTGTGACAGGGTATGGAAAAGGAGAGCACGAAGGTGATGGGGCATGCATAAAACATGCACTTAGGAGGCATCAATTGAATCACTCAGCTTCCTGACTTGTAAATTCTTTAGATGTTGTTAATTGGTGTAAAGACAATTTAAGTCATGTATCAAACCCAAGGATGGCTGATGTGCACATGTAAGCATACACATTTAACTAACAATATATTATACATGTCTAGAGATATATGTGTATACATGTGTGTGTATTTTTTTTATCAAAAAAATGTTAAATATTGTTCAAAATTTGACTCGTACATGTGTGTTTTTTTCTCAAGCAAGTAATTTTGGAATATTGCAATGGGTGATGTTGATAGATCGTTGCCATTTAATTGCCTTGAAATCCATCAAACAAGAAGTTTACACTCAATTAGGAGTAAGAGCATGACAAATATACATTGCATTGAGAAACAAAAGTGCTCTTGATTTTGTTCTGCATGTATTGATCAAACAAAGTCCATCGATGACTATGAAAACCAAATTAAGAAATTTGTTAAACCATGGAAACACGAATAATTGACACCGTTGCCCCCATTTGGAAACATGACTAACAAGGAAATGGACAATGAAGTGGTTGTGATTGACAATGATTATGATCGTGTTTATGATATGGTTAGAGAATGCGATGTCTTAGTTGTCATTGCACCAAAAAATAATCAAGAAAAAGTGCATTATTATTATTTATTACGATGCTCTATGTCTAAATCCACGTTGCTGCAAGAGCATAATGATCCATCAAATTATACATACCCAATTGGTTCAATGGTGTTAATGGGAAATTTCTTTGAAGAAGTAAAGAAATGTAAAGATCATATTATTTTTCAAGATTACCAGCCAGAGGTTATTTATGTCCAATATATTCACTTGGTCATAGCAACTCAGTTGCAGTTGAAGCAAGTGAAGAGTAGAAAAAGACAACGACAATAGATGTTATCGATATATGATCATGATTCCATTCTGGAAAAATTGCCACTAGCACATCTCATATGAGTGGAACACATTGTTCAAGATGAACAATGAACTTTGATTCTAGGGTTAGAACATATAATTTCTACAATGTATTGGACTTTATATATTTTAAGACTATATTGTGGATTGATTTCAAATAAATGGACATGTGGATGGTTAGATGTGTGTTGGTACAAACAATATATTATGATCTACTAGATAAGGGTGCTTTTATAGATAATTAAGTTATGGTGATTTAAGGTGTCCACGATATGGTGATTTAATGTGTCCATGATGTTTACTCCTATATGATCTTAACTCACCCCTTTTTTTGCATGGATATGATGGTGATGAATGAATATTTAATTACATATATATTATTGTATTTTTCGTTTAGTTTTGATATCAAATGCCATCATATTTTCATCTCTTCATTAGTTTAGATTAGTTTAGATTTGATGTGGCTAATCTCTTCATTATTATCTCTTCTCATGATGGAGTTCTTCTACTTTTATTTTCCATCTCCTTGTAGTAAGGAAAATATGTTTTTGAATGTGTATGGATTATGTGATTTTTAATAAAATAAATGAAATTGAACTTGGGATGATGTGGATAATTGAATTAATTGACATAAGAAAGAACATGTTAACCAAAAATTAACACCTAACCTTGGTATTTCAACTTTTCTCTTAGTATTATTTGGATTGTCTAATTCGTTGACATTTGTGGTATGAAGATTTCCATTGGAAATAATTTTATCATCCTTATCTTCTTTGTTTTTGAGCAGTGGTGGATTATGTAGTTTACCTCTAACTCTCAATATTCCTCTCTTTCTATGTGGTGTCAGAGAATGTGCAACAACATGACCTAAATAATGGCAATAACAATTAGAATTCTTGCCACATATTTTGCATATATGTGTATGGCCCTTCACCCTTGCTTAATTTGAATATAAAGGTATCGACATGATCTTTTGAGAACCTTGTTTGCTACTAGTGTTTGATTCGTCATTTCTATATTCCTAATGATAAGGGTTAAATAAAATTTAAAATTAAATTTAAAGCAAATTATCAACAACCAACGATATTGATAAGAAACAAAACATTTAAACCAACATTTTGAGAACATATCACTTTATTCTTATGAAATATTAGATCATTGATTGGAATCTATATAGATTGGGGGATAGATATTACAAAATTAAATTTCATTAGTGCTAGAATAAAACTTTAAATTATTCTCTTGATGACAAACGTAAGACTCATATTTTGAAATTTCTTTCAACTCGGGAAACTAGACTCCATCCGAGCTTCCAAAAAAATAGTAAATAATTGTAAGTTTGATGGAAAGGTCAAATAAAGTATTCATGTTAAACCTAAAATATACTTGATAGCATTTGTACATAGAGTATACACAATGCATGCAAGAATACTTGACTATGTAAATCTCTCTGACTATAAGAAAATGAGTTCCCTCCGTCGAGGGCATATTATGGGTCACTTAAAATGTTAAATATGAGAGGTAAAATTTAAAATAACTGTCAAGTGAAATTGGAGAGTTAAACAATTTGGAAGCTCTAGATGTAGGCCCTTTTCTAGACATGTTTCCATATGTAAGTTAAATAAATTGAAGAAATTGCAACTTATGTATGTAGGGAATTGAAATACTTATTAGCTTCATTGGGTGACTTAAAGAACTTGAAGGAATTGCATATTCATAAAATGTAAGGAACTAAATTTTGTGTTTCCTTTCCTTGGATTTTTGGCCCAATTGATTGAGTTGAGGGTAATTAATTTTCCATTGATACAAAAACTATCATTTGAGGAGGTGAAAGAATAATTATAAACATTGAGTTATTTGGAGTCTTCCATTATGAGTATAGCAAATTTTTAAACAAGATGCCCAAAATTAGTGGAACCGTGAAATGGTTTGTGTGGACTGCCTGGACCCATGATGGGTAAGCATTATTTTTCATGGTTCCACCCATGTTCGTCATGATTATGGATATTCCGTTCACACGGACAATGGTTTTTTCGAGTGGATAATGTTGGCCACTAGGATGATGGTATGGGTATGGATACATGCACAATAAGGAAAAAGAAATTTTGAATGTGGTGACATGACATAAATTTTCGTCATAATATCATTAGGTATAGGTATGGGCTGACATGACATAAATTTTCATGAGAAGATCATTAGGTACAACCTAGCTTGATAGAAGTATCCATGTAACCATGAATTTTTTTTATTTAAACCATTCCTTATTTTAGGTAGACATCAAAGGTGATTCAACTACATGTTATATAAGCTTATTCTTTTTTTCAAAGCTAGAATGAGCCTAAGCCAGCACATGTTATAAATTTATGAAAAATTTACAAAGTAAACATTCTAGATGGGTGATAATGCATATGCCCATTTCCATTCTATATATAAAAAAAAATACGGAGCACAAATCCACTAGTGATGAAATCCTATATATTCAAGGTTATTAATGACCTGTCAATATTTTCTCTTCACTTTAGCTTTTCCCATGGTAAAACTTTGATTTTAGCAATGACCATGCATTTGATAAATGTTCCATCAAGGAATATTGATAATGGAAATTTTTTCTCTGTAATTTAGTTACTTCTATATTAATATATAGAGGAAAATACAACCAACGTTAGTTGCAGGCTATCCATGAAGGAGAAAGCCTGTAACTGTACAAAAAAAAAGATAATGTCACTTACTAGTTGTCAAGGATAGCCACTTACTAGCTTTGAACTAGATGACCGAGACCTCACAGGGTCTATACTTAAAGGAAATAACATTAAATAGACAAAACTAACATAAAACCTCAACAAGACAGAGACTAGAGGGGTGTCTTCATCCTTAAGGTAGTGCTTGATATGGACAACATCCTCCACTTTTACCTCCTCTTTTATTTCCCTGCTTACTCAACATTTCCAACCTCAATATCCATGTACACCTCGAAAAATTCATTAGAGGATTTAGAACCCCATATATCATTGTTAAGAGCATCAAACCCGCGATCAATTTATGCTAATTTTTTTCCAAATTTTTTGTCAAGATATCCACCCTTTACTGAATTTCAATTTTTTTATTGGCTCTACATTCAATTGCAAAGGTCACCAACTTATTCACCTGATATAAACTTAAATAGGAACAAAAAATATAGATGGATTTAGGGAGACTTCAACTGAAGTCAGATGATGTTGTTTCCAAACAATATGGTCATGCTACCTCTAACTATGGCACAATACCTCCTCTGTAAAATAAAAATATTTAACAGAAACATAGTAAATGACATATATTGGCATAAGAAAATGTTGATTACCATTAGAGGTTGTTTACTCTTGATGATATATATTCTAACTGAGTTTGCTCTAGTGATAACAGAAATTCTGGCATTTGTATTTCCGAGCTTTAGACCATATGAGTTTCATAATTTCATGTGCAACTTATCACTTTTTTTAAAACATCTTATTTTTCATCTTAATTTAGAAAACTATTTATATTATAAAATATCACTTTACAAACAAACATATTTTTTTTAAAATGTAGATAATGTCAACAATTATTCAACTATAATAACAAAATACCAACGAAATTACATCAATCATTAGATATATAAAATACAATGATTCTGAGTCTTATTAAAAAATGATTCCGAGCCTTATGAACTAGCATTTGCACCGAGAGGTGTAAAGTAACGTCAGAGAGTGGAGAATGTGGAAAACAATAATTAAACGAAATATATGGAAATGATAGAATATGAAATAACTGATGTCAATATTTAGCTTCACTCTAATGTTCCTTGTTTTTATTCATTCATTTAATTCTTTGTAAGTATCAACACAATAAACTATGCTTTCGTATTTTCTTTCATCTTTATTATATTTATAGTGAAAATTTTAGATTCAAGGAATCCCTTGATTTTCATTGATCAACCTCAAACAACCTTGAAACTTATGACTCTGCTTCAAACACATTTGATGACATATAAGTGACAACACAACAAAATGAAAATCATATTATATTCTAGATTTTTCTAGCACAATATTTAAGATGACAATTAAATTAGAACTATATAGCACCCCGAAATGTCTACCATTAACTTATTAAAGACAAGATTATCAACAAGATAACTCTTTCCCTATCATAAGATATAGGATAGACATGGAAATTCTAAAATAGCATAATATAACTGCTAAAAGGCAAGAATTACAGTAACATTCAAGTTTCGAAGCAATCTAAAAGTTACCTGGGATCCCATTATATTTGCTGCCCGACCAACCCTGAGGAGGTTGCACAGACTTAACCATATTTTTATTTGAAGGGGCTCTGAAATCCTTTGAAAGAAAAATATTCTAAAAATTTTGTTCAACATTATCATGATGGTTATTAGTTGATTGTGCCCCATCTACATGAACTTTTTGAAACCCCTCTTTAGAATGTTCTTGAGTGTCTGCTGTTGAACTGCTTCCAGCCTCTTCACTGAATAGGATAGCTTCCCTGACCTATTCTAGAATAATATCAGAGTCTTCATTTCTAATAGGCTTTCTAGACCATCCTTTCTGTGAACTACTTTTTGAGGGTATAATTCTAGATGTAGCTTGTTCATTATCAAGATCCTCACAACTTTCTTCATCACTGCTTTCAAAATCCATTGTGTCCTGTTCATCACTGTACAACATTTCTTCAACATCTCTATCCAAAAACCACAATGAATATTGTATATCTGAAAAAGATTCCACCTATTCCATCAAAATAATCTTTTGTTGTTTCTTCATCTATATCTGAGGAATACATAAGTACATCCTCCTGTGAACTGTTAGATAACTCAGACAAGCTAGTGGAATAAATTTAATCTGCTTCATTTGGCAAACCCCTTCAATATAGGTGAAAACACATCCAAGATCCATCGAGGGAGTGTTAACTTTCTGAGCTTCTACCAAACACCTCCACCGAGGGAGAATGTTAACTTTCTGAGTTGCTACCAAACACCTTAGACTTTATGAGTTGCTACAAAACACCTTATAGTAGACAAGATGAAAATAAAAAGACTCACTGAGGGAGAATGTTAAAAATCTGAGTTGGCTACAAAACGCCTCCACTGAGGGAGAATTTTAACTATTTGAGTTACTACCAAACACCTTAGACTTTCTGAGTTGCTACAAAACACCTTATAGTAGACAATATAAAAATAACAAGATTCATGTACAACTATAAACTACTAAATCATTTATTTGGTCAACAGCCTCAAAATAGATGACAACCCACCCAAAATTCACCAAGGAAGAATGTTAATTTCTGAGTGTTTTAAAACGTTCTAAAGTGCATTTCATAAACTCGTCGATCTTATTAATTTTTTAGTTGCTCAGAAACCCTTTACACCACCATCCTAAGGTGCACTCATTGAGTCGTGAATAGGGAAACCCTAGGGCGTTTGTTTCAATATAAATAGTTTTTAGTGGATCGACATTTGGAAAACTTAATAAGTGGATTTGGATAGGTTTGTATTCTTTTGTTTGTTATTATAAAAAAAACTCTTTTCAGTAATAAAAATGTATTCAACGGAAAATTTCAAAAGATATAATTATATTATCCCTTCCTAGAGGCAAATGGGCTCCATTTCAGCATAGATCCTGTCATTTAGATAGGATTTTCATACACAATGAAAGAAAAATGTGTTCAAATATCAAGGGATTTGATTTCTTCATTTAGAAAAATTGTGGAATGAAGTGTAATTAAATGTGATACAAATTCCACCAATAGTTCCAACCAACAGAATGAAGGATAATTACACGTATTTGACACAACTCCAAAGACACCAACCAAAAAAAAATAACTCCCATAAGCAAGGTATTTTCTGATGAGAACCAGAACGATGTGAGACATTTTGATGAGAACCAGAGCGATGGGAGACATATTGGGAAGAAATTAACAAAACTGTGTCCGTTTATTATCCTTATTGAAATATAAGATTTAAAATTTTTTATCCTTCGTGAAAATTAATAATGGTAATATTAAGAAATATTGAACATAACCAATACTTGATAAGGTATTAGTTAGATTGGAATTGATAAATTTGGTTCACTACAAAACATTGATTTGGTGGTTCAGTACAAAGCCTTGCCAACAGTCCAAGCTCAAAATGATAGATATTTGGAATGAGATTCAAAGACACATGTTGCAATAAGAACGCTCATAGAAGAGAACAATAATCCTATCTATGACAACCATTGTAGATAATTACTGGTAGTACCTATTGAAAATATACTATCAAAAGATTAATAATGATCATTTTGAGCACAAATATTGTATCGTCTCCTAGGTACTAAAAATGAAACACTAATCTTGCACTTTCTAGTAAAATACCATCTCACCCTAAATAATTCATTTAACACAATTAAACATTCATATTCTAGAAATACAAGTAAATATTTTGATGATGCAACAGACAAAAGAAAGGGTTTGATAATTGCATAGGGCATATCATAGATGATTCTTGATTCACTTGACTAAATATTTTTGTAAAACATTAAAATGAAATGGATTCAATAAATGCAACATAAGGATAAATAATGTCAAAAATATTCCTAGGTTCAATTTTCTTATCAACAAGTTCAAATCAAATTAGAACAAGAGCCCAATTAGCTAGTAATAACTAGATTATGAACAAATTTTGCTTTCAAAATGATACACTAAAGCAATAAGCTTTCAGATTCAATCAAACTGGCATTTTCATCATTACAGTTATTGAAAACAAACTACTACATTCAGTTATAAAACATGTCATCACTCGACAAAAGAAAGAAATAACTATTCGGTAATAGATGTTTAAAGATAAAACCAACAGTCAATTGTAACAAATGTTCAAATATATAAAGTAATGCAATATCAACCGAAATCCATTATCAAAACAGCCGTAGACCATTTTTGAAACAAATTATAATGTTAAGCACCAAGTAGAGCCATTCATATGCATAGACATATTTTATAAAACAATCCCAGCATGATCTCAAAACGAGCTTATTTTATCCAAACATATAAATGCATTGATAGAATACCTCTAAATTAATTAACAATAGAATTCTAAAAAATTACACAACAAAACAGCCTCTAAGTCCAGAGACAAATATTGCGAGTGCAAAAAATGATTCAATAAAAGTTTCAACTAACAAAATATTATTACCACTAGCAACATGAGGGATCTGAGACACTGAATGTACCGTATGAGGAAATCCTATCACACTTACAAGAGACAATTTTCTCTATTCTCATCCACAACTTAGCAAGAGAAAGAGAGGGAGAAAAACAGAAGGGTCATAAGGACTCACTTGAAAGTGGAAATCCAATCAAAACTTTGGGTCATCCAAAGTTTGTCACAAGAAGGAGAAGGGGAGAGAGGGAACAAGACTCACCTGAACGTGAAAAATCCAATGCAAACTCTAGGTAAAATGCCAGAGGAGAAGAAAAGAGCACATGATTACATGCACTTCTCACAGTTCCAGGATTATCCTTAAAAAATATGTTAGTAAGGCCATTTACTAGCCACAAGACCGATATGGGGCAGAATCTTTGATGAAATGACTCTTTGATGAAATGGAGGACACATGCAAGTATAACCCAGGAATTAGTATGACCATGACCTCGATGACCCATCAAACTTCTTCCGTCGAAACACCTAGAAGTTGGAACTCAACTTGGCAACATATCAATAAGCTCAAGCATTAAGCTTAAAAGGTCAGAGGGCTCATCGGATAAGAGTCCATTTATCTAACTATGCAATTTTATGACTTATGTACAAAGACCACCTTACTAGTACAACATGGAAACTATACCACCAAGCCAACTAAGGCCAACCCATTCAAAATGAGGGGCTTATATCTGCACGATTTATTTAGTACTGTCCTAATGACATACCAAAAAAAATAACCTTCCACCAGTAACATCCAAAAGCCATGCATTTGTTTGCATACGACTCACTACAGTGTAGTTATAAGACCTTGGAATATTTTCCTTGAAACACCCACAACATTGCCCCCCAGGTTGCAATAGCTGAAATTCCTGAAATTTAGTAGTAGTATGTATGTTAAAGCAAAGTAATACTAAAAATAAAACCAACAATTGAACCAATGTTATAGCGGTAAAAGACAAGTATACCTTTTCAACCAAAGTTGAATCCACCAGAAGGAACTATTGGTTTATTTTCCCCAAAATTGAATGTTGGTTGTGCAGCGTCTCTAGTCGCAGGTAACGTTTGGTCATCTTCATCATCTTACATCCAATAAGTTTCAAGAATCTTTACTGCCTTCTCATAAATTTGATTATTGTCACGACTTTGTAGGATCTAAATCTTCTCAAGTCCTTCAGCATCATCAGTATACCATTCATAGAGATCTACACCTCCAGTGTTGCTGAGATCCTTCTCTTCTTCCCCAACTTTCAAAATATTTTCTAGCCCTTCAAGACACAAAGTTACAATTATTGGGTCTCGACAGACTATAATATCACATAGAGGCTTAATGCATCCTTGATTCACAAGATATATGAAACCAAAAGTAGGAATCGGTAGTTTTTCTCATTGTATCAACTGACACAAATTCTTCAACATCTACATCACATTGACTATTATCAATAAACACATCTCATTACATTACATCTTGTAAGTTTACCCCTTTATTCATTACTAGACAACCCATTTTAGCAATATTCTTGTGTTGATAATATATAATAATTAAATACAAACTTTATTTGATCACGTGTACCACCAGAAGTAGCATTAGATATAGCCCATGCTGCTTCTTTCTTGATATCAAACTCAGCAGTTTGCAGCAATTGTACAAGAGGGGGAATAATGTTTGTATCAATCACAGATTGTAAACCAATCCAAAATCAGGATATATGAGCTTTAACAACATTTTACAAGGAATAATACATTCAATGAAGTGTCATTCTTAATCTATAAAGCAGAAGCTAAGGAACCTGTATTTGATCTTTGTTTCCTGGAATTATGTTTGAGATGGTCCAACATGCTTCCTTTTTGATACTTTTCTTATGATTATGGGTCAATAGTGCCAAGAGGCAGGGAAGTGTCTGATTGTTGATAATGTACTGAGGCAACACACATCCCCACAAAATTACTTGAGAACATAATCTAGCAAATAAAACACAAGTACTCACTCTATCCCAAACAACTCACTGAAACATTTAATTTATGTGTGATTGTTTAAATTATAGAAGACTAATTAAATCTCCACTTGGATGTGTACACCATAGATTGACTTGCAATATTTCAAGTTTCAAACCAGATGCCAATAGAGACTGGATATACTTGAGTTTGTACATCGTCTCTAGCTACAATATTTCCCACAGTACAGAGAGGAGGGATAAGAACAGATGGATATGGATGACTGTAGAGACAAAACATTTAGAATTGAAATTTTCAAATTCATTTAGCAAAATAATAGCTCTGACCAATCTCTAACCCTTATCTAAAAACATAAATATGGAACTAATAGAACACATTCTTAACCATAACATTAATATCCTTTCATGAAATATACCTATTTACAACATTAATAATAGGTAGAAGCTCAAAAATATTCATCAAATTTTCAGTATTTATGCTTACAATAGAAGCTCAACCAATAATCTACAAACACTAGCCTCAATCACAGCTTGAATTTTATCATTTGTTCCATCAGAAAGATAAGACAAAGTCGAGCAATCATATTTTAATACTTCTTAATCATTCAAATTAATCATATGCTTGAGTGCTGGTAGAGCTAGCTTTTTCTGCAAGAAAATGGTTCACGAAAATTTCAGCCCTGCAAAATGTATTTCTATGGCCAAGGATGACAAATTGATAGAACTAACAAGGCAAAGTCATTTAAAAAATGAACAGCATAAATTCCCTACTTGTTCAAATGCAGGTTGTGGCTTGCCTCAACAGAAATTAGACAAGATCCAAGTGGTATTTCTCAACGAGAAAGCTTAGCATTCTCATTCAGTTGAGCAAGGAGTGACATCAGGCCACCATGGTTGAGAACTAGATCTCTGCATTTGGGCGAGTCAACGGCCACATTTACCAATGTCAAAACAACCTATTAACATAAAAGGACAAGATATTAAACAACAATGACAATATAGGCTCAAATGCAGAAACAAAAACTTGGACTAAATTTCTTGGAAAATTTCTCTAATGCAGAATATAAATATTGGACAAAAACTCTGTACCATAAACAAAGTAAAGAAACATTAAAAAATAGTTCTCTAACCTGCTCATGAACATCATCACTTGGTGAACTTAGCAGTTGTACAAATATTGGCACATCTCCACAGTCAATCACAACTCATGTATGCTCTGATGTTCCTGAAGCTATGTTTGTCAAAACCCATGTTGCTTCAAATTTTATTCAAGCAGAAAAAAAGCCACAAAGCCAATTTCAGACCACTGAAACACTTTCCTATTAGGAGATAAGACAAGATAACTATATTTATGTCCAACTCATGACCAAAAAGTAGGTCAAAGGAACTATTGACTACAATGACGTCCATATAATGCTAGTGAACCAAGCTGTCTCCTATAAAAATTGAATGCATGAATATACAACGTACAATGCATGAACATAAAAATAAAATATATGGAATGCCCTGGCAGAGAAAATCTAGGAACTCCATCTCTCCTAACATTTGAGGCTAAAATAAAACATAATCCCTCAACCCTTTCATGAAATAATGAATGAAGTACATTATTTCCTTCTTTCATTTATAGATAAAACAATAAGGGCTTTCACCTGCAACTGTGAAAAACCATGCCTCGTTAGGAATTCAAAAAAGCAAGGAACAACGCCTGCATCAATAACTTCCTCTATAGGAGGACTACGCTCTGTCAAAAAAAAAAAGAAAAAAACAATGGTCAGCTGCCTGATGGAAAAAATAGACATAAATAAAATGGCAGTTCATTGATAATTAATACATAACATTTGATGTAAATACCAATTGAAAGCAACTTTTAGAATTTCGTAGTTGCTTCAAGTTGCAGGTTAGGTTCATCAGACCATACTCCTGCAACCATAGCAGGAAGTCTCTCCAACTGCAAACACAAAAACAAAAAAATTAAAAAAAAAAAGATAAAATTAATCAAAAAAGGAAACAAAATGTCATATAAGATCATCATAGATGCCACGACATAGTTTTACATATTCCTCTAAGCCAAATGAAGCACCTATACTATCAGTAACCTAGTAAATTGACTATGGTTCAAAGTTTTTACTGAAAATTAAAAATTAGTTTTAGCATTCACCAGATACATAAAGGAACCTCTCAACTGTCTATAAATTGGTGGATCTACCAAATTTGAAATTTAATCTACTGATAAGTTCAGATTTGATACCATAGGAGTAACAATGGGCTTACAATCCATCCTCTGAAATCTCATATGAATCTTGATTGCATACTTACACTCACTAAGGAAGTCCTTCTCTAGAGCCTAGGCTCAAGAAATAATGCATAAAGTTGATGTCCTTCATATTGAATTCAGGTGCTAGTTGTGTCTGGCACAATGCATCTTGCATGTTTGAAAAATCCCCGGGAGACAGCCATGCATCGTACTAGAGATTTACAATTGCAAATGGCACCAAATATCATATAAATAACATCTTCAAGAAGGCGATCAAACAAATCTGGTTGTCTCTCTTCCATATTCACTGTAATTCTACAAGACATTCAATAAAATGTAAGTGAGATCATCAATCAACTCTTACAAAAAAACCTTAAAAATATCCATTATGAATTGTTTAAGTTGAATGTAAAAATACCACTTTAAAGTCTTAGGCAGAGATACACATGTTGGGATCCTGTGATTTAGCAGATTGGCATACTAAATGACAAGGCAACTTATAAACCAGTCTTTAGAGTTCTAGGATCTAGCCCTCCTAGTCTTAGAGAGGGATATTTCAATTGTTTTGCAAAGATATGACTTGTTTTCTTGTAAAAGGTTGATTTTAGGCTAGTTATTAAGAATGATTTTGTTTTATTGTTTGATGGGACATGATGATCTAGGAAGCATAGATGGAAAAGGGAAATCTCTAAGTCATTGGGCAATGGAGTCAAGTAGAAGTTTGTAATAAGTTTGTAGATGAATCAGGGGTATCAAAGGGAAAATCAAACTTGGCTATTGGATCTACAAAGTTTTCAGGTGAAATGAAATGAACATTAAGGGTTTAGAATGAAAAGTAAAACTAAGGGAAATTAAGAATCCTTAATTATATGTACTTCTCAACAAAGGGACTTAAAACATCATTTGAACATGAAGAAGTATTTTATAGACAGGGCTAACCATGAATTCTATAAATCACACTTCATAAAATAACAATTTCAGGACAAACTTATCAAATGAAATATAGGAGTCGAGAAACACTCTATTTCATCCAAATATTTCACTTAAAGGATAAGAAAACATTCAAGATTCACAAATAACTTCATTCATGGAAGAGGGAACTCCTAGACATCTTTGATTACATCTATAAAGAACTTTAAAACAATTATTTAAGAAAGAACGAAGGGTATGATCAAAACAGACCTGTTTGGCAGACTATAAACAATGGTACTTTAAAGGGAGACTTCAAAAACAATTTTCAAGTGGCAGCAAGAAATAAGGGATGACCATAAGTCATTCTTGAGACCAACTATTTGAACTATTTTTGAAATTAACAAGCTTAAGGGTTGAAAAGTAGTCAAACTACTCAATGAAACCTTCAGCAGATGAAAACATAAAGACAGTAAACACTAAACAGGTCGAAGGTGCTTCTAGGAGACGTTTCTTAGCCTAAAATTTTTACTCTACTGCAAGCAAGAAATGATGAAAACAGAATGGAAAATAGGAAAAAAATCAACAGATTAGAATACTTCACCAACAACCAATCTCAAGGATCCAATGAAAGAGCTTTCTCCATCCACAAACAGGTAAAAACATCCACAGCTTCTAGAACATCAAATTTCTTTCAACTTCAACAGAGCTATGTATTACTTCAAAGAGTTATCAAATGCCCACCTTTACAATGAGTTCCAGTGCAGTATTTATACTGCAAATGAGGAGGTGGAACCATCTAGGGTTCAAAATGTTATAAATGACATATTAAATGCACTCCTATCCTTAAAAACCGTGCAAGGCATAAGGTAGGAATGTCTCTCAACTACTTCTCTATGTAATAAATCTGTCTTTACTTCTTGAGGATGAAATAGTTGAAAATATTGACTTTGCAGCATTATCTTCATCTTTACATTAACTGTTCTGACAGTTTATAATATTTTCTTTAGTGTAATAATTGTTTATTTGTCTTTTGAGACATAAAGTAAGTGAAAGGTGTCAATTTTGATTTATCAAGTGAATAACTGATCTATGTTGGTTTATCCAAGGCTAATTTAGCCTAAGTTCCCTTGATTTCATCATAAAACTGTGTTTTAAAGCCTTTAGCCTTGATCTGCTTTTAATTAATCTATTTTGAGGCTTTGATTTTGCCTTAAGTCTTTATAAATCACCTTTGTTGAATTTTTCTCTTTATCCGATTTCTTTAAACCCTTTAATTCTCAGTCTGCCTCTTTACACCTTGATTTATGCTTGATACTATGTTTTTATGCCTTTATAATGCATTATATTGTCTTTGAAACCTTTCAGATTCTTTTGAACTTTCATTCATTTATCCTTTAACTGCATTTTTATTCTTTAATTGTCCTTTAAGCCTTTAATCTATGTTTCTTTGGCCTTCATAATCCATAATACTATCCCTTTCCCTCTATACATTGCTTTAAACCTTTTTTTATTTGTCTCTTAGCTTTAAAAATTTGATTTAGGATTTAATCCTTTGCTTCATCACTTTTTCACTAATTTTATTTGTTTCACTGAGTGCACAATTCCCTGTGGTACACTAAAGAGTTTAAATTTTGGCCGGTGGTCATGAAACCTTGATAAAACCTTTGAATTGAAGAAAAATCCATCCCTTTTTGTTTCAGGCCCTCAGAATATCATCCTGAGGCCCTAGTCATAGAATATGGCTGTGGGAGGGCTTTTGTGTTACATGTCGCCACGAAAGCTTGCATCTAAAACATAAAAATATTAACAAAACCTGCTTTTTTAGATGAAAACCGCTTTTAAAGGCCTGAGGAGCATGCACAGAGGGAGGGAGAAGCACAGGGAAGAGGTTCCATTATAAAAACTGCGAAAACCAAGTTTTTAAATGACTTTGGTACGAAAATGGGCAAAAGTGGTTTTGGAAAACCACCGGCGGTTTTCACGTTGTAGTTCGGCGGTTAGCGGTTTTTCCTTAGGGTAACACAATTCCATTCATCTCTTACCACGTGCCCTGAGAAAAACCACCAGTTTCACATAGAAATGAGGTGTTAAACCTCGATGAGTGATCTCACATGAAATTAAATCTGGGCCATCGGATTTGGGGATTCCAGATCTATGGTGGAGAATGGAGCGCGAAGGGAGGGAAGTGCTCAGCGGATGGGAGTGGTGGAAGACAGGTGTGGAAGGGGAATTGGATGGATGGTGGAGCAGTGGGTGGTGGGCCATATGCTGGTGTAAGAAATTTTTTTTGGTAGCGGCGATGTTTATGGGCGATGGGTTTAACAAGGGTCATTGGATCTCTAAGATCCACGGTTGAGAATGATCTGGGAGATGAAGGGATGGGAGGAGAAGAGTCGTAGGGTTAAATGAGGACCTTCAGATCACGCAAATCGACGGTCGATAATGCCCCGTGGAGTGGTAAGGTGGGGATGAATGTGTTTGATGATCGGGGGGGGGAAAGGCTGAATGGGAGAGGGGATAAGAGCCGTCGGATTGGATATATCGATGGTCAAGGACATGTTGGAAAATTCATGGAGTGGGGTAAGGGAAAAATGAAGGGGGATGCGGTCCTGTGGGGGGAAAAGGACCGGATGCGAGGTGTGGAGGGCTAGGGAAAAAGGGCTAGGAGGAGGGATGAGGGAGGAGTGTCGACAATTGTCGATATTGGTAGATCGACGATGGGGATCCAATCGGAGGTTGAGCATAGGAAGGGGATAACAAAAGTGAAACGAATAAAAAATTTGAATCGTCGATGCTGATGGGGGCTAAAGCTTGGTGTTGGGGCATGGTCTCATGGAGAGATAAGGTGATCGGAAGCCAAAGAAAAGGGGCCAAGGGCTGGCACAGAGAGTTTAATTGCTTGGTCCTAGCGTTTAGACATACGGAAAAAAATGAGTGAAAGGCTTAAGCCCTCAGGGGCTTAAAGCCTATATACAAAAAGGTCAAAACAGGTAAAAAATAAAGGTTTTTAAGCCTTTTTGGATGTTCCGATAGGGTAAAATAAGCATTTTTAGACCAAATAAAAGGGTTCCATCGGTTTTTAAAGGATTTTAATAATTTTTTAAGGAGAATGATGAATAAATTAGAAGGTAAAAAATGGGTTTTTTTCAAGGGAAATGAAGGATTAATGAAGAGGAAAAAGGACTTTTCAACAGGAAAAACTGGTTTTTTGGATAAGTGTAAATGAGTGAAAAATGGGCAGATGTAGCCTGAAAACAACTTCTTTTTGAGATGGTAGGATAACTTGGAGGATTTTTAAGTGAAAATATTCAGTGAATTGATAGGCTTAGGATAATGAAGGCTATGAGATTTCTAGAACTCACAATGATTCTACAATATTGTTTCTAGAAATCTAGGATTGGTAATTTAGTCATCTTTGGACAAAGTCAAAATTATGGATGACTAAGAACACACATACCCGATGCTATACAATATAAATAGGGAAAAAATAGGTAAATTTTGAAAGCCTATAAAAGTATTGGTGCACCCTCTTCTATACTCTGCTACCAAACCCTCATCCACAGACCATCATGATGCACATAAATCAATGTTGTACAGATCTGTTAATATTTCCACATGTATGTAAGGACCGATAGTACTACTTTTTATAACCTATACTGTACACATGTTCAAATAATTTCTATACCAAGGTTATGAATTTTGGATTTCCCAAAAATAATAAAATTTTGCTATTATGAGTCAACTATTGATCACATCAGGATATGAAAGCAATTCCTATAAACTATTCCCTAACAATCTATGTAAACATTATGATTTCCATCTAACAAACCTGGTAAATTTTCTTGGAGAATGTTCCATTCCTGCTAAAATCTCTTCATCCATTTACACTTATTAATATGTTGTGAAAAAACGTTTAAAAACTTCGATCATACACCATAAACATGGAAAAGAACATTTCTTTTGGCAACAAAAATCACAAAAAGGGATGATAAGAGCATGCCCTTTAATAAATGTGTACATGATTTGTTTCTTGGTGGTAGAAGTGATCCATAGGGTCCTTTACACTGTCAAACTATATGAAGTGACCTAGGTCATGACAACTACTACTGGGCAAGCTATGCAGTGAAAGTTCCTCCCCTTTCTGTTCCATATGCACTGTATCTTCCTCCATTTTCTGTTCCATATCAATTTTACCAAATATCAACCTAACTAAATCAAAATCAACAAATTTCCAGCTTGTAAGACCATCTTAATCATATTCTTCAGCATTATTGCAAATCGATGCATCATCTTCATCTCTAGGAACGACAAATATTTGTTAAGGTCCAACCTGCATAACAAACACAAAAAATTAACCTTTGGCAACAAAAGTAAATTCATATGGTTTATTCTATGATAGCCCATTTATAATATGGAAATGATACCAACGAAGAAATGGTAAGAGGTTACCATGGTTTAATGTAGACTCTTTGACCCAAAGTCTACACGATCTCCTTGGGGCCCAGTTTTCATCATCTAAATATTATCTGTACTCTGAAAAGTACAAACCAAAGTTAATAGAAAAGTTTGTGAAAATAAATATAATAAACATAATAAATATGCTTAAATAAAAGTATCGATACCTGTGTCATGACTGCAACCTAAAAATGAATAATCTCTTCAGGCAGCCCTTATGTATAGCACATACCTGAAAATTCAATAATGTTAAGAGCCATACCATATAAAATTATGTTCATCTTAAATTCACTTACAATTTAACGTAAAACTCTAGATAGATAATACCTATGATACCACTAGAACATATGAAGGTATCATGTCTTCGTGAATTCCTTCATGTGTAGCGCTAACCTAAAAAATCCATAATGTTAAGACTCATACCATTTAAAATTATGTGACATAAATTCATTTTCAATTTGACATACAAAAATATAGATAGATAGTAATGAATGTGGCACCTGTACATGATCATGTCCATGATATACATAATGAGGATCAAGGGCAAAGTAATGTTTTTCTAAGAATGTTGTAAACCTCATAAGTTAAACAAATATATTGGCATAAGTTTTTGGAGACTAAATATATATACACCAAAAAAACATGTTACATGCACTCTAGCTCATCTTATAAATGTGTATTTTAAAATAGATCAAAACATGCTTGTACATACCTCTCCCATAGTGTGCATTTGTTTTCTAATAGCTTTCTCATAGTGGTCTCTACAGGAGGATGCATGCTCCAGAAGCTCAGATTGCTCCATATCCCTCAACACATCATTTGGAATACTCACAAATGAACAAACTCCTACACTAGATGAAGGTTGGCTTGTACCTAGGCTAACTTCCACCCGTCCTAAAGCAGTTGCAATATGTTCTTGTATCTTCTCTCTCATCTAAGATGCAACATTGGAGATAAGGGATAACTCCTTTGGAAGTGTAACTACCCTAGGTGGTTGAGGTGCTAAATGAGGTGCTAGAGGCCTAAATCCAACATCTTGCATAGCATCAAGTCGTTCATATGTACGACGATTTCCAACTCCATAGAATTTGGACCCCATATCTGTATAGTTAGGGTCCATGTGCTATTGAAATTGAGCATACAACATCCTAACAAAATATTACGGCACCTCAAAATTATTTGGGAACTTCCCATATGCATACAAGAACTTTTCATAAATATAAGGTGCAATATTGGGATCATTGAATCTTGCAATCTTCAAAAGGTTTTTGTCTTCAGGCTGCAATTTAAATAGTGACAAGGCCATTTCTTTAGTGACCCTACTTTTAACTTCATTGTAGGAGTGGATACCAGTCACTGACACTCTCCTCCTACGCATCATGTCAAAAAAACATGGGTTGATGGTCCAACCCCACGATAAGTCTCTATCAAACTCTCCAAATTGTGCAAAACAATTTGGAGAAAATCTCAACTAGGGGTAGAGAGATTGCAACTTTGAAATTCATTGCGCAATCTCATGGAATGCTCCCTCATCCCATAAACAATAAGTAAGGAGATGGTACCTTCCCAAGGTGTCTTCTCAAGAATATCACCGAGATGGGTGTAAAGGGGATCATAGATCGAATTTTGAGAAAACTCATGAACCCTATGACCTCTCCCCAAGGAGGGCAACGACCAGCACCTATAACATGTTAAACTATTGCACATATTAAAAATTAAATAATTTATAAGAAAATTTTTTATTTAAAAAATGTGTCTGGTCATTTGAAAATACCTCGTGGAAAAACTATCTCATCCTCTTCACTCATCGGACTAGGATTGTTCCCTTCCGAGGAATGAAGGTCTCTACTAGCCACTGTACAAATTTTTTTTTTTTTTTTAAACACAAGTACATGAGACACACAATAATTTTCACATTAAACATACATCAAACAATGAATTTTCCTTTAGATTTTACCGGAATGAGAACTATCCAAGTGTGGGATGGATGCCACAGGCTGAGACATTGTTCTCCTTTGTCCCTCACCAGCAATAGGGCCAACCCCAACTCCTACATTTGCATCTATGAAGCATAATTTTTTCGCATTAAACACATGTCATTTGAAAAAAAAAATCACCTGTTCAACATTGAATATAATGTAAACTTGAACATTTTAACTAGAAATTCATCTAATGTGTACCTATACCATGTATACTATACCCCTCAGAATGGGATCTATGAAATTGGGGAAGAATGGGAACAAGTCTATGGGGCTCCTCTTGTTCGATTTCGTGTCTGGGCGCATGATTCATATGAATGCATCCACCTGTGCAGGACAAAAAAATTTCACATTAATCAATTTTTCACAACGAACAATAAATATAACCTACTTGAAAACATGACATAACTAAACAACCAATGTATGTGATAATCCTCATCTCATGGAGGGGTCTCTGAAGGGCTCACCTGATGCCATTGTTGCTATAATATCAAATCAAATTTCTTCCCCTCATAAAAAAATAAGAAAATAAATTTTCAATCGACAGTCATGTCATCAACCAATGGATAATAGGTACTATAGCTCCTTGACATACAAGGGCTCGACAATAGTACATGGCATAATATCTCATGGAACTAACTAAGGTGGGTCAATCATTCCTCCAGTTGTACAACTTGACTACCTAGGTATTAGTGAGTGGTCTCCTTGAGTGTTGCTCTATGTCTTTTGGAGCAATAGGACGGTTGGTTAGCCTATCAAAAGAGGGCTTCAAGTATAGCTAGGGGAATTCATATATTCCTAAAGGTACATGGAGGTGATATTTTGTTTACAAGTATTGTCTTATGTTGTAGTACTGCAAGCAATACTAGAAAGGTTTACCTATAAAGTTTAAATATATATGAGCTTGCTAACCAAAGGAAAGGTATCCTAAAATAGAAAGAAAATAACTTGTGGAAGGTATCTTTTGAGGCTGAAATTACAAAATGTTCACAACTTCTGCTATACTTCTTTGAGTTCTTATTATGAACCCAATCATGAAATGCTATAAGATCATTAGATATATTGTCACTGGATTGGAAGAATGTTTTTATTAATGGATTTGGAAAATCATCATTTTATAGGGTTAATAACCTTGTCTAATAATCATTACTAGAAAAGAGGTCATTTCCTCAATTCTTCTTCTTTCTAAGTTCCTCATCCTATTGTTTTGTAGCCACCATCAATAGTCACAACTGATGTTATGGTGAAACATTCCTCCTCAAAAGAAATGGAATCTTAGTTAATGGATATTTATAACAAATCCTTGTGAAGTGTTGAGGACGGAGAACATCGTACATCAAGATGGGGCTCCATTCACGTATTATCACACTTGATATGTAAGCCCTTTCAGGCCCATGTATTCATGATTTTTTATTTTTATTGTAGAAAATATATTTTAAACAACTAGGACAACATTTGAAATTTTCTTCCTTTTTTGGTTCAATCATGTCAGCATTTTCAAATACATGTAAATGAATCTGGACCCCAAGAAATATCCATGTTGAACCAGAAAGTCTTGTGCTTTCCTTTATGTTCGTTTGGGTTTACATGCTACTCTGTTCTCTTTTTCTCATCCAGTATAAAGGACTTACATTCCCATTCTGTTATGTCTCCTAGATCTTTTACTCTATTTTAGATTTAATAAGCTGTAAAATATCAATAGCAACTCAAAAGGTAGGCCGACAAGCAGTTCAGCCTCCAAATATCACAGAGGTTCTATCAACCTATATTATGAGTTATCTAGTGCATTATACCTGTTGACTATCAGAAAACAGTATCTTGAATCCTATTATGTACTGGAATTTTGTTTCTTTTGATTCAAAAGTTTCAAATTCAACTTTCCATAAAATCTTATCTAATTCAACTTCAACTTGCCAACATGAGGACAAAGAACACATGAGGGTATATTTATAGGAGTGAGGTGATTGTTCATATACCATGAACTTTCACCTACACTCATGACACTTGAAATTATTCATGAATCTATGATTTGTAATGACTCTCACATGTGCAATCAATATTAACATTTCTATTGAGATTATTATAAAAAGTGTTTACACTATGAGAGAAGAGAAATTATGAGGAAAGTAGAGATGATTACCTTGAATCCTAAATGATATTTTTCCAATGTTGTTGCCAAATTATGGAGGATTTCATGAGATGATGAATAGAGTTTTGATCTGCATTTGTTGTATTGAACGTACATTTTCCTGCTACTACTTTTTTCATCAAGTAAACGAGTTTTAAGACCAATATCGACATTCCCCAACTTGGTAGACATAATTCCTTGGGAATCTATATGCAGTCATTATATGAAAATTGATCTCAACCCTTGCAGAATGTGTGGCAAATTTTTTTGTGCCTTATTTTCATTAAAGTGATCATACAACCAACTTGTGATGTTGTGCCTTTGGTATTGCTAAATTTTCCTAGAAGCATGTATGAAGATAATGTCCTACCTTATGAAAACCCTAGTTGCACAACCTTCATGATAAACCCTTAGCTAACATTGATGCCCCACAATATTATTATCTTGGAAGAGATGCATTGCAAGGAACATTTTTTGTCAATTGGAAATCAAAGATTGATGATTTCAACTTGATCCCATTCTCCTCCACATAGGCTAATATTCTTGCTCCCTCTCTTCTTCTTGCAAAAAAATTACATTGATCATACATATTTGTAGCCAAAGGATAATAGTAGAAACATACAAAATGGACTGAAAGAGAGATACTACTGTGGACCCCTATATAATCCCTTTATGCACCACAATATTTTCATTTTGTGTTGTCTGTGCAAGATCATTACGAGTAGAAATGGATATAGTTATATTCCACGATGAAGCACTGAAGGATACATTTCTTGAATATGACCAATGGTTTAAGCATTAATTTGAGGCCAAATTGACGAATACACTTGAACACATTTTACATGCATTCCATAAAATAAGGTTTTCAATCTACCAATGGGCATTATACAAACAAACTATGTGTGTGTTTCTCTTCTAGTATGTTGAGCCACTATTAGTTCTTGAACTTCTATTTCAAACATGTGATTTCCCATATACATGCATATTAGTCCTATATTTATTCTAATGTTCACCTTCTTGTGACATTGTTTTTATCTAAGAAAATGCTGATACGGGTTATGTCGTATTCTTTCTGATCCATACCAACATATGTCATAAAACTTTTGGGTTTATTTTTTCCCTCAAGGTTTTCCTTTACGTAGTACTAGGTGCGATATATATTTTTTCTCGTGAGTATGAGTACCAGACTCTACCATACCACCTCTTCTAGGGTTTATTACTACCTAATTAACCTTGATTCCCCTTGGATTTCCTCCAAGAAATTTCCATGATGCATTCAAAATTTTCACTGTGAGGCAGGTGTTTATTGCAGATTATTACAAGGGACAGTTCCTGGATCAGGAGGAATCACTAGTTGATACAACAACAAGCAATGAAAAAATGAAATATTCAAGTTCTTTATAGGAATATCATATCTCAAGTATTTTCTAGTTCATATATGTTTGAATTGAATCAACTCATTTGTCGATCACACAAGCCTTTTTTGATATTTTAGTAAAGATAATTCCTCCTTGGGGGAATGAATTTTAATGCGTTCGTGGTCCTTGATTGATCCAATTTCATATTGTTCCATTTTTCACTTGAGAAGGTAAAAATTTCAAACTTTAACTTTACATGCCTCATCTTTCATAGAAATGGTTTTTTGTTCTTAGACCACTTTCAATTATAAACACTCAATAACAACATCCTCCATTTCTGATCATAGAGGCTTGTTTTCTAGATATTTCAACCCCAGAAATAGGAGTTTGAATTATACTATTATTTTTTGGTCATCTTGTCCAAATGAATCCTAAATTTTTTATTTTGTGTTGTACCTATGAGCTTCACTGTATTTAACTAAGTCAAATAGAAACTCTTTGACTTACCAATTATTGACCTCTGTAGTTTTCAAAATGGCTTCTTAACATCAGTGTCGAGAGGAAAAAAATTTCATCTCAATGAAATAATTATTGTCCTATTTATTTCTTGCCATGTACTTCAGTGTTTGTCATGATATTAAATATTATACCATGTTAATATATGCTACACAATTCAATAGTATAGTTTAGGGTTATACTATCATTGTAGATGGCCCTCCTTCACTATGTTCTTTTTCCTTTTCTTAAGACAATATAAAATACTACTTGGATCCTATAATGCAATTTACAATCCTACATTCATATGAAAAATAAAAATTCATTTTTAAAGAAGTTGTAAGTCAACTAAAGAACAATGTTATCTTGGATCATGTTTCAAAAGAAGGTCAAGGGAATTCAAGGGATCTGTCAAATGTTAATCTCATTGTTGGAATGTTTATTTCTTGTCATGTACTTCAGTGTTTGTCATGATATTAAATATTCTTCCATGTTCATCTATTCTACATAATTCAATAATATAGTTCGGGGTTATAATAGAATTGTAGGTGGACCTCCTTCCCAATGTGCTTTTTCCTCTTCTTAAGACAATAATAAAATACTACTTGGATCCTTTAATGTAATTTACAATCCTAAATTCATATGAAAACTTAAGAATTCCTTTATAAAGAAGTTGCAAGATAACTAAAGCACAATGTTAGATCATATCATGTTTCAAAAGAAGGTCAATAAAATTTAAGGGATATTTCAATTGTTAATCTCATTAGGTAAGAAATTATACCCAAATATACATGCACTGCCACATGTCTTAAAAATTGTGCAAGAATTACTCAACGAGTAATAAACTACCAATTGAAAACTAGGCATTTCATTCTCTCATGAAACTAAGAATACTTTGGGAGCATTGTAATGGGACCACAAGAAGGAACTGCAATGTTAGAGTGATTGTCCATAAAACTATTTAAATGGAAATTTCTTGATCCAAAATATTCAAAGTATCACAGTTGCATGCAATATGTTGTTATGAAGCTGCACATGTTGTTATAATTCCTTTTCCAAGTCCACCTTTGTTTGAGTTATCTTCCAAGTGCATAGGGTGATAATATCCAAGCCATTAAGGACACTTTTATCCAAAAAATTGAAACCTTCCCTCAGATAATTCATTGAAGTTGTTATAGTAAATCAATATAGAAACTAATATACTTGCCTACTATTGCAAATTCAATATATGTTCTCAAAGTGCAGTCAAGAATTTATACACAATCATTTTCCATCCATTGGTGAGACATTTTATATTATTCCATTTCATAGATTCATTATGGAAGAAGATGTATCTTCTGCAAAGTTGGCTTGTAATACTCGATAAATAAGGTGGCTATCTCTAACCTTATTTTTAAAGTCACATTAAGAGAGGGAGTCATATGTTACAGATTCAGGTCTAGTGTTGTATTATTGTTCGTAGTCAACCACAGATCATGAGTTTATCTTGATGAAGATAATATATTCGACTTGGGACCTCAAGGCCTAGTCATGAATCTTAGTTACAGTGCAAGTCACACTTTTCAGTTTCAATCTCATTGTAAGCTATAAGTGCAATATTTGACCTACTCATAGTCACAAATTAAATCTCTAACACATATCTCAATTTAATTCCTAAGACCACTACAAATTGTCAGTGCTATTTTCAACTTGGAGGCAGAGTATGCGAGACCAATCACACTTTGGAAATGCACATTATATTTTTCACAAGCTTGGTCATAGTTTAGGGGTCTTGAGTCGTAGGTCACCATGAGATTCTAATGTAACTACAATTTGTGGGTGTGTTTTGTGATTGAAGGATGAAGACCTCTACTACTATCAAAATTTTGACCTCTAATAATTCAACTTGTATAATACTTTGACATAATGTTTGTTTGTTTTTTTTTTTTTTTTAACATAATCAGTTGCTATATTGTATTCCAAAAAGTAGGAGGAGCTAAAACTCCATAATGACATGATAGATTGCTTATGGAGCAATAGAGGAAATGAATACAGATGAGAATTACATTTCCTTTGATTCTAGTTTTCGAATAGAACTAAAATATTGTAGATGCATATATTTGGACAAACTGAAAAAGAAGCAAAAAATATTTGCAAGACATGCTGAAATAGTGGCAGATTAGTTCATTTTGATTTGGCTGATGTGGCGCACTGTGGAATCCTCAGGGTTTTCACTATTTCCTACATTCCTTAAGTTTTTGGAGATCGAACTGGAAGCTGAGAGCTTCTCTAGCATGTATTTCAGAAGTTGCACTGATTTTTCCGCCTGTGCACATTGATTTGAGAGATTGTTGAACTGAGATTGAAGAGAGAAGATTCTTGCAAGAAATACCTTTACATCTGCCTCATGCTTGTCATCCAAAATTTCAACCTCATTTTTTAGCTTTGTTTCAAGGATCTTTTGATGGGCCCTGATTTTCTCAAGCTCTGACTAAAGATTCGCACTGTGAATACAGTTTTCACTATGAGACATGATAATTAAGTTAGAATAAAAACTACAACAAGACCAAAGATTTATGCCGAGCTGCATGAAGAGCCAGACGAAATCACCACCAAAGAATGTTTTGGAAGACTGAGGCAACAAAATCGCATAGATAAGACGCCTTTGGATGAATAAAACAAGCAAATACACCATAATCAGAGAACTCATCAAAGGAAATAGGAAGGTAAAGCATGAGGAGTAGAGAGGGGAATGAATCACTAAAGGTAGAGCGAAGGAATATATAGATGATTCCAGAGTTCGGAGAGCAGAAAAGGGGTAAAACCAAGGTGAAATGATCACGGGCAAGGAGGGAAAATAAGTACCAGGGACGCACCAGAGTTCTGATAGACAGGAGGGGATGATTGAATAAAATCTGAGGGATATAAGAGTCATGATTATGGTAGAGGATAAATATCTAAAGAATAATTTCACATCAATTGTCCAGGGATACGAGCGCAAGCATTATTTGCATATAGATATGCCTCTTTATTGTGAATTCGGAGTACATGAAAGAAATTTACCTCTATCATATCTTGCAAAATATTATGACACATGCTAATAATTTGTTGAAGATCTATGTTTGCAACAGAGAAATCGTGGGCCATTAGATTTATGATAATGGTTGAGTCTCCAAAGACCATAACATTTTTTATTTTTAGATTTTTTAGTTATTGTAAACCTTGGTATAGAGCTAGAGCCTCTGCTCGGTTGTTTGATAGGGTGCCAAGTCCCCATTCAACTGTGGTAAGGATGCTTCCATTTTTACTTCTTGTGATACCACCCACTCCTGCTATGCCTGGGTTAGACTTTGAAGCCCCGTAAAAGAAGAGAGATGGTCTGAGACTGATCTTTATCCAATCAGCAAGGTCATTCTATTTTAATTTGATTTTCCATCTTGCCTCATTTTTGTGAGGTTGGTTTATAAGGTGATTGTTGTTGTTGTTACTTTTGTTCAGTAAATCTCCAAGGAATATATTTTCCTACACACAAATTTCATGGTGATTAATTCGGTAGTTGTATTTTGCATAGATTGCTTCAATGGTGAGGCTCTAAGAGTTTTTTCACACTTTCCTAGTTGATGGATCTTTATCCCTAAAGATTTTATTATTCCACATCACTACATAAGGAAGGGTATCCCATACCTATTGCGAAACTTTATTTTTCTTTCTCCCCCATGAAAAGCTATTTTTTCAGGCTTTTAGAACCTCAGCAACCAAGTGATATTGTGCCCAGAAGGGTTGAGTAAAGGAGGTAAGCTCCATCCAAAAAAAAAAATGTGAAGGGGCACCAGATGAAGAGATGGAGGATCGTCTCTTCTTCATTTTGACAATTTGGACACATAGATGGCCCTATAATACCTCTTTTTTTTAGATTGTCTGAGGTTAAAATTTTGTTTTTTAGGAGAATCCAAATAAAGAATTTGATCTTTGGAGTAGCTTCAGTCTTCCAAACAGTCTTCCATAAAGGCCAGATTGGCATTGGATAGTTTTCTCTGCAGAGATATTGATAGGCTAATTTGATGGTAAAAGCAGTACTAGAGGGGTCCCAACGGTAACCATAAATGTTCCCTTTTTTTATAGGTGTAGTGCCATGAAGGTAAGATTGTAGATTTTTGAGGTCATATTCAAGGTAAGAAGGGACTTTAGGAAAGTTCCATTCGGTCCAAATTTGGGTCTGAGTGTCCCATTTGGAGAAATGGCTGAGGAGGCTGAGACCCATGTTGTTGAAGAAGAGTAGAATGCGCTACACACCAGGCCTATCCATAATGGGAATTTGTCCCATAATCCAGTCAGTTCCTATGTTGATGGTGTTACCTCCCATGGGAACTTTAGAAAGGTTGTGAGCAAGGAATAGAATGGATTTTTTGCATAAGGACCAGATTTTTGAGCAAGGCCTGTTGGGAATATCGTGGTAAAGGAGATGTTGTCTTGTGGTTTTTAGATACTTTACTTCCAGGAATTTTTTCCCCCAAGCTTTGCCTCCATTAATAAGACACCAAACAATATTCCCACTAAAGGATCTATTTTGGAGTTTGGGCGAATGAACACCAATACCTCCATGCTCTTGATCTTGAATTACTTGCCTCTAATTAATGAGATTGTATTTCCTTTTATCATTCTTTCCTCCTTGCCATAGGAAATTCCTGATGATAGCTTCTATTTTGACATGAATGCTAGCTAGAGCTTGAAGGAGAGTAAAGTGGTATAGAGGAAGGGAGGAGAGCCCAGACTTGAGAAGGATGAGCTGACCTACTGGGTTGAGCCATGTTGATCCCCATTGATTAAATTTTCTCTGCATTTCATTAATTGTAACATTCCAGACATCTGCCTTCAAAGAGATGATACTTATAGGCATGCCTAAGTAGGTGAAATGATCCCAATTTATTTTACAAGGGACACCAAGGATATTAGCTATACTATGCAAGGTTTGAATGGATGCATTCTAGCCATAGACACATCTTTTATGATTGTTGATCAGGCCACCAGAGTAGAGCATGAACTTGTCTAGGATATTTTTAAATCGCTATGCTATAATGTTGGTAGCTCCTCCCATTAGCAGAGTGTCGTCTTCAAATTGTGAATGATTCATGTTTTTAACTCCATTTCCATATTTGATTCCAGTAATGAGACACACCAATCTCATATGATCCAAAGATCTACTGAAGGATTCCTCCATATGAATGAAGAGGTAAGGGGAGAGAGGACACCCTTGCCGTAAACCTCTAGTGGATTGGAAAAAAGGGGTTGGTCTACCTTTGATAAGAGGTGATATCTAGGGTCTCGAGATGCAGGAGCTAATTAAGGCTACGAATGTTTGATCAAAAACCATTTTTTTAAGCACAACAAGAAGAAAGGAGTGCTTGAACCTATCAAAAGAATTGGCAAGATCAAGCTTAAGAATAAAGCCTTTTTCGTTTCGCAAAATGGTGGAATGTATGGCTTCTTGAAGAAGGAGGATAGAGTCAGTGATTTGTCTTTGGGATATAAACCCTCCTTGAGTTTCTCTAGATGAGGTTGCAAAGATGGGCCTTAAGACGAGAAGCTAGGATTTTTGTGAGGAGCTTATAGGAGGAGTTGCGAAGGAATATGAGCCGAAATCTAGAAGAGGAGGAGGGATGATTTTCTTTGGGAATGAGGGCCAGAAATGTAGAATTGGTATACCCTCCAATTTTCTTTTTCTGAGGAGTCCACTGTATCATTTTCATTATATATGTTTTTATAAGATCCCAGTCGGTTCTATAGAAGGATATCGAGAACCCATCTAGCCCCGACGCTTTAGCCGGATGCAGGGTCTAGATAGCATTTTGGACCTATTCTTCTCCAATTTCTCTGTTGAGAGATTGGTTTATCTCTTCAGTGATCAGTGTTAGGAGGTGTTGTAACAAGTCTGAGTAATCTTCTGGAATTTTATTCTCAATGAAAAGCTCTTTAAAATACATTGTGGCGGCCCTTTTAATGTCCTCTTGATCTGCTTGAAGATGCCCAACATCATCAATGATGGAAGCAATGTTGTTTTTAGCTTTGCGGATTGTAGTTTTCTTATGAAAAAAAGTTTTGTTCTTGTCGCCAGCTTAGAGCCATAAGTTCCTTGATTTAATACGCCATTTCTCCTCCTCTTTTTTGTTGGTTTGACAGAGCTGCCAATAGAGATCCTTTTCTTGGTTGAGGATGTCTTGGTTGAGGCCTTGTATTTCAATCTTGTCATGAACTTAATCTAGTTTGGATTTAATTTCATTTTTGACTTTATCAAGTTCTTTATAATGAGTTTTAGCCCATTCCTTTAGAGCTAGTTTTTTTCCTTCAGTTTGGTCTCCCATATATAAATTGGTGAGCCTTCAACATGCTGCATCCACACAGCCCGCACCAACTGATTTTCTTCTAGCATGTCATTCCAGAGCGGGCTATATTTGAAGGGAATAGGTCCAAGAGAGCGATGGTAGCCAAAGGAAAGAGTAATGGGATAATGGTCTAAGGATGAAGAGGTGAGCACATTAGCAGCAGCTGTGGAATAGTAAGAAAGGAGAGTGACTGCTATCAAGATTCTATCGATGCTTTCCATAATATTATCTCTGCCTATTCTTCTATTACTCCAACTATACCTACGATTATTTGGCATTATTTCCACCAACTCATGTTCCTGCATAATGTCTTCAAGCTGATTTCTAAAAGGATCATGACTGAAGCAACCTCCTCTTTTCTTGTTTGCATGGAGAATTAGATTGAAGTCTCCTCCCATTACAATTTTGTTGTTTTCCTCATTGTTCATGTCTTCGTTTATGGTGCTCCAGCATAAATCTTTATCCCTATAATGGTTTGGACTATATACATTGTATACAATGATATTTTTTTGATCTCTCCTGTTTTCTAAGATTACTTTGAGCCATTTTGGATTTACCGTGATGCATTTTTGTTCCCAGATTCTATGGTCCCAAACGGTAGCTAATCCACTAGAATATCCCCTTGACTCAGTTAGCGTACCATCATAACTTTTTTCTTTGCTTATTATTGTCTTCATTTCTAAGTTTCCCTGTTTTCTTTCCTGCAATAAAATAATTTCTGGTTTCTCTTGATTAATAAGATCTCTTAGGGCTACTATTTTGTAGGGTTTCCCTAATCCCCTGTTATTCCATGAGAGAACCTTCATTATTGCATAAGGTTTTTTTAGAGAGTCTCTTTCCCTCCCGGTTCCTTTTTCCCAGTGTCTTTATTGTTCTGTCCCAATATGTAGTTTTCAATGGGGTTTCAAGTTTCTAGTGCTATGTCCTTTTAAGAATTCTCGTCACGCTGTTGATTTATTGTTCTTTTTCCAGGTCCCTACATTTTTTGAGTTTCAAGGCTAGCTCCATGCTCCTTAGATGAGTTTCTGGTGATTTTGATAGTGGTTGGTTCTTGGGAAGAAGTTACAAGGTCAGGGATGGAAGGAGAGATATGAGGGGTGTCCTGAGAGGAGTTGGGAGGAGGAAGAGGGGTTTCATCATCACGGGGGGAAATGGCTAAGAAAGGATTGGAAAGGTCAAGAGAATTATTGGGGGGCAGGGAGGAGGATGAGGGAAAGTTGTTTGGATCCGAAATATTGGGGGAAGAGGACTGCATGGAGTTTGGCTTAGGCGGGGGCACAAATTGAGAAGTGGTCTTGGGGTTTGAGTTGGTTTTCTTTTTTTAATAGTTTCCCATTGCTGGTCAGTTTCCGGATTTTCAACATCAATAATTTTTTAACAGCGATTAGAAAAGTGACCATGTTCGTGACATACCTTACATTTGAACGGGATCTGCTCATAGTCGATTTGCTGAATGTGCGTCCATCTGTCGACTTTTATTTTTATTGCCTCAGGGAGACCTTTGCCCAAATCCACTTCAACACAAATCATAGTGTAGGCTTGCATGTTGTCCTTTGGTTCACTTCGGTCAATGAATTTCCCAATCAAATTTCCAATGTCTCTAATAGAATCGTCCCCCCAATAGTGCAGAGGGAGGTGTGGGAGGTGCACCCAAACAGGGACAACATTCGGCACATCAAGTTCAGGGTCAAAGTCTGGCATCCATTTTTGAGGTACAAACCTCTGGTATCCATGAAATAGGGCCCATTTCTAAAGATCAAGTCTTTGTCTTCTTTTGTTTCAAAGTGGAATGTGTAATATCGCCTTCCACAGAACCTGATGGAGATTTTGCCATTGATCTCATCTACCCAGTTTCTTTCAATCCATCTCTAAACCATCTTCAGGGAGGTCCAGAGCCCGGTAAACTGTCCTATTAATCCCTTCTCTGTTAGCGAGATACCATCCATACGAGGAAGAGAGGGAGGGAGAACAACTTCCTGTAAGCCTTCCAATTTTTTTACAAACTTTGAGACTACCGATCTAGGTCTTGATGGAGCCAAAGAAATGATGAGATCGGAAAAAGCACGGGCCTGGATCAGGGAGGCGACCAACCCATGGGAAGAATCTGGAGTGGCCATGCAGAGCGATGTAGGCTACCAGCAGAGCTGGAGAAGCCAGAGGTCAGAGTCGAAGGGTTGCAGTGGCCAGTCACCAGCGCAGGGGCATGAGCAGCTCCAAAAAACAATTTGACATAACGTTTGTTATTAACCTTTCTCAATGCCTTTTTCATTACCTTGCATTCACCCCAACATATATTAACATGCCCTTTTCCATCCATCATTACCTTTGTGGAGTTATCAGTGTTTCCCCTTTCAATGGTACTCAATGCATCATTACCCTAGTCTTTAACGCTACTTGAAATAATTCATGCATTGAATTTAAATACTCATTTACCACTACTATGGTATCACATATTTGTAATGCTTCAATTATATTACTTACCAGCCTGAAACTTCACACAGAAGCTCCAAATGAACCAAATATCTTCCATGTAAGAGGTGTACAGGAAAAAGACAAGGGTACTTACTAGCCTGAAACTTCACTTAGAAGCTCCTGAAGGAAATCGCTTCAAACTTTTTCGAAAGCCTTGCCTCAACTGGAAATTCCAACGAGATATAGTGGAGGATTTTTCTTGAAAAAATAGGTTGTGTTCATTTTTTGTATTCTGTGATTGAGAACATAGCCCACATAATAAAATTTACCTTAAAAAAATTCGTTTTTGAGACTTACCTAGCTAGATATCCAATTTGTCGCTGGTGCTCATGGTGGCTCGAAAATGACAGTGCTCCAGCGTACAGGTTTGCAAAATTTTGGGGGAGACAGGGTTTTGGGGTTTTTCTATAAGAATAAAACTCTTGAATGAGAGTTAAAACAACTCTGGGCCGAGAGTTTTACAACTCTTGTCTTAGAGCTTACCCGAGAGTTTATTTCAATAAAACTCTCAAACGAGAAAATACTTAACTCTCATCCGAGAGTATTTTAACTCCAGTCAAGCCCAATCTAACTCTCGGGAAAAACATTAAAAATCTCTCAGACGAGAGTTCTAAAAACTCTCGGTCGAGAAACTAAGTTGAGTATTTTCTCGAATGAGAAATTAAAAATTTCACCCAAATTTTGGCCATCCACCAGAAAGTGTTTCCCAACTTCGTGATTTCACCCATTACTATTTTATTTAAATTTATTCTAGCATGTTCTTTAACTTGTTTTTATTAAATTGTGTAGTGAAATTGTCTAATTATTGTTTTTTACTTGTATATATTTTGCAGACATTAGGTCTTTTAATCGAGAGGAAATGCCAGCACCACCAAATGATCCAGGTGTGGATCCTGATGACGATAAGGATATTCCAGATACCAAGGATCATGAGGAGGTCAGTGCAGAGAGAACTGTTCCTGCTGGTGCGTCGGTACTGCCTTTTTCTAGGCACATTAGGCTTGATAGCAGATTCAGGATGGAGTTGGGCAACCAACTCACTGCATTGATTGTTGAGGTGGGAGTCAGACCCACTACTATGTGAGACATACAGGCTGATGGTAGGTTGTTACATATGTGGAGAGGCATGGCACGTGACATGTACAGCCTAATGCGGCATGTCGTAGGAGCTACGACCTTAGTTAAGTGGCTGAGGAAGACCGTTGCACGTTACAGGCGTGGTCGAGATGCAGTACATGATCGACAGTCTGCGAGCAGTGCCGACGCATCATCTGATGATCACGATCAAGGGAGTGATCATCTTTCACCTCGCGCCATGCCAGATGAGCAGCCTCTTCTAGCATCGAGTATCAGTCATCATGGAGAGCAGGCTCGACCATCGACCATTTACAGTCATCACGATGATAATGAGAAAGCTATACCATTGACCATGTCTAGTCATCACGATGAGCAGCCGACAATTGATCCTGATCAGCATGTATCAACTGATCAGCTTGTCGAGGTTGCACCATTGACTGAGCAGACCTCCACTAGTACTACTATTGATGATGTACCACCAGCTGATAGATGACATTTATATTACAGTTGTATATTTTTGACATTATTCAGTTATATATATATATATATATATAGATGTGTGTGTGTGTGTGTGGTCCATGTATTTATTTTTCATGTTGCAATTGTACTTAATTTACATGTTGGTGATCATCATGATGTGTATATTGTTAGGTCATGTTAGATATGTTCATTTAATGTACAACTTGTATATAGATGTGTATGTGATAGCAATTATTTCACATGACCAATGTATATTTGATGTTTGTGTTGTGATGATGTTATATAATGCTAATTGTGTTTTTTTAGATGATCATTATCATGATAATTGTATTTGCATTAATTGTAATTTTAATTGTAATTGTTATATGTAAAATATTTGTAAAATTGACGTAATTGTAATTTTAATTGTATGTAAAATTATAAAATTGTAATTGTAATTGTAAATTTAAATTTGTAAATTTGTAACTGTGTATATGTAAAATTCTAAAATTGTAATTGTAATTGTTATTGTAATTGTATGTGAAATTGTAAAATTGTAATTCTAATTCTAATTCTAATTCTATGTAAAATATTTGTAAAATTTTAATTGTATTGCTGTGAAATGATTGTAATTGTAAAATTGCAATTGTAATTGTATGTAAAGTTCTAATATTGTAGTTGTAATTTTATTTGTAATTGTATGTGAAATTGTAAAATTATAATTGTAATTGTAATTGTAATTATAATTGTAATTGTAATTGTAATTATAATTGTAATTGTAATTGTATTTTATTATGAGATAAACATAATTGCAAATTATCAAGTGAAATATTGATTTTAACATTAACACAATGAAAATTACCAATTAGTTCAAAATACATATTATAATGTTTCGAAAATCCCATCTTAAAACGTATAAATATTTATGATCAAATAACACATGTACCATATCACTCTTGGTTCTCATGATAACCCTCATTATCTTCCAGCTTGCATGGCATGATAACACTATTGTTCTCAAAAATATGTTTTGATCTAGGGTCATGTCTCAATACGAACCACCAATCCCTATACAATACATCTGGATAAAAAAACACATGGTTGCAATGTTTGGGGAAAATATAAGGCTCCTTAGCTTCATCCCACATCTTTCTAGAGTTGATACATATCAGCCTACTGTTGTGATCTTCCTTTACAGTATTCCGATCAAAAGTGTCCTGCCACTTGCACCTAAAAATAACACATTGGAAAGAAGAGAAATCCACTTCAATGATATCTTATATCTTTCCAAAGTAACCTAATGTCCCTCGTACTAGGATTTTATTGTGGTTGCTAGATCAAATAGATTGATCGAACTCGATTTACACTCCATAGTCTTGTGTGATGTTTCCAGCATCGGCATTTTCTGTGCGAAAATGTTGTCCATATGCCCACATAGATGGGAACAAATTCACCTATTATAAAAAAGTTAAAAAAATCATAGTGTCATGTGTCTTATAATAACCCAACAGTTAAAATATGAAATATATATGTCATATTAATTTCAAATGTACATATAAATTAAATATATTATTACTGAGTTATTGCACCCAATCTCTACGTTTAGTGCATCCTCTTTAGCACGCGGGTAACGACTGATTGCACCACATTTCTCTCTGACTTGGTCTGGAACCCAACTGTTGGGGCATATTTTTTGCATATTTTCTTTTAAATGATCAGGACACTTCTACCATCCAACCGTCTAAATTATTTCCTATCACTATTCAATTTCATCCTCTTTTGTTCGTAAAATACGACCCACGGTTGTGTCGCTTCATAACTGTAAATAACGAATTTATTGATTTCTTCAATTTATGCATTCGCTGATGAAATCAAACCAACATTATATAGTAAATAGAGATCAAAATTTACATTATATCGAAGTTCAATATGAATATTTACTTTGTGTAACTTTGAAAAATTATAACTCGCTTACTCTTTATCAAGCACTATTTTCCACTCGTTTGGAGCAACTCCCCTTCTCTTTTGTCTTCATCCCTTTCATCGTCCCAAATCACCGCACCTAGTATGTTGTCAATATGCTTGATGTGCTCACTATCATAATAGAAATAATCATACGATATGTACCCCTCTACCGTAGACCCCTCAGGTTTTGCCATTTTTCGAACAAAACCTTTCAATTTCTTCATGTACCTCTCTAAGAAGAGCATCCAACAACAAGAAACCACCCCAACTAATTCAACCTCATCTACTAGGCGGATTAGAATATGAACCTGCAAGTCCATGAAACTCTTCAGCAGTTCCTTCTCAAACATACAAAAAATCTCAAGTATCTCTTAACGCCACCGTGGAATGCTAGCCACATGAATCTCCTTTGACATGATCCAACGTAAAAATGCAGATGATTTAGATATGGCACATCCTAGGTCTTGAGGGAATTAATGTTTCACAAACCCATGCATGAACAAAGGATAATGACACTGCAAAGTTATAAACACATGAAATAATATACAAAATTAGTTATTTTTTATGATCCCCGCATGGCTTAAAATTTATTAATATAAAAAATAATAAAATCATGCTTTTGACATTATACATACTCTTAGAAGATTCAAATGTCCATGTGATTTCAACCCCAACAAATGGTCATCCATGGTGAAGCAACGTCGTAGTAAAGACCCATATAAAGTTGGCACCCTCACACCCATTATAATTTCCTTTGCCAAAGAAATATCATCTTTTTCTAAAATCCATGGGACATCACCTTCTTTGAATACCATGAATTAGAGGGACCAATGTCTGCCTCTGATCCTGTACTTTCTAATCATCTTGGCCAATGTTTCTTTCTAGTTTCTGAAGTAATAAGATATTTCCTAACAGCCACTGTGTCACTTTTTTTGATGATATGTGCCTCTATAAATAAGATGAAACATTTTTAAATATATGCATGGGATCTAATAAGTGGGTAATCTTAAGATGCTCCCAATATGAGAGGTGGTAAAAGATATATTTCCTTTTCATCCCAATGGGAAATTTCTCAACATAGGTGTCAAAGAATTATGGATCATCGAGCATAGGCTCCTCATTTTAATCGAACATCTCTATGAAATCCTTCTCCTTCTCTCTCTCATATTATCTGAGCCATTCAACTGGTGTTGTTATTGGAGGCCTTTGGGTTATCTCTCGTTTATCATTGAAAGCGGATGTTGCACTTCTGTAAGGGTGTTCTTCTGGGAGGAATACCTAGGAGCAATCATAAACTGGATTTCATAGGTCCTTGGACCATTTAGATTTCAGAGAAGGTCCACAACATTTACATCCAAAGTACCCTTTTTTTACAAGACCTGTGAGATTATTTTATACAATTAATATGCATGGCACATTAAAGAATATCATGAAGATCAGAATAATTACAACAAATTAAATAATTAATATGTGAAATAATATTGTTACGCATATGAACAAATCAATATATTAAACATGGAATCTATGAGAAAAAACTCCTAAGCCTGGATAATCATGTGTCGTATAAGCACACATACCATACAACATAAAACTTCTCTCTGTTTTGATGGGTCTTGATACATCGTATACATTTATCCCATCCCATAATTCCTTGAATTCATCTACCGGTGGTTGTAAGTAAACATCCATATCCTTCACTTGTCTTCTACTAGGGACTATGAGAGCCAACACAAGATGTTCATTCTTCATGGACAACCATGGGGGGATATTGTTATTGATCACTACTACAGGCTAAATAGAATAGTTGGTGTTCTGGAGGGAATATGGGTTGACGCCATCCATGGCTATTTTGAGTCGTAGACTTCGTACTTCATCCTTGAATTTTTCGGGCCATGTATCCTCTATATGCTTCATGGCTATTGAATCAGTTGTGATTCGCATAACTCCCAACTCACTTTTGTGTGAGGCATGCCATCCCTGCAACATATCTAATTCTTTGCAACAAGAGAGCCTTTGAATCCTTGGGATTATAGGCATGTGCATCAATATCTTAAAAGGAGGATTAGTACGTGATTTACCCTTATTTTTTTATTTATCATACCTTTCATGCCCACATTTTAGACATATATATTTTTCTGCATATTCTACTCTATATAGAATACAAACATTTGGACCAGAGAAAATTTTAAGAACCCCCCTAAATTTATATGTATAATAAATGGGAAAATCCCCATGATACATAGGAAAAATGGAAGGCGATTTTATTAATAATATAATATGTATATATAATTTTTTGGTGAATCTCTCACGATATTATATTATCTTGTAAAATCATGGCGAATCACCAGTACAAATGGCGAATCACTTGTATAAAATGGTGAATCGTTGTTTAGTAGAGTTCGAGGTGTTGGTTACAATGAAGATATGGTAGTTGAACCGGGAGTTAAAGGAAGAGAACCATCGAGACCAAGCATCAGGGAAAATTTTAGGGGCGAATTTTAGCCCAAGGGAAAAATTTAAGGGATTTTAGATTTTAGAGGGGCGAATTTTTTATATAAAACCTATTTTGTATAGTTTTATAAATACACCTCCATCATGAAGAATGTTTTTTGGGACATAATGTCAGGAATCAAGGGGAATTCAATAGTGAGTTCCAAATGGCTTTACAAGATCAAGCATGCAACAATTGGCAACATTGAGAAGTTCAATGCAAAGTTCGTAGGGAGAGGATTGTTGGCCCTCGTTTTTTATCTCTTTTTGTTTATGAAAATACACTTTATTTTCCATACTAACCATTTATACACCATCATATTCACCCCATTTTTCCTAATAAATGCATATACTGTTATTTAAATTAAGTTTTTCAATTCTTAGAATTTTTTCTAAAAAATGAATTTTAAGTGCATTTTTGGACCAAATCAGAAATTCCCGTAATGGCCTCATGGTTTGCATATTTGCAGGACACTTGGACACGAGTTGGATATATTTATAGAAAGCTTGGGAACTAAGATTAAATTTACACATGTTGGTTCAGTCAAACTGAGCTTTAATATGCCTGGTCAAAGGCGTTCAAACAGGACCTGTTTTTATGGAGGATCCTTAGGAACTAGGTCAAATTTCTTATTTTATGGGATTTTTCATATTTTGATGGATATGATGGATGAATTCAACCTTATTGGATAAGATAAGGATAACCATGGCTATAGGAGGAATTTTATATGAATTTGTTTCATATTTTATCTATTTAAGCCTCAGACTTTGAAGGCATTGATGTAGAAATTGTATGACTTAACATTATTATTTTTTAGACTTTGGAGAGTTAATTGAAGACCTGTTCTATTCCATTTGTTGTTGTTATATGCTGATTTCTTGACTGGATTTTTAGTAGCTGAAATCACTTTCATTGTGCGAGGCAAGAGTGGAGGGCCCCACACTGAGCTAAGTGCACTTTCTAGTTATTTGTAGTTGCAATTTCTGAACTAGTTTGTTTTATGCTTAACTTGTTGATTAGATATATGTTGATGTTTTATGGGTGCTGATGAATCTGATTATCATTCTTATTCTGCATATTAAAGGACAATAAAATTTTTAAGTTAAACATTATTTCTATCTAATTAAGATCTTAATCTAGAATTCTTCTTTTCATGCTTTTTAATGATTTTCCGAATTCCTATTTTCTAACAATAGTATTATTGATGAACGAAACTGTGATGAAGGGCTACCAGGATCTCTATATTTAAGAGCCTCTTCAATTATTATTTCATGCATCTTAATCTATTTATCAATTAGTGGCTTTTTATTTCTAATTCATGAAGTAATCTTGTGAGAGAAGGACAAACAAATCTCTTAAGTTAAGGGATTATTCTGCTGTTGATTACATACTTGAATTTAGAAATTATTTAGTTTAGATTTATATTTGTAATATGAAATTATTTAATCATCGATAAATCATCTTCTAACTTGATCATAGCTGAAACCCATATACCTTGGGGATGCTGCTAAGTCCTACTAGCCCGGATTGATAATAAATACTTGTGTTTGTTTACTTGTTAAACAAGCCAACAAGGATTCTTCCAGAAAGTGGGGGTGAACTATGACAAGGCATTTGCTCTAGTCACCATGTAGACTTCCATTAGAGTAGTTATGTCCTTGGTTTCATTTATAACATGCATAATACATCAGATAGATGTGAGGACAGCTTCCATTAATAGGAACATTGAGGAGGAAGTGTACGTAGAGTAGCCTCAAGGATTTGAGGTGTAAATAGGAAAGAGTCCCACCTCAATGATTTGATGTAAATGGGAAAGAGTCCCATTTTTTCAAGCTTAAAAAGGCCTTGTATGGCCTCACATAGGCACCGAGTGCGTAGTATTCCAGGATAGATGGACATTTTCAAAGCATGGGTTTCACCAAAAGAGAGGCAGATCCTAACTGATATTATATATTTGTCATATGTGATATGTTTTTGTTACTATTGTATATAGTGGCGTGTTTCTTACAGGTTCATAGAAACTTATTAGAAGGTGGAAAGCAGAAATAGAAAGCATAAATAGCAACTAAGTTTGAGATAAGAACATTGGCATGATGCATTACTTCTTGAGTTCGAAGGTTTGACAGAAATTGTTGAGAAATATGGGGGCAGAAAGGTAAGTGATTTCTCTTCTCTTTGATAACTGTTTGTGATGTATTTTTACTTATTTTAGTTAGCTTCTTCCTTTATTTATTATTATTAGTGTTTTTCCATCATCAAATAGCTACCAAACCATAAATAACAATAAGTAAAAGGAGACAAGATATAGGTGATCATCCAGGGCCAAAACCTCTCCAATATTGAGAAGAAAACCCACACGAATTCCTCTTCTTATAAAATCTTCAATTGACAAATTCCAAGACCTAGACCCTTGAACAAAAACTCCTCCAAGACCAAGTCAAATTTGCCTCTTTTTCCAAATCAAACGAGCTACTTCTTCCTTGTCTTCAGTTTTGGCTTGACACCACCTTGATTGCAAATTCGTCCTTCCCTTCTGCAATTTAAGTCTTCCTACAACTTCTGCACTTTTTGGCCGTTATTTCAGAAACCTTAGTCCGCACGTGTGAGAGGAAAATGGATATTTTTTTCCTCTTTTTCCTTCGCTAGGCATCCTTCTTGCTCTTAGAGAACTTGGTCCTTAAAATAGTTCTTACTTGCCCCAATCCTTAGCAGTTCGTTGGATCTATAACTCGGCTTCCTTACAACAAATTGAAGCCCTAATTTCTTCGCACATATCGAGAGAAGTAGCCTAAAAGAATTCAGAAATCACATCCTTCTTTTCTTCCTTCATTCTCTTTCTTTTTCACACCTTTTCCTCCTTATGATCAAACTAGGAATGAGTGAAGTGTGTCTCTCAAGTGTGGTCGAAGTCTTCCTTTTATAGGCTTTCTTGTCCATGAAAGGAAGTCGACTTGTAACTGTCTCTAGGCCAACTTGTCTTTGGGAAGGCCGACTTGTAGCTTGCACATTTGACGAGGTCTTGGAGGGTCTTTTGACTCAACTATGACTCAAATAAACTCTTTTACAATATGTAATATGCCCAAATGGGTCATTCATACATGAAAATGACTTTCTTGACTTGTAGACTCGCTAACAAGCCCTAGGAGCTCACAATGGAAGCTAGAGCTAAAAAATAAATTTCCTTGACCATGAAACCCATGCCTCAACAAAAATAATAAATTTACTTTTCTCATTACATCAAATACATAAAATCGTGATTACATATGTCATTATGAAGACCAAACCTAGTTACATATTTCAACACTCCCTCTTAACTAGGGAGGCATTCGTAATCCCTACAAGGTACTTGAACATTCTCAATCTGAAGAATTCTCATAAGAAGAGTTGAATTGGTAACCCATCTGTTTAGCATCATATCAACCATCATTGTCACATAACAAGGCTTTGACTAATAGCTCTATCTCTCCATAAGAATAGAGCACAATGTTGGCGAGACCAATGATTTATAGACACCATCATCATTACCTCTCAAGGCACATACCCCACCCAGGTGTTCATAGGGTATGTCCTCCCATGACTATTCTTATCCTGGATTCCTAGTCCTCAAATAATATCAGTCCTTTACCACTACTCTTGTTTTGGATTCCCTACCACATCCTCGAAGAGTATCGAATGCCAGATGCTTACCCAATCCTCCATTCTTTCTTCTAAAGTGAAGAAAAGAATGATGTGTCTATCTCTCCCTCTTAACTTGGGAGGGTATACACATTCGTATGAAGGAATGTACCCATTCCTATAAAGGAATGTACCCAAGCTCCATCCAAACCAGGGACTTGATTTCAAATAGCAACTCTTTGGTGGAGATTATGGTACTTTCAGCTGCTTGAAGATATCCTACATTCCATGTCATGAATTTCATCTTTAACATTATGCATCTTTCATCTTTTGGGACTTCTTCATAGGGCATTGACCATCCATCACTTTCATTCACGAACCATGTTAGTCATGTCATCCTTCGTTTCATCAGAAAGTGATATGCTAGTCCATATATGGCTTTCCTTCATACATCTACCTTTTGCACATCATGCATCCTTCAGGATATTTCATCCACCACATGAGTACTAGTTGTAGGTGATATCCACAACTCCCTTTCGGTAGCCCTGTATTAGCCCATCCAAACATGTTCAAAAATAAAAAATGAACATCAAACAAAATTTACCTTTTCTGATGGTCCTTCATCATGACATTTGCTTATTGTAATATCAACATTTTGCATACATATTGACACATATCCAAGATATTCAATTGTTAAGGGTATTCTTTCTTTTTAGACTTTCCCAAGTTTTACATATCTTTCCCATGGAGATATCATGGTCAATTATACTAGTCATCAAATGTTGATTTCCTTTTCCATGCGACCATAGTGGCATCTTTCATTATCTCTTCTTTTCTCTATTCACATATCACTTCCCAGGAACTTCTAATCATATTTCCTCCATCTTTTTCAACCACCTCATATTTCATATGAGGACATATTATGTTGATTTCTTCTAGTCAATATGTGAACTGTGCCCCTTCATGCATCTTTCCAACAAAAGAGAACCCTTTCCTTTGTTAAAATTCATGAGGTAGAGTATCTATCCCAATTATCTGCAACTATATGATGACATGACCTAACTTATCAAACATATCCATACACACCTACTTCCTTCTTTTCATCATCTAGACTTCCTTCAGCAACTTATTTTCCTTGATTGAGAGTACTTAAATAAAAAATGATACAGAGTCTGCTAACCTTAAAAAAATGATAAAGAGTCCGCTAACATTAAAAAAATGATAAAAAGGCATCTTGCAAGAGAAAATAGTTGTTTAAGACTTTCACAAGACAAAATTTCTACCCATAAGTTGATAATTTTTACTAAATTCTTAATCATGTTAATAATAATCTAATTTTAAGGTCACAGCCAACCATACGCTAAATTGGTGTATAAGAGTCGTTTGTTTGTGGGACAAGGGACCTGCCTCTGAATAGCAATTTCACTGATAAAGTCTACAAAAGTGTGCATACTCTACCCCTTTGGATTTGAACTTGTGACATTACCCCCTTTGCATTTAAACTTGTGACGTCTTACGAGGAACCACATGTTCTTAACCATTAGGCCCGATATTTGGAGACAAGGAACATGACAACGTGCAAAATGTGTATACCTACAAGGTTGAAATTGATATCCACAACACACCCTTCTTTAAGGATGGCTCAAGAACCCATTTAGAGGTATTTGACTAGTCACAAAGTGAACCAATAGCCTTTGTACATTTTGCATGTACACCCTAGTTAAAGATCAATGGGAATTCATTGAGATATCGAGGGAATTAATAGGTGTTTTTCTTAATAGAGTGAGTCAATAAGTGGACAAATTCAGCATTTTTGGTAAGTTTATTTTTCCAGTTTATTTATTCAGAAAAGAAAATTTTCTCTTTCTTCTATTCATTTTTCAAAATTTGGATGATGTGGATAGTCTTAAAATAGGTCAAAACCTTTAAAAGAAAATTTCCAAAGCCAAAATTTCCATCAATTAAGTGGAACTATAACTTCCAATAAAAAATTTACCCGATTAAGGGAAGAGTTTCATTAAAAAAATATTGACTTCATCCACTAATTAACTTAATCCTTTCCAACCTAGAGTAGCATCTAATTTCACCTCTTCAAACTTGGGTGAAAAAATTTTAATTTGATTTCTTGGTGCCATCTATGTGATAAATAAAATTAGGGTTCTCAAGGATCTTCTTTTGTAACCCTTAATATTGCTTTTATTCAATGGTTGTTACAAGCGTGTTGTGCCATGGAGGTCTTGTTATAATATAAACTCATAACAAAGGGGTTTTTTGTCATATAGTTTTCTTAGTGTGAAAAGTTCCAACTTATCCGGACGGTTATAAGGCAAGATTGTCTTTAAATGAAAAATTTTAATGAGAAATCAAGCCCATGTTTTTTCAACAACATCTCTTTCGTTGAGACTAATTCTGTTAATATTGATTTTTGGTAGCTATGGTCTCATCCCAACCATTTTGGGAGACAATTGAATTACCAAGTGATCCAAAGATGGATATGAATATTTATACAACAGATTATTATAAGTATTTGGATACAATACATTTCTTTGTGTGGCTTATATAAATATATATGTTACCAAAATAAATACAATGAAATATAACATATCCAATATTGTTATAACAATTATAACCTAAATAATTTATTTGGGATCTTTACTACTTTTTGGAGGTTTCACATTTTAACATGTTTACTCCTAGTTGTATTTGAAAAGGCAGTGTCGTCTCATATAAGCATAAACTTGTTTTGCATCAATTAAAAAGTCTTGAATGCAATTGAGGGAAAAAAATACCATGGTTGTTTGCCTTTATCTATGCCTATGAAAAATTTTCCTCGTGGTTAGTTATCGCTCTCATTGTTTCTATAGTTTTGTTTCAAGTCATTTTAATGTTTTTCTGGGGAGCACATTCAATTACAAAGCCCTCTAAAGGAGAGATAACTACAAAATCCATAACATTGTTTCATTACACAATAATTTTTCTAAAACTACATAAGAACAATCATCAGGATCTCAGTTCAGCAGATTTCAGGTGGTGGCATGTCATGCAACCCAAAAAACTACAATTCCCTCATTACAAGAAATGTGCAGATGGGACCAAATACAAACCCTAGGTGAATTTGACAAAATAATAACCCCTTGTCATAACAGCTTAGCCACATGAAATTGCTTGTGTTAAGCCCCTTCGGGGTTGTTTCAACTTTCACATGCACAAGTGAACCAATTATGGTGCCTCACCTCTTTGGTCCAACTATAATTCTTCTATTAAGTTTAAAGGAATAACTTTCAAATAAAACCTCTATAAGAACATAAGAATTTCAATTTTAAGCCTACAAACATCTTTACACTGATATGAAAAGTGCATTGAACAAATCATTTACCAGTTAACCATTGAGTGAGTTGGTGTTCTCTTTATGTTATTAAACCATTAACTATTCAGGATTGTGTAGATATTTTCAAGATAACTAACATAAACAAATACTACGAAAGATCTCTATACCTTTTTAACAGGCTTTCTCTTAATTATACTTGAAAGGCTAGTGTCATTTTTATTATTCAGGTTTTCTCCTCATTTTAAACTTTTACTGGATATGAGATAGATTGTGTTTAACCCATATTCAGGTTACATCCAGGTTGTATCATATAGCATCCATATCATATACAATTTTATACAAATCAAGGTGGAAAAGAAAGCAGGCTTAGTGACATAATTGTGGCATGTAGACTAGAAAAAGTGATGCATTTTAATTTGAGTTCAAAAGAATGAACAATTGCATAATAATGCTAGACAACAAGACAAGGTTTAGATGTTTTTAGAGAGTCTTACTGTTAAAATGATCTCATCTACTCTTCTTATTAAGGCTTTTATATCCCTAACCTAGACCAACTACTCAATTCAGCTAAGGAGATTTGAATTTCTCTACCTCACGAAGCTTGTTACAATTTCACCATGTTAGGTTAACAAAAATACTATTTACAATTTATAATAAATAGAAAAAAAATGGAGGCAACTAGCATTTTTATGGTGCTTGATTCAGCCATCCTAAAAACATGTATCCAGTCCCAAATTACTTCTCTATAAAGGAGAGTAATCTCAAAAACTAGGCACAAAAGCATCCTAAATGCATTCAGACTCCAGAGAAGTAGTTGAATACTCATTGGAAATTTTATATATTCTTGAGAATACAGTGCGAGTTGATTTGGTTTTTTTTCCTGAAAACCTAATAATTAACAAGTTTTTATCTTGATGTTGAAGCCTTGAGTTTATTACTTAGGATGGAGGGATATTATTTCTTCTTAATTTCTAATAACCATTCCACAATGGCAGTAACACCATGGAAAATAGGTAAGAACCAACTACAGTAATCTGCATAAGACATAACAACTAAAGCAAAGATGATAGTATTAGCCTGATCAGGATAACTAAAACAAATGAACGGATTAAAGAGTCAAGAATTTTCTCAAATAGAATCAGACAACAAACAGAAGCATAGCAGAAAGTAGCAAAGAAAAGAGGAAATCTTAGAAATAATGTTCAAGGAATGACCTTACAACTAGACTACTTGGATAGTTGGTTCTTAACTAGATCCCAATGGTCAAAGATATGCTCCACCCCTCAGGCCTAACAAATGGTTGTTTTCTGGTTTCACAAAGTAACATGTGTTGTGGGAATGTAGATTTGCTAGAGCATTTTTGGAATGGGTTACCTCTGAGTACAACAATCTCTTTGTTAGTCATCTTCTTTGGGAAGGCATAAGTTTGGTGATGGATGGATGATCAGGTAGTCTAGAATAGGTATATAGAACACCTAAGCATCTCTTTTGAGAAAAAATATATGTTGTGCTACCTAACGGGAATGCCTCCCCCTTCATGTGAGAAAGATTGCAAATGCTAGATCAATGTTAGTAGTGTAGATTTCAGCCAGAATTGGAATTTTAAAAAGAGTGTAGAACCTCTCTTCAGAATATGGGCCAAAGAATATATACTTGCATTCCTTTCATATGTAGGGAGAGGTAGACTATAACCACAGCTTGGCCCAATGATACATACTACTTTATGTACTCTTCTATCATTCATAAATGAAATATGAGATGCAATTTCATGAAAAAACACAAACGAATATCAAGGAAATACTGTGAACCCGCAAAAAATATTATAAATTACTTAGAGAAATGGATAATGTAACTCCATGTTCTTATCCAAGTGGCGGATATGAATCCTTTTGAAGAACCAAGAAAAGAGGTCAAATCACTCACTAAAATTGACACACTCATCTTGGATCTGGAAGGAACATTTTTACCAAATGTGAAATTACTACTTAGGACAGGTAGAATTCCATTATATATTTGAATTTTCCATTATACTAAATATTAAAATAGTTGCTCATTGAAATTTATGGAGGAAAAATAAATGGCTCAACTAAGTTTTCTTTCAATGCCAATTGAGTAACCCAGTTGAAATACATTGGTATAAATTTTAGTGTCACAGATGCAGTATTTTGTCCACTGAGGTTCATTTTTTTTGGCAACCATCCTAGCAAAGGCACATAAGTTAGTTTCTTCTATCAGAATTTAACATCACTCCAGTCCATCTTTCAAATAATGTCTCTTCCATGAAGGGTCAGAAAAAGAGACCGGCAATACTCATGGATGGAATTAAAGTATCAATGTATGTTATTTATGAAATAATGTCAGTATATATGGTATAGTAGAAAGATACAAGAAATATTTTGGAATGTTAAACCTTCTGTAAGTGTAGATTTAAATGCAGAACATAAACACGCAGTAAAATTTTTCATGAATTGCAATAAATAGATTATTTCACGAGAGTTAGACTTTCTAATTACATATTATATGAAATTTAGTTGTGACATCTACTAGGAATTGAGAGCTTTGCAATATTATTGTAACAAAAAGAAGTAAGCCACATAAATTTGCGTTATTTGTCAACTCAATTAGAGATTCCATGCTACAATTTTGATCTAGATCATCTAGAAGCACATCTAACCATCTCTCAATATTGTCTTCAGCCATGTCATTGAAATTCTCAGATGATGTTTCAGATGGAAGTTTTAAGTTTGTGTTATTTTCACCTTCTTGCAAAACTGGTGATTGATGCTCGCTATAGAATGTTTGAGCCAGATTGCCATGTAAGGTGATATTATTTGCACCATCTGAATCATTTTTCTTAGTTGGGGCAACAGACTGGTCACCACTTTTTGTTACTAATCCATTTTTCTTGACGATGCGACATGAGACAAAATAATCCTGAAAAGTAATTCCATCAACACTTCCTATTGAAACAGTTCTTAATGACATTTAAAGAGATATGAAATAAGTTATAACTGAAGAAACTCCCAAATAGATAGTATCTCGTAATACCAAAAAAATTAATGGTGCAGAGAGACTCAACATTATCATATACTTGCCACAGGTTTAATGGCTATAAATGAAAAATATCAACATCCAAAGAAGAAGAGACGGACAAGAAACATGTAAACCTACTGCTTGGAACTGCTTCTCATCAAGTCGATACTCATGCATAACCCAATCCGTCCTTTCTCCAAATGGAGCACGACCCCTGTAGAATATTAGTGTCTTTTTTTATCCAATTGTTCTCCGCTGAGATGTAACTCTCCGGTCCTTGCCAGTTGCTTTCCAGTAACCAGCTTCAGTGGCCCTATTAGTACATGAGCCATTTGGATACTTCCTATCACGTGGACTAAAGAAATGCCACTATAGATCTTTGCTTGGGAGGAAAATTTTATCTGCCAAAGAATAAGATATTTAAGTCAGCCCAGTAACCAGCATAATTTTTGGTGTTCCAGTGACTACAGAGCATAGTTATCCAAAATATCAGGACAATCAAATTCAAAATAACATGTTACTTAGCAACCAGAAACCTGAATAGAGAAGATAAAGTTCAATTATTGAATATTCAAGTTGCTGAAGAAATGTACAGTTGTTTTAATTGTCTACCAATATGTGATGCATGCACACACAGAGCTTAAAAAACAAAATCACTAGATTTCTCAAACATAATTTAAGGTGGACTTACCTTAAGGATAAAGTATATAAAAATATTAATCTAACTTGAAGATAAAATACCTCAAACATAACAGAAAACAAAAGAAATAGAAACAAAATACAACCTACCAGGCAAATCCCATGGTTCAATCTTGTAAAGGTCCGCCTCAGGAATAATGTCAAGCTCAATATTATGGCCATGTACTTTCCTCTTCAAGCAATAAGCAAAAAGTTCTTCATCTATTGGGTGTAAACCAAAGCCAGGAGGCAACGAAAATGGTGCCATCAAATTGAAATAAATCTACCTGTGTAAGAAAATTGATGTTTGAGCAATCTGTATGAAAATTAAGAACAAAAAGAAAACGAAAACCACTTCAAATCTGCAAAAGGAAATTAAGGATTTTGAGTCTCAGTCAATTACATCCCAAAAAAAATCCTTTGCTCAATAAATTCAAAATGAGCCAAATCACATGCAAAAGTATGAAGAATTACAAAGAGTTTCAAGTCGACTATCTTTCCTATAAACTAGCTAGAAGGCTATTTAAAACCTAGCACTATTCTAGATTTCATTTTTCCTGGAAAACGTTAGGAGTTATAAGAATTTATGCATAAGACCATGTTCGTGGCCAGGATAGTTAAGTCACTATCATAAATTTAATGATTTCGAGGAAGTTCCAACTCAGGCTCCATCCTAGAAAACAGAAAAGGCCAAATAAACTCTGAAAAGAAGATACAATCAAAGCTTATCTTTGTCCATGAAATGGGGACTGGAAAGCTCATAGAATCCACCCAAGGAAGATCCTCCAGGCTGAGGATTGGACATGAGCATGAGGTCATGAGAGAACCCATAAAACACAGAAACCAAAACCCAAGGGATGTGATGACATTGACAATACGAATCAGCACACACACTTCTTGGGTATAGATAAAAATTTAGGAAAACATAGACCATCAACCATGACAAGGGCACTTTCTGCTATAGCTTCAGAACTTGTTACAAAGCATCAACCAATCAAGGGAAGAGTTGGTTCCTTCTCTGCCACAATTTATTACAGCTGCTTATGCTTGGCCATCTACTGAGCATCTACATGGCCTCCTACCTAACTCATCAACTAGAAAAAGAGAAAACATAGAAAATAAATCTTTTAGTGGGAAACATCAACCAGTCAAAGCTAGAAACATTCTCAATAATAATAATAATAATCTAATTTTAAGGTCACGGCCAAGCTAGACACCAAATTGGTGTATGAGGCCCTCTTTTCTATGGGACAAGGGACTCACCTCCGCGCAACGATTTGAATGCAAAGTCTATGAAGGCATACATACTCTGACTCTCTGGTTTTGAACCTGTGACCTCTTAGGAGGAAACACATGCTCTTAACCATTAATCCCACTAATAATAGCAGAAGAAACTTTCAACAATATAACTGATTCCAGATTTTCATGATACAAACTTCACAGACAACAAACACAGATTGTACACAACATGCCAACAACCCACTTTCTAGAGATAGAAGATGTTACCTAAAAGAATCCTACATTTTCAATTATACCAAGATAAACCGAAAAATGGTTGAGGCAGATGAAAAATTTAATACCACCCATTACCTTTTAGTCTAGTTTGTTGGGGCATTAAAAGGTGGTTATTCTCTCCTTGGTAAAGACCATAGTAAGATATGTTTTTTTATTCCAAGTAAAACCTTACAGGATTCCCCCTCTTCCCTGGAATATTTGCATGGAGGGAAATTCAACCACCAACCACAATACCCACTAGCGACCACAATGGACTCAACCAGATTTGAACCGGTGACCTACGGCCTCCGTGTAAGAAACATACCTTACGCAAATAGTTCAACTGACAGAGTTACCCCTTGAAACATAGTAAGATATGTTTTCACTTAACTACCTGCCCATCAATTTCACGTGGATTTGAGAAAGTTTATTCACCCAAACAAGGTATCACTCACATGACCCAAACTGGCCGTCCTCACACACTCGTGGTTGGTACATCTTCATATCCAATCCTTCACTACTTAAAATCAATCCAGCCAACTATCTTTAAGTCAAGACTCAAGACTTCCAAATCGTACATAGATGCACATTCAAGACTTTCAAGTCTTACGTACATTGCACATTCAAGACTCATATGCCAACAAGAAACAAAAAACTATCCAAGATATTTATAATTCCAATCATTCCCCTGATGGAGCATTTTTATACAAATCCCCACATAGTTTACAAAATCCATATGATAGCATAATATTTACCAAGTGACCGATCTACTCTACTATTATGAAAATAATAGATATATAAAGCATGTACAAGATGGGGCAGTACAAACCTTACAAATTTACACTTCGACGTCTATCGTAAAAATCAATTCTGGGGATTTTTCTACAAAGAAAAAAACCTTTTCTCAAATTCAAATAAAACCCTCTGCCAAAAAGAAAAAGTGATCCACTTCAGACAAGGTTGACACCCTGAAAACGTCGATCACTAGCAATAATAAATAATTCAGTAAAGAAACTTTATAAATAAATATATTTGAAATTGTTTTGTCATTCTCTGTACCCTAATAAAAGAGAAGCACTCATTTTTCCTTTAAAACCTGATAAATATAGGCCTCCGTACTGCAACAGTTTTCACTTCAATTTTCCTAAAAGGAAACTAGCTAAATCCCCACCTGAGGTTCGTAGACTACAAAAATGACCCCTTTAACATGAACTAGAGATCAAAATTAGCTAGATTTATTTTTATCCAAATTCAACAGTTCAGATAACCTTGCCTTTGGTTTAGACTAGGATATTCAATATACAATCAGCTAAACTATATTCTAGACTACAACCAACTTCAATCTTTCCCAATTCAATCTTTACGCTTGATACCATAACCAAACAAAATTTTCTCCAAAACGTTACTTTCGCTTTCATCTTTCATCTCTCTACTGGAGACCACAACTCGTGAAATAAAAAGAAAATCCAGATGGATTTTGAGACATTACATTTAAATATCTGAAAGGTTAAGATGTTTGAGACATGTAGAAGAGCTACAGTACCAGTCTTTACTTGAAACGCCCAAAATACCAATAAGCTTTGAAAATTTCCACTCAAAAAACTATGATTAAGAAGGAAACACTCCTTAGATGCCCCAGTTGTACGAATTTAAACATCTACAGGTCTAACTTGAATCCTAGAACCCGTGACCTTGAGCGGCCGCACACAGTATGCAGGCAGCGCAACACAGGGGATCATTACCTGGTCGATGCCTGATCTTATACTGTCATGCTAAAGCCTGAGACTATAACGAGCACTTAAGGGTTTGTTCTGTGTACTTCCTTGGCTCCTTTCTTCATGAATGTGTACCAGTCGTTCTAGTTTTTCTTTGAACCTCACAATTTGTTTCTTAGGCTCATCCCCACAAAATTATCAATTCCATTAAACATTGAATCTACTAAAATTAGGCGTTTAATCCAAGTATCTGGATCAAAATCCCTATCTCCAAAGAACCCATTTACATCTGTATTGCTGCAGCACCAGCCTGGCTTGCTGATATGATTATGAAGGATAGCCATAACCCCACTAGCGCCTAAGCTCGAAACTGCTCTTTTATATACTTCAATGACAGGAAAATCAAGAAGATCCAAGTTATTTGTAACAACCCCTACCTCGGCATCCCAGAGGTTCAGTTTTCTCGAAAATTTCGTAACTATCATGGCGCCAAGAGAAGAATATGTGAACATGAAGAGGGACCAAGTCAAGTGAACGCAGTTTAAACCCATTGCTCGGATATTTGGGGTTTGTGCAGGCCCTTTGCCACCATTATGTCGACATGTGCAGCCCAACCAACACAAGCAAGATTTAATCTACCATACTGGATATTAGTGGCAAGTTTTACCTGCATCCATTCTGGATATTGGGGGCGAATGCAGTTCCAAAAACCTCCAGTGTAGTAAATCGGGGGTGAATACAACCCAAGCCCATCCAGAGTAGTAAATGCTGAGGCGAATCCAGCCTTTCAGGTTTTATGTGCTTTTATTTTTTTGGACTAAATCATAATAATTAATTATTTTAAAAATAATTTTGGAGCTAATTATATAAAACTATACAAGATAGCTTTTATATAAAAAATTCGCCCCTTTAAAATCTAAAATCCCTTAAATTTCACCCTTGGGCTAAAATTCACCCCTAAAATTTTCCTTGATTTGGACATGCATGATATGATATGTACTCAACACCCAACATTTTCAACAATTTATTTTCCTCTTCGTGGCTACCAGGCAAGACATTATCACTCAGAAGAACCTTAACTTTGAATAAACTGTAGCTGGTGATCATGGAAAAATATATTAGTAAATGTACATTAATTCCAATATAATTATTAACATTCATAAAATTTACCATTTGTTATATTCATTGTATTTTACTTATTATATTTCTCAAATTTATATAAGGGAGGAATTTATGGTAACTTACCTAAAAATTTCCGAGAAGCATGCATTCGACAAGCCAAAATTTTCTTTCAAGTTGTATAGTAACATCGTTGTCCCCGACTGGGTAGACTTTTACTGACCACCAAGTCCAAAGAGAGGGGTGGTGGAAGCAAATTTAAGGCTTTTGAAAAGGTGTCAGCGATATGAGCATCATCCGCTAGTTGATCATCGTTTTGGAATGCATCTAACATCATTGTCTCCATGGCAGTTGTATCCCTTAGGTAATCATCCATACCAACCTCTATTTTATTGCCTCCATTGCCAGCTTATGAAGAACTACTATTGTTGTAGTCATTCCTAATTGGTGAATCTGGACGCAGCGGGAATTGAATTAGTGGTTGATTCAACCATTCTTGGTATCGTTCCTCTCTAATTTTTTCTCTTAATTCGGTATTCTCTCAATTTGACATTGTCGTGGATTGCAACGGAAGATGGTAGGTAGGTCGCTCATCATCACTAGAATCCTAATAATTTAAATATATATATATATATATATCTGAACATGATTAGTACAAAATATATGATATCAATTAGTAACCATGTTGACAATATTGCATGATTAATTGGTTTTATGTTGAAATAATTAAATTAATCAATGTACCAAAAAAATATAATTATTACCATCATTAATGTCCTAGGATTGTGGCTAGAAGATGCAATATTGTTACAATTGGCAGGGTGAAGCAGCTGTCCATTTTCATCTACCAAATGCGCCTTGCGATATGCTACTCCTGATAAGAGATCCTAATGTTTTGGAGCTGACGTTTGAATATTTTGTGCATCTGAACTCGATTCCGAATTTGCAGATGCTGCAAATTTGTATATATTATAAATTTAATTAAGCTGTGCAGATTGACATGGTTAAAAAACATAAATTCAATTAGATAATGAAAATATAAACTAAATCTGAAGTAAATATTACGTCTCAAGATGGATAGGGAGAACTTCGTGATGGAATTTGACAAATATTATGGAATGAGCTAGATTTTGAAGAATTTTCCATTCGATATAATTATGATATTTTATCCCTGCATTTGAGGAAAACCAACAATAAATTTTGGTGCACACACCTAGAAGTAATTTCGGTGAATTAAAAATGGACTTCTTGTTATCGGTGCTAATATACAGATCACCGCACCGATGCATTTTTGTTACTGTGCACTGGTGCCATGATATAAATGGACGCACCAGTGTGGTGATATTAAGTGACGCACTGGCGACGAATAACCCCAAATAGAAAAAGTGCAACTCTATTTTCTTTAAGTAAAAAAAAGCGGTAAATTGAAAAATGGGTGGCAAAATATTTTCGAAAATCTAATTTCATAAAATAATTCTTTAAATACTAAACACTTTTCATTATTTCACTATTTTTGCAAAAAAAATTCAGCCAGAGATTTGTAGGAGACATACCTAGAGAAACAGAGCATGAGAGCACTGTGGAGTAGCGTAATACGTTCGAACATATGTATTCAGACAATCCAAATTCCAAACCTCTGGTGATTCAAACCCTATAGCATAGAATTTCAAACGATATCGTGATTAAATTTTATTGTTTTTTTTACTTTTTTCTGTAGTTTTTTTTACGCAGTAAGAAGAAAATTTCAATTTCTTTTTCATTTTCAGAGGAAAAATAAAAATAAAAAGCCATTTTTACCCTAAACCCCACATTCTATTTTTTTTTCCCTTTCTTCTCTCTGTTTCTGTGATTTGAGAATTAGGTTTTTTCATTTTAGATTTATAGGGTTTTTGTATTCATATATATAGGCCTAAGAAATCCAACCCATGGGACAACTTGCATAGTTGGATCCCAATCCATGTCGGCCCTTGCGTGGATTTTTGAAAAAAAAATAAAAAATTATTGGTGCGCCCTGTGTAACCTAGCGCACCAGTGCGCTGTATTATCCCAGTGCACCACGAAAGTACTGTGATAAAAAATTAAAAAAAAAAGTTTAATCAGTGTGCCATATGTAAAATAGGGCATCGGTGCACTATTTCATTATGGCGCACCACGAACGTGTTATTTCACAAAAAAATGTTTTATTGTGTTAATCGGTGGACCATGTAACATATAACGCACTGCACCAGGTCTTCTAGTTGACAGAGAGCACCGTATGGTGGTCCCTTGTTTGCGCGGGGCGTTTATGCTACAAAAACTAACACTAGACATTTTTTATTATTTGCTTTGTGTTAGTTGGTGCGATGGTTAATATGTAATGCATCAGTGCTCCTTGTTGACATAGAGCACAGTATGGTCTATTATATTGTTTGTGCGGTGCATTTATAAGACCCCCACGCACCGAGGTCGGTGCGTACACCATAAATGGTGCACTGGTTTCTTGAGATTTTTTTTTTACTTGAAAAGTTGATAATTAATTTATAAAATATATTAATGAATGATATGGTATAGGTTTCATATTGATAAATAAATGGCTAACAAGAGATCAAGTAACAAAAATATTGATAACACATCAAGAAAAGCAAAAAAGGCAAGTTCTTTGTAAATTCTTTACAAAAAATAGTATTTTTAAACTATATGTAAGTTTAACTAATATGTATTGTTTACTGTGTAACATGCAGAGCCACAAAATGACGAAGATCGATAAGATTATTTCTGATCTAGGACCATAAGAGTGTAAAATCTTGATGGAAAGATTGCAAAAGGATGAATCAGGTGAATGAAAAAATACTATCGATCCAATATGAGTTTCTTTTTTTAATTTTCATTAATAATATACATAAAATTATTAGATAACATGTGTCAAACAATATATTAATTCACATCTGTTTAATGTTCTACATGGACCAACAACTCAGAAAATAAATGTTGTTCTAAGAAAAGAAAAAAAATAGAACATGCATATGAAAATGAATTGCTCCTTAGCTCATCAAGAGTGGTGCTAGAGGTTAACGAAAGGGGGAAAAAATTTACAAAAGTTTGAGGGATCTAGTGGAACGAATGTATAGATGTTTTTTCTACTTACAATAGAAAAATCAATCCAATGATTCCAAGAACCAAATTTTATCTAAACTACAGGAAGAGTTTCTAGAGAATTGGTCAATGAGACATGTCAGACTTTTAATAGCAAAAACATATAACTACAAAAAAGAAGGAATGAAAAAGTAATATTCCTTTAAATGTTTTTCTAGAATTATTTATAAATATCACTTTTGTTGTATTTACTTTTCATATATCAATATATAAATAGAATAGTTTATTGTCATGTTACATTTTCAGGAAGATTATGAAAATTTAAAAAAATTAACGAGTTGATATCAGAAATATGCCAATAGGAATGTCCAAAAAGGAGTACAAGAAGATGGTCAAAGAAATGGAAAAAATTGCATCGCAGGAGGATCCATCTCAACAACAACGTGCTTCAAATGTAATATGTAATCATTGAATTTTTCGATCATTAGATACAATAAATAAACAATTTAGCATTAAATATTAATTTTCAAGTATTTTTTTGTAGAAAAGAAAAGAAAATGGAACCCATTCAGCGCATAAAACAAGACGACAAGGAAGAAAAAGGTTGATATCTAAGTTTGTGAGTAATTGTTACTTCCTTATAACAACATAACTAGCTTTCATTTTTGTATTTTTTAAGTTGTTTTACAAAAATCATCATTGAATGTCTTCAAACAAGTGCTAACATACAAAGAAGAACCATCAGATGAATTGATTGACATTGGATTAAATATGGGTTGTGAGTATGTGTTGCCATATCAGAAATTAATTGTGGAATTTTTAAGCATATATTGATCTTGTTTTACTTAGCTCCGTCTATAATTAATAGAACAAAAAATCTTTTATATTAAAATATATGATTTGTTATGGGGTATAAAACTTGCAGGAAACAAAGTATGGAACTATGCCAACAGATGAAATCTTGAAAGATGACATACTACATGGTTTTGAAATAATGTGTATAGTTCATGAGTCAATTATTGTTATGGTACGTCATTTCTTTTCTATTTACATTGATGTATATTATTTAATATTGCAATTTTCATTATTCTCACCAATGTACATACACTCATTACATTTTATTTTTATGTTTGTAGATGGAAGGTAAAGAAGATGAAGAAAGCAATCAACATCGTGAATAAAAAGTTCCTAAAAATAACCCAAGTCATGGACATAGCTCTAGCAGTGACAACAATTCAAGTGAAGAATGGCGATCACTATGTTTGGATATCAAAGCAAGGCATTGTATTTTATGAAATATGTGTCTATGAAATCAGGCATTTTGTTTAATGTAATGGACATAGTTTCCTAATTGAAAGACAAAGGGATACAAATAACTGCCCCATTTTGTATGATAATGACTATCTTATATATATATATATAATAAAATATGTTTTAATTTATTCTATTGCGTTCTCCATTGTTGCTATGAAATGTAACACCACAGATTAAATTTATGGATGATTAAATATTATAATGAAGAGATGTAAAATTTGATGTTATGATATAACAAATTAATCCAAACATCACATTCAAATGCACTAATAAAAATTTAATTCATATGAATATTGTTATAAGATATGTGTCGTCTATTGATGAATAATGAATTTTAAAAAATCACAATAATTATGATATGATATAACAAATTAATCCAAACATCACATTCAAATTCATTAATAAAAATTTAATTAATATAAATATTGTTATAAGATGTCTTGACTTTTGATAAATAATGAATTTTAAAAAATCACAATAATTGCACTATCACAGGTCGATGTTTCTAAAAAATACAAAATGAACACTGGTGTGTGTTAGTTACTGTACACCAATGTATTTGTATGATACATTGCACCAGTGCGTTTCTACGACCTATATGCACCGCACAAATACCAATACCAATTTTTAACCTCGGTGTGTTTGTGAGATACTGTGCACTGGTGCATTTATGTGAGTCTACCCACCGGGGCATTTGTACGACCTATGGGTACCGCACAAATACCAATACGAATTAAAACAAACGGTGTGTTTGTCGAATACTGCGCACCGGTGCGTTTCTATAACTCGATGTACCAGTGCATTTAGACGACCTATGGGAACCACACAAATCCCAAGACTAATTAGAAGGGCCCCATGTGTTGTATCACCAACACTGTGCCCTGGTGCGGTTTAATACCTTGACGGCCCAGTGCATGCACCTTCAACTAACCTAGGCCACCTTTTAGATGACACGCACTAGTGCGTTGACACCTTAGTAGAGCACTGATGAAAAAAAAATCCGTAATAACCTCCAGCCACCCAGTTTTTTTAGTTGTGTTGAAATTCTGTTAAAAGCTCTGCCAAAACCTCTGTAACCATAAACGAATGTTGTAGAAATTTTTTTTTGACAATTTTGGCCAATTTTATAACACTAAAAACCTCATTTATAACCTCCGCTGGAGGGTCTTTTCCTTGTAGTGACATTGCCAACCATGGTCAACCATATTCGCCCATAGTTAACCATACTTGACCATAGTAATCCGTTATCTTATAATTTTATCTATGGTTGAACAAACTAACCATGTCCAAACATGGAAAAGAAGTTCAATTATTGTCAACTAGCTCAACAATGGTCAATCATGGTTGATATGATTGTTAATGGTAAACCATAGTTAACCATAATTGAATATTGTGAATCCTTGTCACCAATGGCCTACTATGATCACCTATGATCAATCCTCATCAACTCTTGGTTAACGATGGTTAGTCCTCATCAACCTTGTCAACCATGATTGCTCCTTTTCAGCCATTGTCAAACATGGTCATCCATATTTAGCAAGGGTCAAACTTAAACAACATTACTCAACCATGTGTTGACCATAGTCAACCAAATTCAATCACAACCAACCTTAGTTAGCAATAGTCAACCATCATACACCATAGATAACTTGGAAAGCCTTGGTCAACTAAGGTCAAATATGGTCCAACCATTTTAATGAATATGTCTGACCATGGTCTGCCATGGTCAACTACATTCAACCATTTTTATAAATGTGGTTGACCATGTTCTGCCATGGTCAACTACATTCAACCATTTTTATAAACGTGGTTGACCATGGTTAATCATGTTCAACCATTTTTGTAACATTAATGTGATAATGTAACAACTAACAACATAATTTTACATTGCTAGATTAATATAATGTAAATATATTATTATAATTATTGTTGACCATGGTCAAAATCAGTCAATCATGTTCATCCATAGTCAACATTGTTCATTCTTGATCAACCTTGTCACCCATTGTAAACCTTGTCGCCCATGTTGTCAACCATGTTCAACTAAGGTGAACCATCATTGACCCTCTTTAACCATAGTCAACCTCATCAACCATGGCCAATCCCATCAACCTAGTTTTATCATTAATTTAACTATTTCTGTAACATTTATGTAACATTAGCATTAGCGTTAATGTAAAATACACTATGGTCAACATTAATGTCAAATTATTGTAGTCGTGTAACAATAGTCAACCATGGTAAATCAAGGTCAACCATGGACTGCATTGCCTTGACCAACAATAGTCAACCGTGATCAACCATGGTCAACCTTGTCAACCCCAACAATGGTCAATCGTGTTCAACCATGGTCAACCTTGTCAACCCATTACAGCCACTAATGCAACCATTTTTTGTAACATTAATGTAACAATGTAATAATGGTGAAAATAGTGTAACATTAATACATTGTTACATTAATGGTTGTCTATAGTGACTCATCTTCAACCATTATCAACCATGGTCAACAAATCCACCCCACACAGGTTAGCTCTCAAGTATCACAACCACATTAGCTAATTGACTTCATTATCCACCTTTTACAGGTCAATCCCTATATGAAAATGACACCTAATAACTTCTTAGAATTGTTATTCTTTTTATAATAAAATTCGAAACATAATTTTTAATATAATTGATTAAGTTTTATTTTGTAATAACTTAATGAAATCATACATTTTTATTATTACAAAGAGATAAAAAAGAAATATATATATATGGTGAATATGATCGAAACTCTTTGAATAACACTTATAGTAAATTGCCAATGAGATGAACAATAGTCGAATTTAGAATATGAAGTTGACAATTTTATTCCAAAATGTGATGACACATTAAGGTATTCTTGTGTATCTATATAAACCTATCTGATTTCTTAAAGGTTTTTTTTTCAGTGGAAAATCGTCTGGTTTATATATTATGTATGAGTGCAATAACTTCTTCTTTTTCCTCTAAATGTTTCATGTTGTTACATATATTTCATATCAGTTTGTACAAGATCACTTGCTTTTCCCCATTTACATGATTTATCCTTTTCATAGACAAAAATCCTATCTTCGACCAATTACGTGTAGTATCCTTTGGTTCTATGTGCCTATCTTTCCATGTTCTTATCATTTTCTGCTAATGTTTTTTGTTCTCCCATCGTGTCTCATATACTCTAGAAAATTAGTTCTTGTCCCTTGCCTATGTTAATAAAACCGTTCTAATTAATTATATCACAAAAATAAAATCGATCACCATCAGTAGTCCTTTCAGAAAGAATTGACCACTCCATTCACCCCCGTGCTTGTGGAGTCGTGTAGTTCATAGTGCATCTCGCCGAAGCTGCCTTGGAGCCCTTTCTTTGATAACTTGTCAGTTTGTTTATTTTTCTCTCGATAGATATGTTTGAAAAAAATACTGGAGAAAGATGTGCGGAGTGCCGTAATCATGTCTAGCCAAGCAATGATATATCTCGGATTTAGTGATGTTCCTTTGTTATGATGGTCCAAAAGTACCTGTGAGACACCAAAAACCCACAATTTTTCCAAATAGAGATGAGATGCAACCCACATGAGGCCCCAAAGAGCCAAAATTTATGCTCGCATGTTGGAGCCCATGCCCCCATACCAATGAATTTTGTAGTGGCATGTGGGGGAAATCATCAACCAAGCCCTGCATCCACATCTAGATTGCTGTGATGCCCGTCAAAAAACCCAGTCGGGTAATGAATTTCGAAAGGCTGTAGTCTCTTTGATAAGTCAGTAGGGGGTTTCTGATTAATTTTAAATTTCCCCCACATTTTGATGATCTTCTGACAGACTTTGTCTGGGTTGTTGCAGACCTCTGCAAATATCCTTTTATTTCTAGTAACCCATATACACCAGTATGATAACACTGTAATATTCCTGAGAGACTTCCCTCTTTTCAACCACCATTTGAAGTAGCCTTGGGGGTTCTCGATTTTTATAAAATGTACATTGAAATGATTGCATATACCTTTATGTACTTCCTTGGTAAAATTACAGGAGTGAAATAAGAATGAATTCACCTCTTTTGCATTCATGCAGAGACAAAAAATACAAAGGCTGATTTTTCCTATATTTTGTAGGTTGGACCAAGTCAGGTTCTTATCTCTCCACGCGAGCAATGCGAGGATTTTCATCTTGATCTGTGCCTCTGTAACCCCCTGATTTGGTCTTTTAATTTTTACTTTTACTTTTACTTTTTGACTAAGTTCTTTGAAGTAATTGGGTGAAAATGTAGGAAAGTGGGTTACACTTTTTTTGCCCTTTTTTGAGAAAAAATTGTCATTTTTTTGGGTTCTTCAACTTTCTGCAAACTATAACAATTTTTCCGTGTAGAATTTCATTTTGCGTTAAAAATAAAAGTTGTGAGAAATTTTGTTAGCTTTCTATTACTTATTTTTTGAAATTTTTTTATGCGGATTTGATATGTCAACCCAGCGTTTCTTTGAGTGTGTGTTTCTTAACAATCAAAGAATTCACTTAAAGAATCATGTTATGTGGCAACAGTATTATTCTGAAAATTTCAAGTTATAAACTAAAAATATAAAAGCTACCCATTACAGTCAACGGACCAATGTAATGCCCCATAATTTTTAAATTTTTTTTTACAATGTATTTTGGGAGATAGAAAATTTTGATTTCACTGAATCACGATGACCCTCAAAAATTGTTTGCACTCATTTTATTAGAAAAATAATTAAAATTAATAAACGTTTACGAAATTCCATAAAATTTATATTTCCTGAATGTAGATTCAATTCTGAAAATGCTTGTCTTGGTTCCGACAGTTAATTAACAAGTTTTCATGGAGTTTAATCAGTCCAAAGTTGCAGAACCGTTTTCAGAGCTTGGCTCTGCGTAATTGGTGACGCGTTAGTTCGGCCGAACTATTAGCGACAGTTCGGCCGAACTATGTTTTCCGCTTACGGGCCGCTAAAACTAACGGCTTAATAGTTCGGCCGAACTTTTTATCAAAAGTTCGGCCGAACTATTGTGCAATTCTCCGTCGGCCGGAAATTTTTGTGGAGCCCCCTACAAAACACACATTTCGCGTCAATATAAATTGCCGCGAAATGAGTCACAATTTTCGCACATTTCGCACTTCATTTCATTCTACAACTTGGTTTGAATTCAAAAACTTTTCTTCAAAGTTTGGGTTTGAAAATTTTTTTTGGAAGACATTTTTTGGAGGCGGCGTGATTTTTCTTGGAGGTTCAAAGTTTGAGTTTAAAGAACAAGACATTTTTTTGGAGGCGACTTGATTTTTCTTGGAGGTATGTAAGTGTTTTGTGTTGAAATAAATCTTTTGAGCTTCTTTGTACAAAAATTTTTCTTCACATTTTAGAGGCGGTGTGATTTTTCTTAGAGGTATGTACGTGTTTTGGATCAAGGATTACGTATTTTTTAGAAAAGATTTTTTTAAATTAAATCTTTTGTAATATTGTTTGTAATTGAGTTATTGTCTAATTTTTTAAAGGAAATTTTTTGAACCTCATACTCTATTATCATGGGAAATCGAAGAACTTGTGTGAGAAAATATGATAGAAAAAGAAACCCTGAAGAACGTAGAGAAGAGACGAGACAATATCGCAAAAGAAAGTTAGAAGCTCTCTCAAATATTGAAAAGGAAAATCAACCTCAAGCAGAAATTGAAGCAGGTATGTAAATGTAAATATTACATGATCTATTGATATATATTTAAAATTTTCCTAATGTAAAATATGAAGCTTAATTTTTATTTGATGAACTAGTTTGAAAAATATTTTGTTTGATGTAAACAGACAGAGATATTCCTCAAAATATTGAAGAAAATCAACCTCAAGCAGAAATTGAAGCAGGTATGTAAATGTAAATATTGTGATCTATTGATATATTTTTAAAGTTTTCCCAATGTAGAATGTGAAGCTTAATTTTTATTTGATGAACTAGTTTGAAAAATATTTTGTTTAATGTAAACAGACAGAGATACTCCTCAAAATATTGAAGAAGAAAATCAACCTCAAGAAGAAATTGAATCGGGTATGTAAATGTAAATATTATGATCTATTGATATATTTAAAATTTTCCTAATATTTATTGACATATTTATTAATTTATTTATTTATTGAATATATACTATTTTTTCGAATATGTACAGATGAAATCACTATCGATAATGAGATGTTAGAAAATGTCGACACTCACACACATGGAGATAAAAAACCTGACTATATTATACGATATCGTGTCGATAAAATTTTGGAAATGTTTTTCAAACCTGAGCAAGTGACAGTTCAAGCTCAAATGTTGAAAGGTCTCCTATCATCAAGGAAATTAAAAGAAGCGACGACACTATTGGGTATTTGAAAATCAACCAAAGATAAAAAAAATGAAAGAAGAGGTGATAAAAAATATGAGTAGTGCTATAGAGTCAATTAAGAGATCTAGAGATAAAGAGGTTTCAAATATACGTAGAGGAATACAAATGGCAATGGTTTCACCAAGTACTCAAGAGAATCGTTTGAATCTAACATCTATGGCACGAGCACTGGGAACCTCGCGAAAAACTCTGCACACAAACATCGAAAATTTCGACTGCAAATAGACGTAAATGATGAACTCACTTGTTGGAGAGCTATTTGTAGGCAACCATACAAAGATAGACTTGGAGAAGATGTTAAAAAAATAATATATGAATATTGGAAGAACAATTCGCGTGTTTCACCCACTACAAGACATGTGATGCGAAGAAGAATAGCACGAAATCAATACGAAGAACATGAAAAACATCTCTTGGAAACCACTCAAATAGAGTTATTCAACAAGTTCAAAGAAGAAAATCGTCAAATTCAAGTTTCACTCAGTGCTTTTTTTCAACAAAAACCATGGTATGTAAAACCTATCACCATACGCGACACTTGTTGTTGCCGTTATCATGTGGAATTTGAGTTATATTATGACACATTCCTTGATTTCGGTAGAACATTATGGAAGGATTCACCTCCTCCTTCCACTATACGTGAATTCATATCTCAAATTCTATGTGAAAGAGAAAGCGATGAACTATTTTACAAAAAGAAATGTGTTGGTGGTAAAAAATGCGATGATTGTGGAAATTTGACTAAATTTCAAAACAAATATCGTATTGATATAAATGATCAATCATTTTCCAACATGAAAGTGAAATGGAAGAGATATGAATATACCAGTACATCGATTCAAGGTGCAGATAGTGTTAAAAGAATCGAATTACGAGAAGACGAAATTTTTCTAATAGACTTTTTGAGAAAGTTTGAAGCGGAAATTTACAAATAAACCATGCATTCCCATAGAGCTCGATGGCAAGACTTGCAATTCAAAAAATCTTGTGAATTTTTTCCACCAGGGACCATTTTGTCAGTGATTGATTTTGCAGAAAACTACACATTTGTTCCACAAAAAGAAATTCAGAGTGAATACTATCACTCTGACCAAGTCTCCATGCTCGTCCATATTATATATAGACATGCTGAACAAAATGTCGATCATATAGAAAGCACGAGTGAAAATCGACATATCATTAAAGAATATCATTTTTATATCAGTGACGATCGTACACACGATACATGTTTTGTACAACATTGTTTTGTACAACATTGTTTTGAAAGAATTTATGATTCATTGAAAAATCGTGAAATAACATTCAATGAACATTGGATATGGTCAGACGGATGCGCAGGTCAATTCAAATCTGCACGATCATTTTTTTGGTTGTGTCGTCTTCATAAGAAAACCTGCATTAAACATTGTTGGAATTTCTTTGAGACTAGCCATGGAAAAGGAGAACATGACGATGCAGGAGCATGCATAAAACGAGTACTTCGAAGATATCAAATGAACCACTTTGCACGCCGACTTGTGAACGCTGAAGAAGTTGTTCAATGGTGCAAAAATGCTCTAAGCCATGAGATTAACCCATCAAGAGAAGTGCGAAGGTACATTCAATTTAATTTATGTTGGAAATCTAATTTTAAACATTGTACATTTATCATGCAATGATTATTTTTAATTGTATTTTGATATCATATTTACAAATTCTTTTTCTAATTTTCCATATAAAGGTTTTTCTGGCATATTGGAATCAGAGACGTAAATAGATCAATTGGAAATGAGGTTGGAACAATAAAAGGGACTCAAAAATTGCATTCAATTCAAACAAAATTGTCCACAAATGTGTTTGCATTGGATAAAATAAAATATTCTTGTTTTTGTGATGTTTGCATAGACAACACAAAATCCAATGACGTCTGTGAAAACAAAATGTATGTGAACGATTGGAAACATACAGAGCTAAATACAAAGGGAAAAATGTCTGTTGCAATGTTTGAAGAAATGGAATTAGAGGAAACTACAATATCATCCGATGGTGATCGAGTTTCTGATCTTGTTAGAGAAGGTAACATTTGAATTACTTTTTAATGATTTAAAGATTTACAAATAAATTTAAATATGCATAATTAAATGTTAAATTTATTTTATTGTGCAGGAGATGTTTTCGCTGTAATTGCACCTATTGACAACGATGAAAATGTAAAGTATTATTTGATGCGTTGCACTGAACAAAAAATGAAATTATTACAAGACTATAATGATCACGGATTTCGGTATGACAAAGGGTCTATTATACTGAAAGGTTATTTTTTCAAACAAACTCGTCAAAGTGAAGACTTTGTTTACTTCGAAGACTATGAACCTGATTCCATAAGTTGTCAATATAGTCACTTGGTGTGTGCGGCACGCATAAAGTTGATAGAAGTTCAATCAAAGAAAAAATCAAAAATTAAGAAATGGAAAATGTCAAAATCTGATCATGAACGGATTATTGAGGATGGAATTCCATTATAATTTTTTTGAGTGAAGTGTCCAACAATTTATTATCATTTAGACCTTTCAGTACTCAACTAAAAATTGAACTGCTTATGCTATTTCTGGTTTGCAGATGTTACAAATTGTTTGGGTACAAGCACGTGCTCTAGTATCCACTGAAAGTAGTTTTTCTATACATGTGCATTGATTAAAAATGTTAAATATGTATTGGATATATATATTCTAGAATGAAATTAATTGTTCTTATATATTAATTGTTCTTGTATATGTTCTCCGACCATATGGTACAAATTATTTCACTTTATTTTGTAAAGTCGGATTCGGTCCCCATATGGCCTAGCCTCCAAGGGACGAGATAACAAGTGGTTGTCCCCACTTGCCCGAATCTCGGCTTTTAAGTACAATTTTACTGTTTATGTCAAGCATCTTACATGATGTCCTAGCCAAAGATAGATTCTCTTTGTTTCAAGTTTCCAATAAAAGTTGTCACCGAATGACCTGCTCGAACTCTTGTAGTAAACACCATACCTCATCTCTCTTGCTCTCCAATATTACTAGGTTTAATTATTATAACACAAAAATCGTTCTACGTTGTCAATAATTTTTTGCGCTTAGACTAAAATCAATGAACACTATTAATCCAATGTCTTTACAAGTAATGTACCATCATACATGCAATTATATCAAATTAGAAATCAACATATACAATGAAATCAATGGAGATTGTCTTGTTGCAAGTAACATAATTTCAATTTACCATATGTGAAAATGTAGGTTGAAACCATCCAAAACTTTAAGTTGTAAATTGAAACCATCCAAAACTTTAAGTTTTAAAACCCTTTTGATTATATATTGTGCATCATTAAAACATTTAACATTTAAAGTTCATTAAATATCACATGAAAAATGTAGATTGAAACCATCCAAAACCGGAGTTTTAAAAACTTCACATGCCATGCCAATTATAATTCAACAATCCAACAAAAACATTTAACAAATTAAATATCACACGCCACTAAGACGACCACACTAAGAGGATTGGTGGACTTCGTTTGGAAGGAGTCAATATATGTCGTATTGGAGCGATTACACAGAATTCGAAAAGGAAAGAGCTTGAACCAATTCAAGCAGACCCAGGATCGAATTGTTCTATGGAGCTTCATGAGAAGAGATATGTGAAAAGCACTATTAAGCCATGCCAATTATAATTCAACAATGCAACAAAAACATTTAACAAATTAAATATCACACGCCAAAGTCGTTTCAAGTTTTTGGTAAAAGTTGTCGCCGAATGACCTACTAGAATATTATAAATACTAACTTTGTAAGATCATTTGGCATTCGGAAAAATTCGAAAGTCTTAGACTGTAAATCAATTTAAAGTATCATTCACCATAGGGAGTGTAAAATATTCAATGTAGGTTGGTGACGATGCTCACTCCTAGCTTGAAGCAGCGCCAATGACCAATTCTTTAATGAATTCCGATGCACTAGACCAACGTTGGTTCAACCTACTTGGTTTTTCACGCAAGAAATTCCAAGGATGGACTTTCTAGACAAACTGCTGAAATTGAAAAGCTTGACATGGAGATACGACAAGGTGAACAAAGAATTCAGGAACTCTTTATGGAAAGGGCTCACTTGAAGGAAATAAGCACCACGTTGCAGGGTAAAGTCAAGAACATGAAAGATAAGATCAAGAGGGACTTTCTTGATCCGAAACCTATTGGTTTGAAGAAAGAAAATGCATGTGTTGGCACACTTGGAAAAGAAGACGACCACACTAAGAGGATTGGTGCACTTCGTTTGGAAGGAATCAATATATGTCGTATTGGAGCAATTAGACAGAATTCGAAAAAGAAAGAGCTTGAACCAATTCAAGCAAGCCCAGGATCAAATTGTTATATGGAGCTTCATGAGAAGAGATATGTGAAAAGCACTGTTAAGCCAAGGGCTAGTTCGAAAAACATATTGGAAGAGGAAATGTTGAAGAAGATTGTGAAAGTAAGGCACAAGACAAGGAGGAGGAATGATGATGAAAGTTACTTGGACTTGAGATTCATGTCTACAACCGTACATGGGAAAAATTTCTCTGCTTTGATAGACACGGGGGCTACCCATAGCTTCCTAAGTCGAAAGGCAGCTTCATCTCTTAGAAAGAGGAAGGCTAGCATCGAGAAAGAGTTGAGTGCTTTCAAGGCAGTCAACTCAAGGATAAAAGTAGCACGACTGGTGTCATGAAAAGCACACATGTGAGAGTAGGGTCATGGTTTGGAAAGATAGACTTAAGAGTCATTGACATGGATGATCATTCTATGATGGACCATACCAATGATGGACCGAGACATTCTCTTAATTCTTGTGATAAATCTTAAACTATTTTATGAAAGATAGATAAACCATTTAAATATTTAGCTCAAACTCTTGTAGTAAACACCATACCTCAAGTCTCTCTTGCTCTCCAATATTATTAGGTTTAATTATTATAACACAAAAATCATTCTACATTGTCAATAATTTTTTGCGCTTACACTGAAATCAATGAACACTATTAATCCAATGACTTTACAAGTAATGTACCATCATACATACAATTATATCAAATCAGAAATCAACATATACTACATAATGAAATCAATGCGGATTGTTTTGTTACAAGTAACATTTCAATTTACCACGTGCAAATGTAGGTTCACATTCTATCATTCATGTAGTTTTAAAAACTTCAGATACCATTAGAATTATAATTCAACTATCCAACAAAAATATTTAACATTAAATATCAAATGTCAAATGTAATTCAATGACAACATTACTTCACATTCACATGCCAAAAGTACTAAAACCATCCAAAGAACATTGAAATCAATGAACAAGTTATTAATCCAATGACTTTACAAGTAATGTACCATCATATGTATGCAATTATATCAAATCAGAAATCAACATATACTGTACAATGAAATCAATGGGGATTGTCAAGTGTTACAAGTAACATTTCAATTTACCGCATGTGCAAATGTAGGTTCACATTCCATCATTCATGTAGTTTTAAAAACTTCAAATGCCATGCCAATTATAATTCAACTATCTAACAAAAACATTTAACATTAAATATCACATGCCATGCCAATTATAATTCAACTATATAACAAAAACATTTAACATTAAATATCACATGCCATGCCAATTATAATTCAACTATCCAACAAAAACATTTAACATATGTCCAAAAATATGTCCAAAAAACATATTGTAATAAAATATGTCCAAAAATTGTAAATCTCACTCAAGTATCAAACTGTATCAAGTTTAACAAATTTTAAAACCATATAAATTTTGAAATAAAATCAAATCTACTGTATATCTTGTCCATCAAATGGAAGATCTAGCCTCTGGGTCTCGGTTGGCTCGCTATCTTGTAAAGGGAAAACCTACATACACAATGTACATGTACTTGAACATTAAAATTTGAAGTTTTAAAAATGAACGAGAATATATATATCTAGAACTTCATGTCAAAAACAAAATATAACAAAAAAATCGCGCAATACCTCGTAAGGTTGCCTCTCCATTTGATGAACAGGATCTGCCATAGAAACATCTCTAGTGGTAACCTATACAATATACATGTACAGTTAAATATAAATATATATATATATATAGAAATAATTTATATAAATTAAAAACTTTCAAATGAAAATGCACGTGTGTACATATATATAAACTTATTTGAACAATAATATTAAAAAAAAGAACTAAAGACAACTTCTTCAAATGCTGTGGATGTCCCTATCTCCGTCGCTAAAGTCCTCGAATTAAAAAAATCTTCTATACAAACCTAAATTCAAAAAATTTTAAATAACTCAAAATATAGATCTCTCTCTATATATCTCAATTTTTTATGGAACTTTTTGAGGTAACATAAATTTTGAACTTGTGAAAAATTGTCCATACTTGTGCATCTCCCAATGAAGTAGAAGGTATATCTCCTAAAGAAGAAGAAGGTACTTGCATCCCAAAAACATCAGACGGAATCGGTACCTATTAAAACATTTTATCGAATTATATATATACATACATGTACATGTGTGGCAACAATTATTTATTTTAGAGTCACTTAAAAAACACTAACATACATGTGCCAACATATCATGATGGGCAGACCCATCTACATCGTTTGAGCCAGAGGTCCCGAACGTAATATTAACATTTTCATCACGCATCATGCCTGAGAACTACAAATGGTGTTTTAACATATAATCATACCTTTTTGTTAGATTAATGTACACATACAAATAAATGTATACATGTGTACATACACATGTATTTATTACAAATTGTACACATGTATATGTAAATATAATTTTAAATCCTAAGGTCACTAACACATACCGTTCCGGTGCCCTCTTCCTCACGAAAAATTAGGTCTTGCAGACCATTGCGACAATTTATTGCGTATGTTCGGAGATATTCAACATTCATGTTGTAAATCTCCTCATCTGTATGATAAACAAAATTGGCACGTGCATATTCACGTGCTCTTTGTCGATTTAAGCCAAGATCGACTCCACTCAATCCGCTATGAACATTTTCAATCATAACATCTCTTGCTTCATGACTTATTTGAGAAGTCGCATCCATCTCTGATCGCAAGGTTTCGACTCGAGACGGTCGACTCACCAATGGCGGCTCAGGGCGAGGCAACTCCACATCTCGCTTTGCGCCCTTACGTTGACATAATCGACCTCTCCCCGGGCCAAAATTTTTTGAAGGAAGATCATTGTAGTCGGGTTTCATACCCTTAAAAAATTCTGCATAAAACATTTGTGCAAAATAAAGAGGAACCTCATCGTTCCATGGAAGCCTTCCAAAGGCCGCAAGATGTCGACTATACAAATATTTTGCTTTGTCTGGGTGCTTGAAATACTACACCTTCAACATCTTTCTTTTTGGCCCTTCCTTATAATTAAACATTGACTTAGCCTGCGCTCTTGAAACTTTTTTTTTTATGTCCTGCCATTTATCGGGACCTATCACTGGTTCTCTTCTCTTTCTCATCACTTCTACAAACGAATCAGTGGTTGGCCCCAAATCTTTGTACACTTTTACCATTTCACTCAATGAATGTGTAACTATTTGTAGGCTTTGTCTACTCTCAGCAGGTAGAGACAAATCCTGGAGATCTCTTTGCAATTTTGCATAAAGGCTTTGACACCTTTGTAAGGTGCATTCCTCCATGTTCGTTTCCCATGGTATATCAGTAATCTCAGTTGGATAAGTTGTGCTAGGTTGACAGCCTTCTTCTTCAATGTAGCGCACTGCCCTGCGTCTTTTTTGACCACTGGCTCTAACATTTTCAGCCTCTGCATCAATATATATAAAATTTCGTATATTAGAAAAAACACGTGTAAAAAGTTGTAAAAATTTAATGAAAAAATATTGAAATTGATGGCAACCTTGATGTTGTTGGTTAACATCATCTCCAACATGACCCTGCTGAGAACCAGCCCCAGAATGATGCTGCTGAGAACTAGACCCACAGTGACCCTGTTGAGAACCAGCAGCTGTTGATTGCTGGCCTTCGGGGGAATAAACATCACCCCCTTCCCGCACCCTGCTACCTTGACCAGTTGAACCTTGGCCACGCTCCATTGATGGAGTAGAAAGCCTTCTCCTCTTGCCTCCTAAAAATTAAAATATGAAACTTATTAACAACTAATTTCACTCACAAAGTTAATAAAAAAATCAATTCCATACGTACACACATGTATGGAGATTTAAGATTATATTTAAATACCATGAACATCCTCCAATCCCTGAGCCTCCATATGGGATTCGGCTGATCTTCGTCTTTCATCCTCCATGATATATATCTATTGGTCGACATTCACAAAATAGATTTCAAAAAATCAATACCTCAGAGTAAAATCCAGTTTGGGGCTGTTAAATCCGGTATGTTCTATATTTCTTACATTTCTGCCCTCCTATTTTTCTTTCCAACCAAGGTTTATAAAATAACATGAGAAGCAACATGAGACTTAGAACAATCATTTTCATTATCTATATGGAAGGCAAGAATGATTATATCCCCTTGAGCTTAAGGGTATGTAGTTTGTCAATTTTTATCATATATTTTTTGGCAAGTGTAAATGTTTTTTTATCTATAGTACAAGTCATGAGTTCCCCAATTTTACCTTATGTAAAGCATGATTCTAGGATTACTAAAATTTGTACTTGGTTTTTTAAGAATATATCAAATAAAGTTTTTGAGGAGCAAATATGGCTTGTTCCTTAGAATTTGGCACTTTGAATTTCCTTACCCATATTTCTTGTTAATGATTATAGCCTTAAAATGGTTAATATTGGTTTGTCATCATCATCTAAAAATGACTTGGCACATGAAAATTTACCATGTCCATCATCATCACTTCACACCATCTCATACATGACCCCTTCTACATATTATATGCATGAATTTTTGAAATGTCATCCTCTACCTATCCCATGAATGGATTGTGACAACAGGTGAATAAAATACATTTTATAAGTAGAAGATAGCTTCTAGCTTGTCCTCCTCCATCCGCCCCATAGCTAGTGATTTCTCAATTTTCCACTTCCAACTTTCTATTCTCGAAATTCATTAGCAGCTAATTTTATCGATAGCCACACCACTATACATATAATTATCATATACACTACTACATTAATGAACTCTACGTTGTTTGTTATTTTAAAGTCCAATAACAAACAATGTTAATTGAGTTTAGTAGTGTATATAACAATTTCTTTGACTTCCAAGTGTGTTGTGACTATTAGTAGAATTAACTACCAAAATGAATTTCCAAAATAAAATGTTGGAAGAAAAAAAATAGGTAATCACTGGATATGGAGTGCGTGGAGGAAGACAAACTTATATTGATCCCTTCCTTATCAAATTTCCTTTATTCACCTAATGTCACAATCAATCATGGTCTAGATAGAAGAGATGACCTACCATAAATTCAATCATATAATGTGTAGAAGGGTCATATGTAGATGGTGTGAAACGATGATTACAAACATGATAATTTTTCATCTACTAGGTCATTTTGAGATGATGATTACAAACCAGTGCTAGCACATTAAAGGTTATAATCATTAGTGCCTAATGTGGGGTGGACAATTTAAATAAAGTTCGTATCAAAGTACAATTTAGCTCATTTTAGTCAAGGTTAGTTAGAAGAATTAGCTATTGGTTTCTACCGTCAATTTCCTCTGAAAATGAATGTGTACGTGCTTTTGAGAGACATTAGAGACATTAGAGGAACAAGGTCCAAATTTTTGATGAAAATGTGCTATGAAAGTAAAGGGTTTTAAAGGCAAGCATGTACAAGGCATAGTTGAGCCAAATGTTCTTTAAGAAGGGCCTAATTATTTGGGTCTTGGTTATGGAAAACATGGAAAATGCTCCAAAGCCAAGGAGGCTTGTGAGGTTTGTGTTCATGATGAATGGAACATGTACATATTTTACCTTAAAGTTGTTGTGTTTTACGGATATTAAAATGAAGAACTTCTATTTAGATCCATTCCAGAGATTGACTGCAGGGGCATTTACTAGATATGTCACCTTTCATAAAAGATGAGATCCAGAGGCTACCTGGCCCTTTACAGACTCTGCCTATAGAACTTGTAGAAGTAAACACTACAGGCATTAACAATATCAAAGAACGTTTTCATGCTCAGACATGGGAATTTTTCTCTTTCCCTACGCAAAAAAATAGTTCTTGAGGTAGTTAATCTTCATAGACAGGTCATCAAGCAAGTCAATGTGATCATCCCTCCTTGGTCGACATTCACAAAATAGACTTCAAAAAATCAATACCTCAAGTAAAATCTAGTTTGGGGCTATTAAATCCAGTACATGTTCTATATTTCTTACATTTCTGCCCTCCTATTTTTCTTTCCAACCAAGGTTTATAAAATAACATGAGAAGCAACATGAGACTTGGAATAATCATTTTCATTATCTATATGGAAGGCAAGAATGATTATATCCCCTTGATTACAAACCAGTGCTAGCCCATTAAAGATTATAATCATTGGTGCCTAATGTGGGGTGGACAATTTAAATCAAGTTCGTATCAAAGTACAATTTAGCTCATTTTAGTCAAGGTTAGTTAGAAGAATTAGCTATTGGTTTCTACCTTCAATTTCCTCTGAAAATGAATGTGTACATGCTTTTGAGAGACATTAGAGACATTAGAGTACCTTCAATTTCCTCTGAAAATGAATGTGTACATGCTTTTGAGAAAATTTTTGATGAAATTTTTGATGAAAATGTGCTATGAAAGTAAAGGATTTTAAAGGCAAGCATGTACAAGGCATAGTTGAGCCAAATGTTCTTCAAGAAGGGCCTAATTATTTGAGTCTTGGTTATGGAAAACATGGAAAATGCTCCAAAGCCAAGGAGGCTTGTGAGGTTTGTGTTCATGATGAATGGAACATGTACATAGTTTACCTTAAATTTGTTGTGTTTTACGGATATTAAAATGAAGAAATTCTATTTAGATCCATTCCAGAGATTGACTGCAGGGGCATTTACTAGATATGTCACCTTTCATAAAAGATGAGATCCAGAGGCTACCTGGCCCTTTACAGACTCTGCCTATAGAACTTGTAGAAGTAAACACTACAGGCATTAACAATATCAAAGAACGTTTTCATGCTCGGACATGGGAATGTGTCTCTTTCCCTACGCAAAAAAATAGTTCTTGAGGTAGTTAATCTTCATAGACAAGTCATCAAGCAAGTCAATGTGATCATCCCTCCTTCCCTCCCTTCTAAAATAATTATGTTTTGCGGGTCAGAAAGCCAAAATATGGAGACAATTATCACCAAATCCAACGTACGATTATGCATGATGGAGAATATCTAGCACTTTCCCTTGTTAAATATATTAACAAGGGAAGGCGCTAGAGATTCTCCATCATGCATAATCGTACGTTGATGCTTATAGAGTGAAAAAACTAAAAGAATCAACTTGTAGGGTCATTTTAATGGGGGGTGGAGAATTCAGGTCTTTGCAAATTCAAAGTATGGTGCATGTAAGAGTACATGGACATATTCACATGATGTGAATTTTTTTTTCTTTGAAGGAGAAAAATGATGTGTTTTCAGTTTGACGGTTTTGTTTGTGACAAGACGTCACAAGATTTTGCAAAGGTCCACTCTTTAGCGAGAGCCTCATGATTGCAACCTATCCGTGAGAATCAAATCGGAATGCATCCTTATTTTGAAAACAAGTAGGATTCTAAGCTACCTAGGACTCAAACCATCATTTTTAAATTTGAAATATAATTTGGTGTTGTTTCAATGCCTGAATCCACAACCCTAACACATGAAATCACCAATCTAATTACACATGAAATAAATAGTTATTTTCTCCAAAAATAAAAATATAACTAAAAACTAAATTCAACATGGTTGAAAGAAAAAGAAGCGCCATTGAAATGGTTTGCTAACAAATGGTTATCTATTTCTTATCCAATTAAGGCCTAGCATGTATTTTGATGTTTCATTAATTTCTTTGCAAATTCAAAGTATGGTGCATCTTGCATGAAGCAAGATGTTGAAAGTACATGAGCTCTATTATTTGACTTAAGAGTCGGTTGTTTGAAGAGGCATGTTTTGTCAACTTGTGTTTGGTTGATGGTTTTGTACACCAATATGTAAGAGTACATGGACATATTCACATGATGTGAAATTTTTTTTTTCTTTGAAGGAGAAAAATGATGTGTTTTCAGTTTGATGGTTTTGTTTGTGACAAGACGTCACAATATTTTGCGAAGGTCCACTCTTGAGCGAGAGCCTCATGATTACAACCTATCCGTGAGAATCAAATTGGAGTGCATCCTTATTTTGAAAACAAGTAGGATTCTAAGCTACCTAGGACTCAAACCATCATTTTTAAATTTGAAATATAATGGTGTTGTTTCAATGCCTGAATCCACAACCCTAACACATGAAATCACTAATCTAATTACACATGAAATAAATAGTTATTTTCTCCCAAATTAAAAATATAACTAAAAACTAAATTCAACATAGTTGAAAGAAAAAGAAGCGCCATTGAAATGGTTTGCTGACAAATGGTTAGATTTCTTATCCAATTAAGGCCTAGCATGTATTTTGATGTCTCATTAATTTCTTTGCAAATTCAAAGTATGGTGCATGTTGCATGAAACAAGATGTTGAAAGTACATGAGCTCTATTATTTGACTTGAGAGTCAATTGTTTGAAGAGGCATGTTTTGTCAACTTGTGTTTGGTTGATGGTTTTGTACACCAATATGTAAGAGTACATGTACATATTCACATGATGTGATTTTTTTTTTTCTTTGAAGGAGAAAAATGATGTGTTTTCAGTTTGATGGTTTTGTTTGTGACAAGACGTCACAAGATTTTGCAAAGGTCCACTCTTGAGCAAGAGCCTCATGATTACAACCTATCCGTGAGAATCAAATGGGAGTGCATCCTTATTTTCAAGAAGAAATTTCAATAGGCTTTAGGAAATTTAATTTAAAGTCATTTAATTACTCTACCCATCCCGATTTTCATAGGATCCATAGCACATACATTTCTTGTGTAATAATATTTTATTTATTAGTAGGAATATATGAAAATGTTTATGAATTACATTTTTATTCCCTTGATTCATCTTTTATAACTCTATAGGATAACTCTTTTATAACAAGTAGATTATGTTAAATTATTTCTATGTATTGTTAGTAAAGGGGGTGAAATAATTTCTTATCATTTTCTAAGTGGTGAGGTCGTTTGAATCTCCAATAGTTGTGTTGGTGTGGTGGGAACCATGCTAGGAGTTGGGCACTCCATTGATATGGTCAAGGTACTTAGTGTATGAGGAGCATCCAAAATTAGGTGGATTGGGATCTTGATGAGGGGGATATGTCACTTGATGCATGCAGTGATGATGGTATTTGATGAGTAAAGGACACATATAGATGAGATGAGTGTCTTTAACATAGAGCACTCAAGGGCATGCCATATACTAATTAACCGAGTTCGTGACATAATAAATGGTGGAAGAGAAATCATCAACATATGAGGTTGGTGTAAGTGGTGGTGCTACTATTGAGGCATGATGTATGGTGACCAACACATCTTGATATCGTCGGAGATTGAGACAATGTTGTGTTTAATGTTTGTGTTTCACATAAATAGACAAGAGGTCGTTGGTTCTTAAACCCTTATTACGTGATGAGGTGGCAACATCACATGATGGAGTGGGGAGAAATGGGGGTGGTTAAGAAATAGTTAAGCACCAATAGTTGAAGGGTATGAAGGATACCCTTCAACTCATGAAGCATGGGGCATGAATTGGTGGGATGACCTAATGTGTCTCAAAGGGCACACGAGGGACTAACCTTAGGGGTATTTTTGGTTGAAGGTTCTTTCTAAAATAAAAATTATAAATAACTATGGAAACTTGCATTAACATGTGTGTGTGTGTGTGTGTGAGAGAGAGATCCTAAAAATACTTAGTCCAACAAGAATAAATATACTTGGAAAATATAACCAAATATATAATCAAAATTAATTTGTGTTCAATACAACCAACCATATAATTGAAATTACGAGTATGAGCATTTTTATTATAAAAATAAAAATAAAAGTAAACTATGATAATGATATTGTATAACAAATTATCCTACAAAAATTATTGTAGAAAATTTTCAAAATTGAAATGCAACCTTAAATTCCTTGCATTCTTTCATCAACTTTGTTAATAATTGAATAGTCTACTAGTTGACTATATTACAAACTGCAATGAATATTGTCTTTTCCTAATGTTCATTTTGAAAATGGATCCTCACGTTAATGTGATAGGATCTTTTTCATCTCTCAAGTTACTAGGTCAAAGCATCCTAATGGGTAAATTAATTGTGAGATAAATTACTTGCATTAAATGTCAATCCAGGTTCTTATACTTCTAAAGTACACTTGCACAATATATGCTAAGCAATTAACTCTCAATCAAAAATGGAAATTAACCTATGGAAATGATTGCAATTAAAGAAAACCAATTAATGAAAATATCTAAATGAGCACAAACACGTTATTCACATATTCACATGATGTGAACTTGTTTTTTCTTTGAAGGAGAAAAATGATGTGTTTTTAATTTGATGGTTTTGTTTGTGACAAGACGTCACAAGATTTTGCGAAGGTCCACTCTTGAGCGAGAGCCTCATGATTACAACCTATCCGTGAGAATCAAATGGGAGTGCATCCTTATTTTGAAGGAGAAATTTCAATAGGCTTTAGGAAATTTAATTTCAAGTCATTTAATTTCACTAAAAATAATTCAGAGGTACATGAAATGAATAGTATTTAGGAAGAACAATAGTCCCTCATGGAATATGAAGAAAGTAGCCACTTCATTTTGTATATATGCATGCTTTGAGTTACTCCTCAAAAAATTTCAAAACATGTGTATTTACAAAAGGTTACAAAGCCTTCTTCAAAAGGTTACAAAGGCTTCTTCAAGTATATCAATTGAATCAAAATTTGGAGAAGCACTCCTATTTAGGTAAAGCACTTTGAGGACAGTATATGAAAAGTACTTATAAATGAAGGAAGGAAGCTCTTTGGGGGAGACTTTGAAGTGTAGCATGAGACTTAAATCAGGTCCACCTGAAAGCACATGATCTTAAGGGGAGAATTTGAAGGTGCAGGATCAACAGCATGATTATCTAGTAGCAAAAAGGCAGCATGAATCTGTCAGGTCCATACAATCATACAGGAATAGGAATAGTTCAAGAAGTTTTGGGAGCATGATTATTTCATACAGGAAAAAAATTTGGTTAAGGGCAGATAAGGAGACACTACAATATCAGGCTCAACCATGAATATGGCAGTGTTTATAAACATGTGTGACCCTTTGCAATCGATATTAAAGTAGGATATGTTTGCAGACATTAATACAAATATTGACTATGAGCAGGAAAGAAAGGTGAGACTTAAAGCAAATATTGACTATTAAAGCACATGATCTTAAGGGGAGACTTTGAAGGTGTAGGATCAACAGCATGATTATCTGGTAACAAAAAGGCAGCATGAATCTGTCAGGTCCATACAATCATACAGGAATAGGAATAGTTCAAGAAGTTCAAAAGCACTGGTAAGCCAAGGGCTAGTTCAAAAGACATAAAAAGTTAAAACCAAAACTAAAAGGCTAAAGTGACAAGTCACACAAATCATATTGATGTTCATACTGGAAAACCATGTGAAAACCAAATAAAATTGAAATTTTCTCTTCACATTTAAAATTAAAACTAATAAAACAAAACAGGTTAAAGCAGACTACAGAGTAATAAAAGTTTAATTATATGATACACTGTCAGTAAAAACAAAATAATTTTTCGAGTACAGATATATCAATGATCATATATGCATATTGAACTAAGTTACTAATTATATGACACGGTGTCAATAAAAACGAAAAGTTAAAACCTGAGTTTATAATAGTAGAGCAGGATGCGGAGGATGTAGTGTCCCGGGCAAGGGTCAAATTAATGTCTGCCATGAGATACAAAATAAAAAGAAGAAGATCCAAGATGTTTTGCAGAGATAGAGATGCGCTCTTAACTTTAAATGATCACACCAAGTGCAGAGTACCTACCAACTACGCAGCCTTTGCTACTCTGATCTCTGTATCAAGACCTCGAGAGTAATTGGAAAATGGATTGAAAACAAAACAACACTTAAATGAAAATCTGGTGGGTTACTGAATTTCTCAATTCATTTAAGTTTAAACTTTATATCGATTGAAATACCATAAATATTTTGGCTATATAGTATATATTAATATGAGTAATGTGAATTTTCAATTAAATAACAAAACACAGTGTCAGAGTAAAGCGTAGTAATAAGTTTAATAAATAATAACTAAACATTGAACAATGAACAGGTTAAAAACTTAAAGTTATAAATCATTTCTTGAAATCGAAGGCTTGGATCTCCTCTTTAGAAAGATTAGGCTTGCCGCTTATGCGTTTTAGCATGACGAAGAATCCTACCACAGTCTTAACGAATTTCTTTAGCCATGGCCCATATGTGAAGGGAGGTTTTGACTCTTGAGCGATAAGCGTGGAGCAAGGGTGAAGTTGAATCCATTTAATAAATATTAAAAACTTAAAAGTTTAAAACAGAGTAATGCGTAGTTGCCCGTGGCAGTAACTAAACATTGAACAATGAACTTGTTACTTAATAAACATTCCAGAATGAGCACAAGCAAAATTTTAAATTCCTTTACAAACTAAAGTCTAAAACTATACCACTGGACTGTAAAGACGGATTCAGAAAGGAAAAATCCTCATACCCGGGCCAACGCAGACGTAACAGCAGGAGCGCCAACGCGGACGTAACAGCAGGAGCGCCAACGCGGCGAATCGAAACAAAGCTGCAACTATCTGCGCACCAGCAGAAACAGAGCCAACGCTGAAACAGAGACAAACAGAAACAGAATTGAAAAATCGCGCGAACAATAGAACCTGTACAATTCGCCACAATTCGCCGGGAGAAGCATTTAAGCGAACCCTTAGTTCGTAGAACTTTCTATAAGTTATCTTAGGAACTCTTGTTCTTAGGTTTTCCAAAGCCTCAAACCAAAAATTATTCCATTGTGCGTGCACAATGCGAGTCAATCTGCATGGAGACTCAAAGTTCGACGACCTGTTTAATAGAAGTTCGGCGGGAACTATTCATATAGTTCGTAGAACTTTGCATAAATATTCGTAGAACTATTAATCGAAAAATTTTAAACGATTCTCACAAAAGTGTAACTTGACTTCACGTTTCCGCCCATGCTGAATTAGTAACGAATGAGGCATTCGTTAAGTTTATGAACACATGACTCTCATTTTAAAATAATTTAATAAAATGGAAGTTTTTGGTGGAAGGAAAAGAAAATGAAAGTAACTGTATAGAAAACTATCTTACAAGGAAAACCCAGGAAGAGGTTGAGACAGTTCTAACAATTACCCTCCCAGAAAGGATTTAAGGAAAATTCCCAATAGGGAATGGGGTTCTGTGCAAAAGAGTGAGAAGGCTAAGCATTGTATGTTGTATTCTGAGTGTCCAGAGCTAGAGAAATATGCCAGTGGAACTCAAGAGATTTGGCGGAATAAGTGGAATAGATTTGTTAATCATGAGGTCGAACTTCCTATCTCAAACGTATTACCTCTGAACTGGTGTGGAGCTAGGGGGGAGCAGAGGACGTAATCACCTCGCTCAAGGTTGGGCAATCTAGGCAGTTATTGAGACTATCCCTATTTTCTTCCAGTAGGTACATACAGAATTTGAGTTCTATTTGTACGAATGATTTTGTATGTAGTACTAAGTCTGTAGGAGAAGAATATTGATATGTGGTAGTAAAAATAATAATTTCCAATGCGTAAGAAGAAACTTCACGTTAGCTAACAATATAAATCTTAACTCTGTAAAATGAAACTTGATAAAGAACAGAAATGCTGAAATTCTCATTAAAAGTAAAGAAAGTAGAAGTTTTGGCTACATGAATTCATAGAAATACGTTACAGGAAAAAATGCAGAGATTCAGGTGAAGTTACGACTTGATAGTTAGTCAATAGAATATTAATATCTTTCTCTTGGAAAATTTTACATATGTAGAGATTGAACAATAATTAAAACGATAAACACAACTGTTGCGATAATTTAGAATATACTGTAAATTCTTTTGTATGGCTAACAAAGAAGGGAATTAACAAAAATTAAGTTGTTAAACCAAAAATTTTACACAGAACCTGTAATGGGGATTAAATTACCAAGAGGTATTGAAAAGCATAAAAACAATAGCTACTCAGAAATTGGGCAATTTTGAATATATTAATTGACTATATATTTGTGCAAACAACTGCCCGTTTTGAGCAAAAGAGACTTCAACTACGTGACAGTGGGAATATGAGGGTTTGGCGTCGGAACCTGAAGCACATTTCTGAACTCCGGTCCCGTCCAGTACCTCTCTGCAGAAACATGAGGTATTATATATAGAACAAAGAACCCACAAAAGCTAAAACTAGGGTTTCATTTAAAATATCTTGAACATTGAGTACCACAAAATGAATTACCCAACATTCTCGAGCTGTGAATATGAACAATAAAATAGATGAATAAATGAATATTGAGAGTCCCTGTGCGTACAAATAAATACCATAAGTAAATGGAAAAGAAATCAATATGATCCAAAATAATTTATTCACAATAGCTTAGCCGAATGAATATCATCCTTGAACAGAGACCAGATTTCATTCATAATTGTCAAGATAGGCTTAAAACTTCTCTAAGGATTTAAAACCCTTAGTTAAGCAGTAAACTACACATATAGTAGAGTGATTCCCACATTTACTCAAATTCTAAGGAATTGTATTAGAGGAAAAATTCCTATGTATCATTAATCTATAAACTGGACTCTTGGAGTATGTATCTCGCATGCAGGAGAGTAAATAAAGGTCGCGTATTACTATTGTGAAACTAAAAATTGTATGCAAGAGCTTAAGATATATGGATGGTAACCTTACCATTTGAGAAGCGAGAAGGATGTTTGAAGCCGAACCCTCATGAATTGAACCTGTAAGCACTGATTAACCCTCTGCCAACCTTGCAGTATTCAAAAAAACAAGAAAGATGAGCATGGATTAAAATCCATGGAAGACCCACCATGTATAAGGAAAACAAAAAGGTAGAACCAAAAAGAAAAGCCTCGCCATTTAAAAAAAAAAAAATTATAGAGTCTGGGAGAGGGAACAATTACCTGGATGGGGCTATAGAATTCACAGCTACGGCAAAGAGATTTGAATCCGAATGGTAACCTTGCCATCGAAGAGGAATAAGATAAGAACGACATGTGTTTTCACTAAAAGAAGAGATCAACATAGTTGTAAACACATGCAAATACTACCCACCATGCGAGAGGAAAAACCTTGAAATGCAGGCCGAAGAAACCAGTGACCCTACTCTGAAACAAGAATTTCATGGTAGAGCCGAAAATTCCATCGACGAAGCGCGTAGTGAGCTGGAGGTGGTAGACTGGGGGGTGGTTAGTTCCTCTAACCCATTCCACTTGCCACGGCTCCGTAGATCTCGATAAACAACAATTATACAGTGGAAATGATGCCCACATAATGGGGTAGCTAGCGAACGAACATAAAAAACAGAGCCAAAATAAATGCTGGAGGAACTTGGGATCAGCATAATAACTGGAGTACGAGATGGGAGGGTTAAATAAATAAAGAATTACAGTGATAAACCATACACGCGCAGTCAACTTAACCACGAAATCTGAATAGCGTACTCGCAATCACACTTATCAATATTCAGTGATTAATGTTTTTTAATACCATATTTGGAAAACCAATCATATGTGTTTTGAAAAACATTTAAATATCCATGTACAAACGCAGATTCATAAATACAATTATGAGCATAATCCATAACATTATATTTTTATATAATGCATGCTAAATTAATCTGTGTAAGAATTGATATAAGTTACATACATGAACCATTTTAATTAACTTGATAATATTAAGTATTTTTTTGTATATGTAAAAAGGGGGTTAAATTAAATGGGTGTTACAATTGGTATTAGAGCCAAGTTAGAAAAACTGGGCCAAATGGGCCAAAACCATACTTACTGTTATGATGAAATTTTATGGATTTTAATGATTTCATTGTGATAAGTACAGGTACAATAACTTCGTAAAACATCATGAGAAGAGGATCAAGTCAACTACCCCCCAGAAAAACAGGGGAAACTCATCCTGTGACTAATCCAGAAATTAGTCCCGAGATGTGGGTGCAACTAAGCGTGGACCAGCACTAGCAAACAAGAAGAATGCTAGAAGAAAAAAAATGACAAACAAATAGATTGTTGGACACTGTTCAACAATTACAAACACAAATGCTTAAAGTTTGCAATGACATTGAGAGATTGATGAGAGAGAAAGAAAGGATACTGAAAAGTTTGTCCAATAGACAGAATCCTCCCAGTGGACAACCAAGTCCTGAGAGAAATACTCAAGAAAATAGAGATCCACGCCAAGGAGTACACGATCATGGGGAGGATAGTCGAATGCCAAAAAGCCAAAAAATTTGAACTTATAATGAGGCAAAATCTGGAAATATTATGGAGGAACAGGAGATGAAAAAACAGAAAGTGGAGTTACAGGGGGAGTTCTAGAAGATTAAGCCTCCTACTTTTGATGGAGAGGTGGAGGAAATGGCGGAAGCTTGGATTATAAATATGAATAAATATTTTTAGGTGCATGAGTATAACAGCAAGCTTAAAACCTCCTTAGCCATCTACCAATTACAGGAGAAAGCGACGTTGTGGTGGAAGGAAGTGAAGAATGTAAGAGGGGTAGAAGACCAAAACGTAACTTAGTATGAGTTTCAACAGTACTTTAAAGAAAAGTACCTGACTGAAATATTTTATGATGAGAGGTCCTGAGAGTTATATGATTTGAAATTAGGACAAATGACTATGGATGAATTTATTACAAAATTCACCTCTTTATTAAGATACGTACCCTACCTACGTGACGAAAAATCCAAGGTGAAATGTTTTTTGAGCAGTCTGCCACTTAATATGAAGGAAAGGATTGAATTCATAAATCTGAAGACTATGGATGAAGCAATTAAGAAGGCACGAATGTTCTATTAGCAGTCAAAGGCGAAAGGAGAAGTTGGGAAAAATTGGCCACCTCGAAAAGGGCAGAAGAGTTTTTCCCATAATAAAAATAACAGATTCAACAATTTTAAAAATGTTGCAAGACATCCACTTAGCAAGCATAATGGAAAAATCCAAAACAAAACTAAGTTTATAGGGGAAGAAAGACCCAATGAAGCCTCTAGTAGACCAGATAATGGACAACCTCAAAAACCCCCGTTACAATGCTAGGGCTGTGGAGAAGTTCATTATTTTAAAAATTGTCCACATCAGGGACGAAGTGAAGTGGTAGTAAATCTGCAAGAAGCACCAACAGTGGGGGACGTAGCTCGAAATGTACCCATAATAAACGCAACTTGGGAGGACCGACAAGTAGATTACTAGCGAACCATGATATAATTAGAAGTTAAGATTCAAACCCAAGCTGTTTCAATTCTAGTTGATCCTGGTGCCAGTTTGAGCTACATACACCCTCGTGTAGTTGAAAATAGTAAATTGCAGGAACAAAAATTTGAAAAGCCATGGCTGGTTCAACTGGCTACAGGGACTAGAAGGCGGGTTCATACAAAGGTACTCGACTATGAATTAAGGATTGGAGACCAGCATATAACTGCAGAACTTAATGTACTACCATTGGGTTCGTATGATGTATTGCTAGGGACGGATTGGTTGGAAGAACACTGGTCCTTGGTGGACTGCAAGAATAAGATCATACACTTCAAGTCTAATGATGGGTCAAGACAAGAGTTACAGGGCATAAAAAAAAAACCTTGGAAGCTGTGACCCATTATTGCATCAGAGCTTAGTAAATGTATAAGAAAAGGCTATCAACTATATGAAATTCAATTTGGGTTAATCAATACAAAATATAAGACTTCTAAGTTAGAAAATATTCCTATTAAACAGGAATTTCAAGATGTTTTTCCTGAGGAAATCCCAGGGCTACCACAAAAAAGAGAAATTTATTTTACTATTGAGTTGATACTTGGAGCAGCACTTGTATCCCAAGCTTCCTATAGAATGAGTGTACCAGAGTTAACAGAGCTAAAGATGCAATTACAAGAATTGATGGATAAAGGTTACATTCAGCCAAGTGTTTCCCCATGGGGAGCACATGTACTGTTTGTAAGAAAATGGTACTATGCGTATGTGTATGGATTATCGTCATCTTAATAAGTTGACCATTAAAAACAAGTACCCATTTCCTCACATTGATGATTTATTTGACCAAGTCAAAGGAGCAATAGTGTTCTCCAAAATAGACATAAGATCTAGCTACCATCAGATTTGAATAAAGGATAAAGATATAAGTAAGACACCTTTCCGAACAAGGTATGGACATTATGAATTTGTGGTGCTACTATTTGGGTTAACGAACGCACCAGCAACTTTTATGGGTTTAATGCATGGGATTTTTCACCAGTAATTGGATAAGTTTTTGTTAATATTTATTGATGATCTCTTAATTTACTCTAAAAATGAGGAAGAACACAAAGAACATCTACGGATTATGCTAAAAACACTAAGAGAGCATCAGCTCTATGCCAAGTTTAGTAAATGTTATTTCTTTAAGGAGAAGATCTAATACTTGGGGCATGTGATTTTAGAAAAAGGAATAGTTGTGGACCTAGAGAAGATAAAAATAATTATAGAATGGAAGGTACCAAAGAATGTGGCTGACATACGCTCATTTATGGGTTTGGCTGGTTATTACTGGCGTTTTATTAATGGCTTTTCCAAAATATCTTATCCTATTACATCTTTGCAAAAGAAAGGAAAGGTTTTCAAGTGGGCACAAGAATGTCAAAATAGTTTTGAGTTATTAAAAGAATGGTTAACCACTTCCCCTGTTCTGAAGGTAGCAGATCCAAGCAAGGAGTTTGAAGTATATACAGATGCATGTAAAGAGGGTGTGGGAGCTGTGTTGACCCAAGAAGGAAAATTCATAGCATATGAATCTAGGAAGTTGAAAGAGCATGAGCAAAGATATTTAGCATATGACTTAGAATTAACTGCAGTGGTGCACGAATTGCGGATATGGAGGCATTATTAGCTAGGAAATAAATTTTTGTTAAGGACCGATCATAGTAGCTTAACCAGCAACTTTAAGCAGGCTAATTTGAATGCCCGCCAAGCAAGGTGGAATGCATTTCTTAGTGAGTTTGATTTCAACATTTAGCATGTAAAAGAAAAAGAAAACAAGGTGGCAGATGCCTTGAGAAGAAAATTGCATGGCATCTATGAATTATATTTCATCCAGAATGAATCCAATTTTCAAGATTAGATTTTGGAAGCAGCAAGGGAAGAGTTGGAATATCAGCATTTGAGACAGAAGGTAAGGGATGAGGAGAAATGGGGGAAGCAGTATGAATATAGTCTCAATGAAAAAAAATTTCTCATTTTTTCAAAATAGGATATGTATTCCCAATTAAGAGAATTTAAAAAGAATTATTTTGGATGAGTATAATAAAAGTACCTATGCTGGGCATCCGGGTTATCAAAAGATGTTGACAGCAATCAGAAAGGACTATACTTGGCCAAAAATGAGAAGGGACATAGCAGAATATTTGACTAAGTGCCTAGAGTGCCAGTAGATTGAAGTAGAGCATCAGCATCCTGCGGGATTGCTTCAACCAATTCTAGTACCTGAATGGAAATGGGAAGTTATTTCCCTTGATTTTATTACAGGTTTACCCCGAAACAAGAGGCATAATGATTCGATTATGGTGGTAGTCGATAGACTTAGCAAAGTGACACATTTTATTCCTGTGCAATCCACCTACAAGACTGTGAAAACTGTTGATATTTTTATGAAAGATATTTTTAGACTGCATGGTATTCTCCGCACAGTCATTTCAAATCACAACATGAAGTTCACATCAGCATTCAGGAAAACACTATTTATTGGCTTGGGAACACAAATACAATTTAGCATTGCATATCATCCACAAACGAATGGGCAAACAGAGCAAGTGAATCAAATCCTAGAGGACATGTTGCACATGTATGTCATGTAGCAGCCAACTAATTGGGAGGAATATTTACATTTAGTTGAGTTTTCCTATAATAAGAAATATCAAGAATCCCTTAAAATGAGCCCTTTCAAAGCATTGTATGGGAGACAATGTCGAACTCCTATAATTTGGGTAGCCCAGAGAATAAAATGATGCTTCGACCTAATATGCTAGAGGAAATGGAGCGAGAGGTTAAACAAATTAGGAAAAATAAAAGAGCATCTCAAGACAGGAAAAAGGTTTATGTAGATAGGAAAATAATTTTTCGTGAATTCACAATAGGGGACCATGTATATGTATGAATCAAGCCAAAGAAAAGCACTTTACGATGGAACGCTTATGCCAAGTTGGCTCCCTGCTACTGCGGACCTTTTGAGGTTTTAGAGAGGATAGGGTCGATGGCCAACCAACTAGCCTTACCGAGCCATATACTAGTGCACAATGTATTTCATGTGTCTTTATTGAAGCATTATATACAAGATCCCAAGCACATTATACAGTAGCAGGGTATACATGTAAGTTGACCAAGATGTACAATTTTCATTACAATTATTTTCTGATTTGAACTAATTCAAATATTGTTGCTTGCAGGTAGAACCAGACGGTGAGTTTCGGGTAGAACTGCAGCATATTCAAGACCGGAGAGCAATAACGCTCTGGAAGCGAGTCATCCCCCAAGTTAAAGTGCAGTGGAAGCACTTTGGCCTGGAGAAGGCTACTTGGGAAGACGAAAAAGTTATGTTTGAAGCCTTTCCGGAATTATTATCAGAAAATGAGTAACACCAAGGACAGTGTTTCCTTTCAGAGGGGGAAGATGTAACCCCCTGATTTGGTCTTTTACTTTCTACTTTTTACTTTTACTTGTTAACTAAGTTATTTAGACAATATGAATTAGTAACGAATGAGGCATTCGTTAAGGTTATGCACACATGACTCTCATTTTAAAAGAATTTAATAAAAAGGAAGCTTTTTGGTGGAAATAAAAGAAAATGAAAGTAACTTTATGGAAAACTATCTTCCAAGAAAAACCCAGGAATAGGTTGAGACAGTTCTAACAGTTACCCTCCCAGAAAGGATTTAAGGAAAAATCCTAATAGGGAATGGGGTTCTGTGCAGAAGTGTGAGAAGGCTAAGCATTGTATGTTGTATTCTGAGTGTCCAGAGTTGGAGAAATATGCCAGTGGAACTCAAGAGATTTGCCGGAAGAAGTGGACTGGATTTTTTAACCCTGAAGTCGAACTTCCTGTCTCAAACGTATTAACTTTGAACTGTTGTGGAGCTAGGGGGGAGCAGAGGATGTAATCGCCTTGCTCAAGGTTGGGCGGTCCAAGCCGTTACTGAGACTATCCATGTCTTCTTCCAAGTAGGTACATACAACATTTGAGTTCTATTTGTACTGATGATTCTGTATGTAGTACTAAGTCTGTAGGAGAAGAATATTGTAGTGTGGTAGTAAAAATAATAATTTGCAATGCTTAAGAAGAAACTTCACATTAGCTAACAATATAAATCTTAACTATGTAAAATGAAACTTGATAAAGAACAAGAATGCTCAAATTCTCATTAAAAGTAAAGAAAGTAGAAGTTTTGGCTACATGAATTCATAGAAATATGTTACAGAAAAAAATGCAAAGATTTAGGTGAAGTTACGACTTGATAGTTAGTCAATAGAATATAAATATCTTTCTCTTAGAAAATTTTACATATGTAGATATTGAACAGTAATTAAAACGATAAACACAACAGTTGAGATAATTTAGAATATGCAGTAAATTCTTTCGTATGGATAACTAAGAAGGGCATTAACACAAATTAAGTTGTTAAACCAAAAATTTTACACAGAACCCGTAATGGGGATTAAATTACCAAGAGGTATTGCAAAGAAGAAAAACAATAGCTACTCAGAAATTAGGCAATTTTGAATATATGAATTGAATATATATTTGTGCAAACAACTACTCGTTTTGAGCAATAGAGACTTTATTGTGAAACCAGCTCCAAAAATAGAAGAAAAGAGATATCAACGCCTTAGAAATAAGCCACTTCGAGGGGGCAACCTCCAATACATTACATTAATGAACAATTCTTGGATGATAAAAATTACCAAAACCTCCTTCTATATATATAGGAGTCCATGGGGCCACAATATAATCATAGTGAGGCCACAATGTAATCCTAGCCAACCTAACAATAATAATGTAAGGGCACAATAATAACAATATGGGGGTTATGGGGGTACAACAATAACAATAAGGGGGGCTACACTAACATAATAAAGGACTACACTATTAATAGAGGGACTTAACATGCCCCTCTCCTTCAAACAAGTGTTTTCCTCAACGCTTGATTATTTCTTGATACTTTGGTATAAAATCTTCATCCTCCCATGTGGAATCTTCTATAGGAAAGTTCTTCCACTTACTGAGATACTCTGAAATTGATCGTACTTGTCGAGTTCTTATTTCTGTGACTGCTTCATAAATTATTTCGATGTGATGTTGATCTTCCTGTTTTTTCATTAGATTCTGCACCAAAGTTAGATTATCCTTTGAGAGTTGGAGAACTTGTTATTGATGCTCGACGTGATATTTCACTAATTTATCATCCATATTAGCTATTATTTGATCCTTCAAACCATCCAACTTAGCCTTCATTTCTGATTTTAAAACATCCATGTCATCTTCAGTTTCTCTTCGTAAGATCAAAATTTGTTGCACTTGGTACCGTAATTTTGATATGTCATGTTTCCATTCTTCTTCTTCATGAGTCGTAGTAGAGCCTTCTAAAGGCTTAATGGGTGTTGAATTATTTTTAGGGGCCATTTTAGAATCCAATACTGATATCTATTCTACAATATGCCCTTGTAATCAATTCAACTTGATTCTTCAAACAAGACCTATGCAATTCGGGAAAAAAAAAATACACACCTTTTACTTGATTTTGGGGAGTTCTATATTGAAATTGAATTATCTATATAATTGTGGATCCTCAATATTTTAAATTCGGCCTTGTAGTAGCCCTCTTAAGCTTCTTTCAAATGTCATAGGTCTGACCTGATTTGGATTCTTTAAGACAAAGATATGTCCAATATCCCACAATGACCCAATTATGGACTGGTTCAGTAGAGCGAACTTGTACAAATTGCCACGTGTTCCTGTTTCCTCCTTTGGCTTTGAAATTGCTAGATAGGAAACTACAGTCTGTGTACTTGCGGCCACTTTTTACATCATTCCAATCTGATGCCAAGAGAGAGAGAGAGTTATGAATGTTTTTCCATGATAACCTCTTTGAGATGAAATTCGAGAGCGTAAAAAATACCTAACTTCCACAGATGATATCACCGAAAGTATTGCGAACCAAGCTCTGAAATTTTGCGAAGAGGTTTCTTAGGATTTCGGCTTCGCTCTCCAAAAATATCAGCTTCTGAATCTTCGTAGAAAAAAAGTTATAGTGAAAATACCACGATGACCTGTCTAGGTTAAATTCAGAAGCCTGCAAAATGACCTAACTTGCACAGATCATATCTTTGAAACTATTGCGAACCAAGCTCTGAAATTTTGCAACGGTGTTCCTCGGGATTTTGGCTTCGCACTCTAAAAATTTCAGATTATGAACCTTTGTAGAAAAAAATTTATAGCAAAAATTCCATGATGACATGTTTGGAGCAGTGAAACTAGCTCCAAAAATAAAATAAAAGAGATATCAATGCCTTAAAAAGAAGCCACTTCGAGGGAGCAACCTCCAATACATTACATTAATCAACAATTCTTAGATGATAGAAATGACCAAAACCTCCTTCTATATATATAAGAGTCCATGGGGCCACAATATAATCTTAGTGGGGCCACAAGTAATCCTAGCCGACCTAACAATAATAATGTAAGGGCACAATAATAACAATATGGAGGTTACAGGGGGACAACAATAACAATAAGGGGGGCTACACTAACATAATAAGGGACTACACTATTGCGACAGTGGGAATATGAGGGTTTGGAGTCAGAACCCGAAGCACGGTTCTGAACTCCGATCCCTGTCTAGTACCTCTCCGCAGAAACATGAGGTATTATATATAGAAAAAAGAACCCACAAAAACTAAAACTACGGTTTCATTTAAAATAGGTTGAACATTGAGTACCACAAAATGAATTACCCAACATTCTCGAGCTGTGAATATGAACATTTAAACTGATGAATAAATAAATATTGAGAGTTCCTGTGCGTACAAATAAATACCAAAAGTAAATGGAAAAGAAATCAATATGGTCCAAAATAATTTATTCACAATAGCTTAGCCCAATGAATATCATCCTCGAACAGAGACCGGATTTCATTCATAATTGTTGAGATAGGCTTAAAACTGCTTTAAGGATTTAAAACCCTTAGTTAAGCAGTTTACTACACATATAGCAGAGTGATTCCCACATTTACTCAAATTCTAAGGAATTGTATCAAAGGAAAAATTCATATGTATCATTAATCTATAAACCAGACTCCTGGAGTATGTATCTCTCCTGCAGGATAATAAATAAAGGTCGCGTATTACTATTGTGAAACTAAAAATTGTATGTAGGACCTTAAGCTATATGGATGGTAACCTTACGATTTGAGAAGTGAGAAGGATGTTTGAAGCCAAACCCTCATGACTTGAACCTGTGAGCACTGATTAACCCTCTGCCAACCTTACAGTAGTCAGAAAAACAAGCAAGATGAGCATGGAGTAGAACCCATGGAAGACCCAACGTGTATAAGGAAACAAATAAGGTAGAACAAGAAAGAAAAGCCTCACTATTTAGAAAAAGAAAAACACAAATTACAGAGTCCGAGAGAGGGAACAATTACCCGGATGGGGTTGTAGAATTCGTAGCTACGACAAAGAGTTGCATGCATTCGGAGATTTGAATCCGAATGGTAACCTTGCCATCGAAGAGGAATAAGATAAGAACGATATGTTTTCACTAAAAGAAGAGCTCGACAGAGCTGTAAACCCATGCAAAGACTACCCACCATGCGAGAGGAAAAACCTTGAAATGCAGGCCGAAGAAACCAGTGACCCTACTCTGAAACAAGAAGTTCATGGCAACGCCGAAAACGCCATCGACGGAGCGTGTAGTGAGCTGGAGGCGGTAGATTGGGGGTGGTTAGTTTCTCTAACCCATTCCACTTGCCACGGCTCCGTAGATCTCGAAAAACAACAATTCTACAGTGGAGATGATGCCCACGTAATGGGGTAGCTAACGATCGAACATCAAACAAATAGCCAAAATAACCGCTGGAGGAACTCGGGATCAACACAATAACTAGAGTACGAGATGGGAGGGTTAAACAAATAAAGAATTACAGTGATAAACCACACACACGCAGTCAACTTAACTACGAAATCCGAATAGCATACTCGCAATCATACTTATCAATATTCGGTGATTAATGTTTTTTAATACCGTATTTGGAAAACCAATCATGTGTTTTGGAAAACATTTAAATATCCATGTACAAATGCAGATTCATAAATACAATTATGAGCATAATCCATAACGTTATATTTTTATGTAATGCATGCTAAATTAAGCTGTGTAAGAATTGATATAAGTTACATACGTGAACCATTTTAATTAACCTGATAATATTAAGTATTTTTTTTGTGTATGTAAAAAGGGGTTAAATTAAAGGGGTGTTACAGCCTGCCTGTACCTTCCATACTTCCATCAAACCAGCGTCTACTGTTTTGTTCTATATCTCTATAGATAAAGAGCTTATAGTTTTCTTTAGCTGAAATCTGTCCTCCTTTTCCGTTTATGTAATCCCAGACTTCGCAGCTGTTCATTACATGCATCCCATTCAACTAAACATGTATACCCTCATTATATTCCTTTATTGCTTGTCCCAGAAAAAAGGGTCATTTTCCATTATGTCCAATCAATTCTTCACTGATAACATAGGTGGAAGATATACCTCTAATATTCGGATTGCCTATCGCTTAAAGGATAAAAGGTTATTCATCGAAAAAAATATTATAGCAGAGAAATTTGGCAAATCCAAGATTTTTTCGTTGAAACCTATTTTTTTCGCACAAAACTTTTTCATAAAAAAAATTATGATCGACAGAAAATTTTGGCATATCCAAGATTCTGGTTGAAACCTATTTTTTCGCCCAAAAGTTTTGCAGCGACAAAAAAAACTATTATTCCGAGAATTTTGGCAAATCCAAGATTCTGGTTGACACCTATTTTTTCGCCCAAAAGTTTTTCAGCGAAAAAAAAAACTATTATCCAGAGAATTTAGGCAAATCCAACATTGTGGTTGAAACCTATTTTTTCGCCGAAAACTTTTTCAGCGAAAAAAACACTATTAATCAAAAAAGTTTGGCAAATCCAAGATTCTTTCTGACTTTTCACTGAAAAATCAAAATTCTCAACCCAAAAAATCTATCAATATGGAATAAAAAAGGAGATTAGAAATCAAATGAAATGTGTTTAGGATTCTGAAAAGCAAAGAATATCACAAATCGACTGTGTTTAAGAACCAAAAATAGAGATTTAATAACCATGGATCAGAGATTCTACAAGCAAAGTGAAGGTGAAAGAATATTCTATTGTAAAATATCTTGAGTTATATAATTTTTGAGAAAGATGTTTATGTGGGTAAAATAAAAAAGTCATATTCATTATTTTTAATCTGAATTTAGTTGTAATCTGACTTTTCAAATATCCAATAAATATGAAGTATGTAGCAAGTCATGCCCTTTACATAAATGGAATCTAGTCCACATAAATGAATCACGGCGGCGGTTGTTCATGATTGAGAGAGAAAGTGAAAAAGGTGGGATTTGCTTTCATGAGAATTATTGATTGGATTGCAGGAAAGAGACAACTACTAGTAAGTTAGTGGTTAGATTACAACGTACAAAATTATTCCACAGACCAGAGAATTATTTATCATTTATACAGAAATGGCGAAAAAATCGCCTGCTGTTCACTCACGCGTTTGTTAAAAAGATGCGAAAACTTTTCCACGAAAAATAATTACAACAAACAGTTTTTCCAATTTTCACATCTACAACAAAACAAAATATCCACGAGTGTTCAAGTTTGTTTGTGGTTCTGTTTTTTTCACATTAAAGACAAACAACAAACAATTTCAACGAACCATCAAACTTATCTTCACTAAACGCTAACAAATCGGTCCAGACTTGACTTGACCCAGTGCATATTAGAAGGCTAGAAGTGCTTTTTGATTGGTAGTAATGAATTGGAGATGAAAAAGATCAAGGAGATTACAGGGTGGAATTATTTGGAAATAGATTTCAAATATCAAAATTATTTTCAAGTTGGAATTGGTGATGGGACTTGTATTGTATTTTCCTACATTGAGAGTATCAAATTAAATTCTGATTAATTTAAAAAATTATATTTTCCTATGCATCAAATTAGATCTTGATTAATCTAAAAGATTCAGAACCAATAACAAAGCTAGTTTAGAATGAGTCTCAATTTTAAATATGACTTGTTTGTGAAACTTTTTAAATCTCCAAATTATCTAAAGTTAAAAATTAAATATAATCTTAACATTGTTAAAATTAATGTAGATTTGAATATCTAGAATCTTGTGTAATGTGATTAACTAACAAAAAAAAAAAATTCAAGTAAACACTTCACCCATTTTTAAAAAAAAAACCTAAAAGTAGAAAAAAAAAAAACAAAAATCAAATTTATGAAAAAATCCTCAAGTCGTATGCAGTAATAATTTAAAGTAATTGCAATAAAGATGAACCAAATTCAACCCATAGAGGCATACTTCTTGCTATACCCAATGGAGGATAACGTCCGTGAGGAGCACTCTTAATAATGGACAAGTGATTGTAATCACATTAGAGACATTCTCTTTGGAAATTAGTAAAATAAAATTCGATCTTGTGATCTGGAATTAAAGATTTGATGTTGCAATATTCATATCTTTATCACTCTATATTAATGAAGATGTTTTAATATTAATTTTTTTAAATATTTAAATTTAAATATTTATGATTATTAAACATGTTTATTTTTTTATATATAATTAATTTTCACATTTATTTGATACAAAATTAATATGATAAGTATTAAATAACAAATAATATTAAATTTTACATTTATTATATTTTCAGTTGCAGAGTTATATTGCTTTTAACTTTTATTAAAATTAAAAAATATCTTCTAAAAATTCTCAAACAAATTTATATTATTTATCTTATGTTTTTTATTTTTATTTTTTTAAATCAATTTTTTTAATTTTATTAGCTGTTGAGAAATTGTAGGTAGTTTTAAAAATATTTGCTAAAAAAATTAAAAATAATAAAAATTAAAAAATTTAATAATGACACTTAATAATATAATTTTAGTTTTCGGATGCGGCTGATTAAGAGATGAGATTATACGGCGGGTTCATGGGCTGGCAAGTGGCATAGCCATACGGCCACCCACAGGTCTCAGCGGCGGGCATTAAATTGCCTCAACTGCTCCCACAACTGCAAATTAACTTCACTCAATTGCTGATGTCATCTCCGGTCCTTCAAAATGAATATGCCTGGTCATCTTCCTCCTTTGCCTCTACCGTTACACTGCAATTGCCCCCATGGAGTCTCAGAGCCGAGCTTTTGAATGCCTACAGGGCGGTGTTGTAGTCTCCTCTGCTGCATTGAGGTGATTCTCGGCCTGCGCTTCTCTCAAAGTCTTCTTTGTAGTTTGAATTTTTTCCTTGTGGACAAACATTCCTTTGCTTCTGGGTCCTCGGCTACACTGGTCTCTCACCCTGCTGCTATCTCGACGCAAATCTCTCATCCACCCCATCGCTCCATTATGCCCCGTCTTCGCCATCGAATGCGCTGTCGCCGAGGCAGTAGCAGAGGCAGAGCTACTCATCCATATCTTTCTTCCCACTCTGATACTTCCCCATCTTCCCTGGAGAATTCTCATGGACGCTATTCGGCCACCCACAGTGGATGTGGCAGCACTGGAATTCAGGAAGATCCTGCTCTCTGCCACCGCTTCTTCCCACCACCACCTTATCCCCGACACTGCCTCAGTTGGAGACAACCGCCTCTCCACAACCTACCCACTCTGTTCAATTCCATTATTTGTGCACCTTGGACTGCCCGCGCATAACTGCTACCATCACCATTTCCTTCAAAGAGGATCCCACCAGTGCGGCCTGCCTTCGACCCAGAAAAATGCAGAAGTCCTCCGACCAAGGAGCTCCATGCGCAGTAGAGAAGAGTGACCCAGCCTCCAGCAGTAGAACTAAAGGCTCTAACAGTAGCAACAAAGATTGGAAGGGTGGTAAAGACGCTCCGGGCAAAGCTCGTGACACCATGGAGTCTCGGAACGCAGCGGATGCCACCACGACAAGCTTGCAGATGACACCGATGAGTATAAGTGTCTTATTGTGGAAGAGACACCTCCCTCTCCAAATGACACCTAAGCACTCAGGTTCTTTTTGGATTCTGGTTTCTAGTTCCAAGTTTTTTGGTCCTCTTTATATGGTTTTGGGTTTTAAGGTTTGTTTGAGAACTGAAAACATTTATTTTTTTTCCATGTGCGATGCTGGTTTCCTCTTTGTGAGTAGCGATAGAACAACCAAATGGACTGGTTTCCCCTTTGTGAGTAGTCCCTATTTTGTTATTTTTGAGCCTTTGTGGGCAGTCCCTATCTTGTTAATTTTGAGAATTATGCCTTCGGAATAGGCTAGATCTGTAGAGACCCGAACCTCCATGTATTTTTATGTTACAGTAATAGAAATTAATCTTATTTAAAAAAAATTAATAATACAATTTTAGTAATTAAATCAAAATTAGAAAAATTTTACCTTCATAATAATAACACCTAATAATACAATTTAATAATTATATAAAAGTTCTAAATATTTTACTTCCGTAATGTGCCTGTGAAACCTCCACACCTTATTTATTTATAAATAAATTTAGAACTTTTATACGGAAATAGAGATAGATTGTCTTAAAGATTTTCTTATTATATTAGATGGATAATCTATGAAATCGGAGAGGAAATTTAAATTGATATTAGAAGTTTATAAATTATTCCAATAAATTTTAAAAATTAGAAATTAAATAATAAAATTATTATAATAATAATTATAATATTATATAAATTTTGAAATAAAAAGTAATTAAATTTTTTAAATATTAATTTATATTATATATATATATATATATATATATATATATATATATGAATATGAGTTGTTTTTAATGTGAATTTTTGGAATTGTAGGTAGATTTTTTTTTAAATTGATGTAAATTATTGATTCATGTTATTTAAACTTTTGACTATATATATAAATTCAGTGCTCTGAAAGACTCTAGAGCACTTCAATTGTGCAGAATTTAGCAATCAAACTTGTCATTAGTGATTTCAATGAATTCATGAAATTTTAAACAAATTAAATCAAAAAACTTTTTAAAATATCTAATTAAAAACAAACTTCTATTTATCCAACCCACGACGCAAGAAGATGCATATTACTTTATTAAAAATACATTCACAATTTGCAATTTTAAGCAATATTGTTTTTTTTTTTTAAAGTTGCACGAGCAAGGCCAGACAACTCGCTGCCACTATAAACCTAGGCTTACTTTGACAAAAACCCATTCACAAATTTGCAATTTTAAGCAATATTGTTTTTTTTTTTTAAGAGTTGCACCGAGCAGGGCCAGAACCCAACTCGCTGCCACTATAAACCTAGGACAAGAGCCGAGACGTCGTCACTTCTCTTCTAGCCAAGACACAACCGGCGTATGTCTCCACGGAGATTTGAACCTTGGTGGATGGGATGAAAACCTTCTCCCTCCACCGTCAGACCTCCGTAGCAATATTGTTGCTATTAGATTTAAAAGATGTCTTGGGAGAGCATTACAACTGCTAGAGGTGAAGTCGCTCGTTCCAAGTCCACCAACTCGGAATGAAAATATCATAGATAACAAATATGACTAGAGCCAGCCTAGCTATAGGTTCTTACTCTCAAAAGTCAATCGATATCTTCGAAGTTCGATTGTAGGGAAAGTAAAAGATAAAAAAACTAGTGGTTGTCCTATGGACTGCAATAACATGTCTAGCACTTGTCTCATGGATGGCCGCCGATTTGGCAAGCTGCTTGTACACATTAACCCAATTTTTAACATACACAGCATTTGTTCTCTACAACGGCTACTACCATCTTCAGCTTGTAGAATTCGCCAGTCCAAAATCCCCTCCTGCTCCTCTTGCTGCAGAACCACTCCCCGCTCGTCCCGCTCTCTGCTCATAATTTTGTTGCTGATCCATCCCACGATGTCAAAACTTATTCCATATTCCATTTCTTCTGTCGCTCTCTTTCCAGTTACAAGCTCCAGAATGACCACCCCAAAACTGTAGACATCACTCTTTTCGTTCACCTTCATACCCATGCAGTACTCTGCCCATGAATACTAATACAAATACTTATATTGTTTGATCAATCAATATTTACTTATATTACTTGAATTGCATCTAGGAAAACAAACTTGGTTTTTCTGAATAGCACAGTACTATATACTTTACCTGGAGCAATGTAACCATGAGAACCGGTGAAACCGGAAATTGTCAAACCATCCCTTAGTCCACACCCTAAATGAGGTAATATTCGCTTTGCTACACCAAAATCCGCAATCTTGGCTCCAAACTCCGAGTCCAGCAATATATTACTCGATTTCACATCTCTATGCAATATTGGAGGACTACAATCATTATGCAAATAGAACAACCCACGAGCTACACCAGCTGCAATCTTTTGTCGCACTGGCCACTCCAATATTAGTGCCATGGATTCTGATCTTCCATGAAGGAACTCAAACAGACTTCCATTTTTTATGTACTCAAATACCAATAACTTGAAATCAGATTCTGCATTTGAGATACAACACAGGAGCTTTAAGATGTTGGCATGTCTGATCAAACCAAGGATCTCAACCTCTGTTTCAAATTCTTTTCTGTTTTTCATAATCTTCTTCACAGCCACCTCCTGCCCGTTCTGGAGAGTGACCTTGTACACTTTCCCAGATCCTCCAGACCCAATCACATTCTCCTTCCTCAACTGCTGCAGGACGTATGCCTCGTTCAGTTCCACTCCAGAGTGAAAATATGTCACTTCCCATTCCAACATTGAGCTGCTTGGCTTTCCCAGAAACAGAGTTCTCACTCTACTATTGGTAATGAAACACAAAAACAATATAATTGCCATGGCTAGCATAAAAATTGAGACTAAAATTATAGGAAAATAATAATGTAAATCTCTCTTCTTTGAAGAACACGATCTTAACCTATACTGGAAAGCCAGATCAGCACATAGCTCTGGATTGCCGAGAAAACTATTTTTATAGGCCAAACCCTTGAAAATGCTTGGAATTGAGCCAGACAAGTGGTTGCCAGATACATTGAATGTGCATAACCTCAATTGCCCCAATTCAGGAGGAATTCGTTCCATAAGTAGATTGTTCGACAGGTCTAGAGTTTGTAAATTTGACACGGACCCTAACCATGCTGGAATTCCCCCCTTTAACTGGTTGTTGGAAAGATTGAGTATAGTAAGCTGTGCCAACGAGGTATTCCCTTTTGGAATTTCCCCAGACAGAAAATTGTTATCAAGCTCGATGCGAATCACTGAACGCAAGCGGAAAAGCTCCTTAGGAAGAGGCCCCTGCAGTCTGTTATTGCTTGCACTAAAGTTAACGAGATTCCTCAGCTGCCCGATATTTGGAGGAATGATTCCACTGAACAGATTGTTGGACATCTCTAACTGTTTCAGCTCCTTTGCTCTACCAATCTCGGCGGGAATGTGGCCTTCAAACTTATTTGCATAAATCCTCAACTGTACAAGTATTTTAGAACTCCACAACGCCAAAGGAACCTCACCACTTAGCTGATTTTGATAGAGTAGTGCGAATAGCAGACTGCTGCCGCAAGAGTCTAAGGACTCCAAGCTTCCATTGAAATTGTTTGAAAATATAACCAACGCATAAACACTTCTTCCCTTGCATAAGTTTCTAGGCAGTGGACCACTGAGATTATTTTCTGAAACATCAAGAAGCCAAAGAAGAGAATGTGTACCCAAATCCTGTGGCAACAACCCAGTAAGATTGTTACTTGAAAGATCCAAGCTTGTCAAGTTAGCAAGCATTCCTAGCTGTGGCGGGACAGACCCCGTGAGGCTGTTATCCCACAAAGCCAAGTTACCCAAATGACTCAAATTTCCAATTGTTTCAGGAATCCTTCCATTCAGCTCATTACTTGAAAAGTCCAAAAAACGCATGCTGCTCAGCTGGCCAATATTGTCTGGTATTTGTCCAGACAGCTGGTTTTGCCATAATTCGAGTTGTGTCATCTTGGTCAACCTCATCAAACTGGCAGGTATATTACCCCACAATTGATTATCAGAAAGATCCAAGCTTTCCAGCTCCGTTAAATTACCCAACGAAGAAGGAATTTTTCCTTCCAGACTGCAATTTTGCAGCCATAGCTGCAGCAGGTGCGTCAAATTGCCAAGAAAAGCAGGAATTGATCCAGACAAGTGATTGCTATTGAGGGACAGTTTCTCCAATTTGGGTAACATGCCGAAGCCTCGAGGAATATGTCCAGTGAAATTGTTATCGTCCAAGGACAGAAGGCGCAACTCACCCAATTCATGGATGTGATGCGGCAACATTCCATGGAAGAGGTTGGATGACAAATCCAAAGTCTTCAAATGGTTGCAAGCCAACAATCCATCAGGGAATGGACCTTCGAAATGGTTGGATGGCAGTATCAAGTCCGTCAGATTTTGAAGGCCGCATATAGTAGAAGTCAAGCGTCCTGCAATGGACATGTTGGAGAGATTAACTCTACTAACAACATTGAATGGAATATTACAAAATACTCCATTCCAACCACACGGATTTTCATCAGAGGAATTCCAGTTGCTCAAAACATTAAGTTTGTCAGTCCAATCCCTCTCTTTTATACGCAACAGTATTTTTCCTTCGTCCGAGATGGCATTACATTGAAGCACAAGTAGCCAGAGAGTGAACAAGAGAAGCAGAGCCCTCGGCAATTTGGAATGGAAGGACGGGAACAAGCCTGAGCGAGCCATGGCTTCTGGATATTTCGGTGAGCTTTGGCTCCGTTTATATATATATATATATATTCTGCCTCTGCCTCCATTACTTGTCATTGTCCAAAAAGTATTTCCACAAAGACCATTGTGGAAAACTCGTTTACTCGTATTGATATAATAAAAAGAGTCTGGCATTAGAGCCCTCGGCAATTTGGAATGGAAGGACGGGAACAAGCCTGAGCGAGCCATGGCTTCTGGATATTTCGGTGAGCTTTGGCTCCGTTTATATATATATATATATAAATATATATTCTGCCTCTGCCTCTGCCTGTCATTGTCCAAAAAATATCTCCACAAAGACCATTGTGGAAAAAATAAATATATAAATATATAAATTCCATTACAAAATTCTGCCTCTGCCTCCATTACTTGTCATTGTCCAAAAAGTATTTCCACAAAGGCCATTGTGGAAAACTCGTTTACTCGTATGGATATAATAAAAAGAGTCGTTATTACAATAAAGAGAGTCTTAAAGTTTTTTAGTTAATGATGTTACCCAATTTTATGTATTTAAATAAAGAATGATATTGGAAAAACTAATTAAAATGTATTAATTATAAACTTAGCCATTAATATAATAAGTTAATCAAAATGCATAAATTTATTTATTTCTTTTTAGATTTTAGTTAGTAAGAAATAAATGGTTGATTATTTTTAGATTTTAGTTAGTAAGAAATAAATGGTTGAAATTAAATAATGAGATAAGATAAATATATGTTTTAGATTTCTTTTAGATTTAAAACAATAAATAAATAAATTATATATATATATAGATAGATAGATAGATAGATATTAAAATGAATTATTATAAAATATAACGTAATATTTTATTTATAATTTATAATTTTTATAGTTTTGTATTTTATAATGATTATAATTAGTTAATAAATTTACATATTTTTATAATTTAATAATTAAATTATTATTTGATTTTTATTCTATAAATAATAAAAAATTTACATTAAATTGATACCTAACTCAAATATAATTTTAAAACTAAATTATTATTATTATAATATTTAAAAAATATTAAAACCATAAACCAAAATTTATATTATTTAAAATGTTCCATATTCAAGATCAATCAAAAGTATTTTGACTAAATTATGTCAAAAATCCTAAATATGTAAAATAAGTGCGGTGTTTCTTTTAAAAATAAATAAATATGTAAATTATGTAACGTGGTTATTTTTATTTTTTACATTAAAAAATATTTTAATTATAAGTTCTATTAAGATTTTAAAAATTGCTATAATTAGTTTAGTTTAGTTAATATTGAAAATATATTTTTCATTAGGATTATTTAAATTTACCTTATTTCATTAATTTTATAAAGATCAATTATTAAAATGGATTACTATAAAAAAGTAATTTATAAATGTTTGAGTATTCACTCAATGTTCTATAAGAAATAATTTCAAAATATTTGAGTGCATGGCTCACTCAATGTTTTATTAATTTTATGTAGACAAATGGACTATTATAATAAAATAATCATAAAATTTTGGGTTTTTTACTCAATGTTTTACAAGAAATAATTAATACCTAAATATTTCTAACTACCTAATATTAAAAAATCCACAGACCATATGTTGAGTGATGGTTGTAACAAAGAAACCTTTGGAGAGGGAGAGAATACTACAAAACCTGGACCAACCACCCCCCACTAAAAGCAGTATAGGAAAAAAACTCAAAACAATACTATGCCTAGGAAGGGCAACAAGGTAAACCAATGACATAAACAAAACCCCCATAGTTTGCAAGCCTAGTAGCAAAAGTAAGCATAAATATCTCGACACTCAAACCTAAATAGATTTACCACAGACATATATATCATGAAAGGTGTAAGCTACAACAATTATCTCTAGAAAATGACAAAGTTTGTGTCAAGCCAGAAATCCATTCAAGCCAAAAAAGAAAAATACAAGACCCCCTTGAGAAATATATTTTATTTCTCTTGTAATCCCACAAGCATTCATAAGAGAATCATGTGAATTATGAAAACCACTTTCAATAGAAAGGAGAACCCCTATGCATAATAGAAAGGGTGATACACCCATAGCTAGAAACAATGTGATAAGGCTTCGAGGATGAAACACACTAAGAGGTCTTGAGATGATACTTTAAACTACACCACCAAGCTTCTCATGTGGACACTTTAACAAGTCACTCAACCATGCAAAAATCAGTGTTGCAACCTCACAACTTCTTTTAACAATTTCCCACCGAGCATCCCATGTCTCTACTAGGGAATTTTCAATCAACCTCACTATCACATCATTCCCTGCTTTTTATCTTGTACCAGAGGGTTAGAATGGTATCCCTCTACTATAAAAATATCACAATGATACAGGTGGATATTGGTGGCCATCTGCCTATTCCACTTGGACCCCCACCATTGTTTCTTTTTGTTTTTTAGTTTCATTAATTGTAGCACAATTTACTATTTTTGGCATTTTTTCGAGTCCTGAACTTTCGAAGCATTTTTGAGGCCCTAAACGACGTTTTTTGGGTGCCAAACCTCCGACAAATATGAGTTTGTTTCGAACTTCAGATTTCATGTTAGAAGTTGTAGTCCTCAAATAGATATTTCTAATGTTCTATCATGTGTGTCAAACAGAGATAGTAGGCCAAAGTTACGACCCCGGGAAATTGATGTACCAATTTACCCCGACGGGACCCATATTTTAGCGTTTAATCTCCTAGGGTTAGGTTTTGGATGTTTAGGGTTTTCCATTATTTCTCAATAATATATAGGCCTTCGAGCGTCATTGTAACACAAAGTTTAGAGGCCTACAACCGCATCATCTCTTCTCATAGATAAGCTACCAGTGCCCTAGCTAGTTTATTTCCATTATGTCTGTAAACAAATTTCAGTTAATTGATATTAATGAAATGAAGTGTTATTTCCACTACATATTTGTACTAATGGTTATATGTGTATTCTGTTGCATTCCTGCATAAATTAAGATCAGTGGTATTAGAGCGGTCTGCTCTTTCTCGATCTTTCTTTGCATGTACACAAAGAGGTCAGGGTATAAGGAATTAGGGCTCGATCTCGTTGAAACTTTGCAAGATCAGCCTCGCAAATCCCAATGGTCGCCCATGGGGGATGAAAAGAAAGACGAGGGAGTAGGAGATCCTATCAAAATATTGCTCGAGGAGGCCCTTGAAAAACAAAGGAATGCGATGATGGATAACTCCACCCAAATCCCTCAACGACTACCCACTGGCGACACATCTGCATCCAACAGCCACTCTAGAGATGCAACCCCTTTTAAGGTACAAGTAAATTTTGACATTCCCATATTTTATGGCCAAATAGATGTATATGACGTAGATATATGGTTGAATCTATTAGAAGGATATTTCTTGGTTCATGACTTTTCCGACCCGGAGAAGACTATTTTTTCACTGGTCAAAGATGCCTCCCATGTCAAGGACTGGTGAGAAACCTACTGTGAGTAAAAATACGAGGGGGAACCCTCTCTGTTCTCGGTCATACCCACTTGGAATTCTTTATGAGACGCCATCAAGGAACAATATTATCCCGTGGGGAGTTATGAGGACAAGTACATACAATGGACTATGTTGCGGCAGTAAAGGGATCAAGATGTGCATGGACTGATGAATTTGTTCCATACCCTACACACAAAGTTGGGTATCAAATATTCAGAGAAACATTTGGTGTTGAAGTACCGCAATTGTTTGCATAGATACATTCAGGAGAAAATGGAGTTCCTCGACATCTCCTTGCTTGGTACGACATGCCGATATGCTTCCAAGGTTGAGCAGAAATTCAAACAGAAGAAGCAAGACTTTGGATCTACAAATCAAAAGAAAGTGAAAGGTGCCCCCAAACCGTAGAACAAAGGACAAAGCCAAGGCATGGAGGCCCATGACAACTTGCCAAAGCCACAAGCAAAGAAAAAAATTGGGAAGCCGAAGAAGGACACAAGAAAGTGGTGTGAGTTCCATAAGAGCTACCTTCACAACACAAATGAGTGTTGGGCCAAGCACTCACTAGTGGCAGAGATGAAGGCTTATGAATCATATGCATGCTGCGACACTGAATTAGAACCCGAGAAGGGGAATGACAGGGGGAAGCAGATTATTGATGTGGAGCCCAATGCCACCATTGCCACAACGAAGATCCACAAGGAAGAACTAGAAGATGCATAGGAGGAGGAGCGTCTCTTCCACTCCCAAATGTGGGTAAAGGGTTCCCTGCTATAGTTCATTGTTGAAAATGGGAGACAAAATAACGTCACTTCAGTAGAGGTCATGAAGCGGTTGGACTTGCCGACCACAACACACCCACAGTCTTACACCATCAAGTGGCTTCCCCAAGGATGGGATCTTCACATCAACCAGCAATTCCACCTTCCCTACAACATGAAGCTCTTCATTGATGAGGTATTATGTGAAAATGCTCCTCTTGATGTTTGTGATGTATTATTAGGCCACCCATACTTGTGGAATATAGGTGTTGTGTAACGTACCAACCATACCCCAACCATTTTACTGGAAATAAGATTGTATAGGGTCCACCAAAATTGCCACCACTTCTTAGCTATCTCTTTAGTTCTTGCAAAAAATGTAGTAAGCTCCATTTCTAAAACTCTGGGAAATTTGTTTTCCCCGATGATTTTCCCTCGGGTCAAGAAGAAGAATATGGCCACGAACTCCGGATAGGGCTCCTCTCACTACAAGAAAAAAAGCACATTGGTGAGGGTCATGCTTGTGACGGACCTTTAAGGTCCGTCACCAATGTCACATATGGTGACAAAGTCATTAAAAAATCGTCATCGTAAGTGTATATAGTGATGGTCCTTTATGGTCCATCACCAAAGACATTTTTAATGACACTTTTGGTGACTCGTCGTTAAAGGCCCATCACTAATTCTCTCTTTGGTGACACTTCTAGTGACGAACTTTTTAATGACCCTCACCGATGTTCTTTTTGTTACTTTTGGTGATCGGTCAAAAAATGTTCGTCATCATTGATCACTAAAAACCGTCATCTGTAAGTGTATATAGTGATGGTCCTTTATGGTCCGTCACTAAAGAAATTTCACTTTTGGTGAGGGTCGTTAAAGGCCCATCACTAATTCTCTCTTTGGTGACACTTCTAGTGACGGACTTTTAATGACCCTCACCAATGCTATTTTTGTTACTTTTGGTGACGATCAAAAAATGTTCGTCATCATTGATCATTCCAATGAGTTTTTGATGATGTTATGTGCCTTTTAATATTTTTTTTCAAAAGATAACGATTTAATACCATTATTGTTGAGAATTTTTTTATAATATGTCCAAGGCCATAGTGGTTAGGGTCGGTCAATTTTTTAAGAAGTAATAAGCATGTATCATTTCCCTCAAGTAATGACTAGTCGAATAGAGATTTCCTATGATTCAACACATGATTCATATATATTAAGTTTATTATCTATAAAATTCCATTTTGTTGAAGATGGCAACAAGAAACAGTGAAGGAGGCATCCTGAAACATCTTTCCTGATCCTAGTTGGAAAGTGATCACCAAAACTAGGTGGGGGCCACACAAGTGATTTTTGTCGCAAAGTCTATTTTTAGACTATGTCTATTTTTAGACATATGGATCACGGTCTATGAGTTGCGGGATGCTATTTGTGGATGTTTGGTCAAGTTGGTAAAAATAGATGGACCTCTATTTTTAGACATTGGGCGGAGTCTATGTTTAGACTGCCGATCTAAAAAATAGATCGGTCGAATATTATTAGCCCTTAATAATATTTGGACTATAAACATTATCTTATCCTCTTGGAGAACTTGATTTCCGAGCTACGGATGTGGCACATGCAGACTAACGAAGGAATTACACTATTCCTAGGGGTTAGTTGAGCTATTGCATGGTTGACTTCGAGTTAGAACTCATGTGTGCGCAGTTTGGTGGAGTTGATGAGACAGGTTGATGGAGTTGTGTTCGGTTTAACTTAGTTGAATTAGTTGTATTTAGTCTAACCTGATAAATACACTAATGATGAGTGGTATGAATTAATTATTAATTAATTCACTAATTATTAACTCATAAATCAACTAAAGAATACATCGATTGGTCGCAGTGCATGGACAATTTAGTAGAGACCGGTGTTAGAGGTCGGTGAAATGGTGAGTCTACTATCGGTTGTGACTATAGTCGTGCATGAGATTTTCACACACATTGATTGACATTGACAATGAGGATTGCGCAAGATGCAAGCCGGTGGGATTCGAACTTGGATCTCATCATTATTCATCTTGGATCTGTGCAGAGAGGCGGTGTAGACAGTGGAGGAGATTTGAACTTGTGACTTGTTCATATCCGAGCTAGTTTGTGTGTAGCATGTGAGATAGTGCTTTCGAGAGGCTGTGAGGGAGCTTTGTGATATGTATTGTTACATGTTCTCTATCATTATAATATACGAGATCGTTGGGGGGTTTGTAGGCGTAAGCTTTCCCCATTACATACTCGTGTTATATGTGTGCTTGATTATGTTTTAATGTGCGCATGCGACTCGCTTCTAATTTCCGCAAATTGATGATCAATTGTAGAAGAGGTTATGTATTATGCATGAAGCTCAAATAGTGTGTAATTAGGATAATATCCGTGAATAATTCATCTATTATTAAAATTTCTACATGGTATCGGAGCGAAAGTGATCATTGGATCTATTACAGTGATTACATTTTATTTCGGTAGACAGCAGTCTGGGTATGAGGGGGCTAGTAGCCTCTGGATCCATCCTTTATTTGAAAGGTGATATATCTAGTAAATTCCCCCTACGAGTCGATCTCTGTGCTAGAAATACTTTGTTCTCACGAGATCGAAGCGGTTGAGTTTTGAGTCGGTGGAATTCGAATTTGCGGTAGTGTTTTCTTGGTGTCAAAGTTAAAATGTCTTTCAACGGATTGCGATTGGAGTATGCCCTTGAGGGCAGCTCAAATTATTCTACATGGAAGTATAGAATGGAGGTGGTGTTAGATGACAATGGGTTGAAGGAGTTCATAGATGTTGAAGTCCCAAAGCCTACCGATCGTCGCTCAAGTTGAGGCTTGGCAAAAGAAGACGACAAAGTGTCGAAGGATTCTATTGGAGGGCATGAAGGATCACATAGTATCCAGCTCGCATGTTCAAGATTATCCATTCTTGATGTGGAAATATTTGATAGATTTGTTCCAAAGCAAGAATGACCAAAGGAAGTTGGCGCTCAAGGATAAACTCGGGAAAATAAAGATGGAGAAGAATGACACTATTCCAGTATACTTGACAAAGTTTTGTCCATTGCGGGGATGAGCTTAGGGAGTGTAGGAGTTAGTGTGGATGATGAGGAATTGGTGAGCTTGACTCTCCTTGGGCTTCCGAAGAGTTGGCATTCCTATGAGGATTACTCGTCAATGGTTGGGAGAAATTGCCAGGATGGGAGTGACTTTGGTCGGATCTTGTGCAAGAGGAGATAAGGCGGAGTACCGAGGGGATGGATCTTCATCGAAAGGCATCTCATGAAGAGGATTGTGCTTTGGTTGCCAAAGCAAGGAAGGGGAAGGGCAAGAAGAATGCTTCTCAATCCGAGTGCGGATGGTAAAGAGCGTGACATGTCCAAAGTGAAGTGTTTTCACCGTCACGAGCATGGGCATTACACCACAAATTGTCCACGAAGAAGAAGAACAAGCAGAGTCGCTGGAGCTGCAGCTTTGGTGAGGCTCTTGCCTCGCAATTTGAGCTGGACTTCTCATTGATCGCATGCATGGTGTCTAGTGCATTGGGATCGGGGTGGTATTTTGATAGTGGCACTTCCTTTCACATGACGGGAGATGTGAATCTTTTCGGTGACTTGGTGGAGAAAGATCTCCAGTTGCATGTTGAGTTGGGCGACAATGGATGATACAATGTGACCGACATTGGTACCATAACCTCTCGTAGGGAGTCGGGGTAAACTCATTCTTTTACAAGATGTAGTGCATATTCCGGGTTTAAAGAAGAATTTTATCTCGGACGCAATGTTAGAGGATAAAGGGTATGCAGTTGTCTTCGGTGAAGGAAAAGTTTTTCCTTGAGCACAAGGCAACGGGACAAGTCAAGAAGTTTGGGATTCGAACAAAGAATCTCTACAAGACTTGAAGTAGATGGGATGTCTACGAAGCTTCCTATCGTTGGGAAGTGCAAGAAAGACATGCAATTGATGCTTGAGAGGGAGCAAGTTTTGCATGCGAGTAAGAGTGAACCTCGAGATGTGGAGCAGCTCTACAAGATGAGGATCATGGAGTGGGAGAAACCACTCATGCAAGAGAAATTTTGTGCCGGATGGGCAGGGAGGGAGTGCATGCGGTTATACCACCGAGGTGAGAGGTGGGGCAATATGCATGATTAATCCCAAGAGGAGATTTCTAGGCGAGGATTCATGAGATGGTGTGGATCTCACGAATTCAACCTAGCTACGAGCTGCCCACAACATAGTAGTAGCATGATCGGGTGGATTGATGCAGTACAGATCAAAGTGACAGTGTCGGATACTAGAGCGCGAATCGAGTTGACGACGCAAGTGCAAGAGTGCATGGGTGCAAGAGTTCAACAGTAGCAGTGGTTCACGATGACATGTGCAATTGGGCCCAAAGCAGAAGTCGAAGACTTTGATGATAGATGCATCGGAAATGATTGAGTTTGTTTTGGAGCCTATTCGGTTTCAAAGGAGTTACGCAGAGCGGATGCATGGAGTTGCATGGTGCTTGTGAAGGTTGCGGGGGCAAATGCATGGAGTTGCATGTCGCATGCAAATACGGTCATTTCTTGTTGAGAGGGAGTGTTGAAGATGGCAAAAAGAAACAATGAAGGAGGCATCCCGAAACATCTTTCCCCGATCGTAGTTGGAAAGTGATCACCAAAACTAGGTGGGGGCCACACAAGTGATTTTTGTTGCAAAGTCTATTTTTAGACTATGTCTATTTTTAGACATATGGATCATGGTCTATGAGTTGCGAGGATGCTATTTGTGGATGGTTGATCAAGTTGGTAAAAAATAGATGGACCTCTATTTTTAGACATTGGGCGGAGTCTATTTTTAGACCGCCAGTCTAAAAATAGATCGAGCCGAATATTATTAGCCCTTAATAATAAACATTATCTTATCCTCTTTGAGCACTATAGTTCGAGCTACGTGATGTGGCACATGCGACCGAAAGAAGGAATTACACTATTCCTAGGGGTTAGTTGAGCTATTGCATGGTTGACTTCGATCTAGAAATCATGTGTGCGCAGTTTGGTGGAGTTGATGAGACAGTTGATGGAGTTGTGTTCGGTTTAACTTAGTTGAACTAGTTGTATTTAGTCTAATCGATAAATACACTAGTGATGAGTGGTGTGAATTAATTATTAATTAATTCACTAATTATTAACTCATAAATCAACTAAATAATACATCATTTGATCGCAGTGCATGGACAATTCGAGTATAGATTAGTGTTAGAGGTGGGTGAAAGGGTGAGTCTACTATCGATTGTGACTATAGTTGTGCATGAGATTTGTGCACACATTGATTGAGATTGCCAATGAGGATTGCGCGAGTACAAGCCAGTGGGATTCGAACTTGGATCTCATCATTATTCATCTTGGATTGCGCAAGAGAGGCGAGCGGGAGACAGTGGAGGAGATTTGAACTTGTGACTTGTTCATATCTAAGCTAGTTTGTGTGTAGCATGTGAGATAGTGTCGAGAGTTGTGAGGAGCTTTGTGCTATGCATTGTTACATGTTCTCTATCATTATAATATACAGATAGTTGGGGGGTTTTCAGCCGTAAGCTTTCCCCCATTACATACTATGTTATATGTGTGCTTGATTATGTTTTAATGTGCGCATGCAATCGCTTCTAATTTCCGCAAATTGATGATCAACTGTAGAAGAGGTTATGTATTATGCATGAAGCTCAAATAGTGTGTAATCGTGGATAATCTCTATGAATAATTCATCTATTATTCAAATTTCTACATGGTATCGGAGCGAAATTGATCATCGGATCTATTACGGTGATTACATTTTATTTCGGTGAGACGTAGTCGAGTACGAGGGCTGGGTAGCCTTTGGATCCATCCTTTCTTTGAAAGGTGATATATCCGATAAATGACCCTACGCGTCGATCTCCGTGCTAGAAATTATTTGTTCTCGTCAGATTAGAAGCGATTGAGTTTTGAGTTGGTGGAATTCAAATTTGTAGTAGTGTTTTCTTGGTGTCGAAGTCAAAATGTCTTTCAACGGATTGCGATTGGAGTATGCCCTTGAAGGCGGCTCAAATTATTCCGCATGGAAGGACAGGATGGAGGCGGTGTTAGATGACAATGAGTCGAAGGAGTTCATAGATGCTGAAGTCCCAAAGCATACCGATGCTCGCTCAAGTTGAGGCTTGGCAAAAGAAGACAGACAAAGTGTCGAAGGATTCCGTTGGAGGGCATGAAGGATCACATAGTATCCGGCCATAGTGAGATCAAATCGATTGTGAATTAATTAATATTTAATTCACTAGATATCTCACTAGTGTATCTTCGCATTACAATTAGCACACATGAGTTTAACTCACTTAACCGAGTTAAACTATTTACAACTTGCACTAACTCATGCACCACCGCACTTCGAACTCTATTACAACTAGAATTACTCCCGCATGCCTCACCAACTACCTATAACTCAAAATCCACTAGCCAACCGAATTGATCACTTTCAATTAACCGATTCAAGTCCACATTGAGAATAAATTACAATTTAATGTCCATCTTAATTAAGGGAAAACCAAAATAGACATGCACCCAAAAATAGCACCGTGGGCCCCACCCTAGTTTGGGTGCTTAATGCAATCAGTGCTCAATGCACTAGGTTCTTAATGCACTAGGCATGGGTGCTAAATTTTTCCTCGTTGAATCTCAATAGGTAGTTTTTTTTCTTGCTAGAATGACCGCCACAAATGTAGCCCAAGGTTTTTGAGAACCCACTCAAGGTTGTCCCTACAAGCTTGTCATCTAGCAAGGATACCTCATTAGCTCCAATTTCATCTCGAACTTGTTGAATACTTATGAGATATGATGCCACAATATTTGATTCAATCATCTTGGTGTTACTAAGCTTCTCCTTAACACCATTTTCTCGATTCTGATTGTCACTCTGATATAGATTCAACAAAGTGGTACAGATATCAAGAGCAATATTTTACCCTAATATGTTAGGGATCGTGTGATCCTTCACCCCATCCATGATGATACATATGGCCTTCACATATTTCAATTCATAAGTCGATAGAGTTGTAACATATGAAGGAGTTGTAACCTAGTTGTTTACAAAATCCCGTAGGTTGTTCTCCTTGAGAACCAATGTTATCCTCTCCTTCCATGGACTAAAGTTGTAAGTCCCATTTAACCTTTCCTTAAACCTTAGTTAGTTGATGCCATCCCAAAAACAAAAAAAATATACTACCTACCAAGTCCTATTGGTATGATCTCCCTATCTCCCTTTGAGGGTTAACTTATGTCGATAATTGGGTTTTGATCACACTCTTGTGATATGCGACCTCTCACCCTGCTTTGGATGGAGTTTTTTCTATGGTTGATGGCGTTTATCAACTAGCCTCATCCTACTAACCACCAACCCCCTTGGTTATTGTCTCCCGAAACAACTTCTAATTCTTAGCCTTGTAGCCTCTCGATTTCCATGAAACCTAGTGGAAACTCCTACATGATGTTGTTCCTTTCAATTGTTGATTTGCTTAGTGGTTTCTACTAAACCTTTGTACAAGTCTAGTTCCATCCGCCTAGTCACCTACACACACTTTTATTTCTATCATCGCTCATTGTGTGTAGCTATTTACTACAACATTTGACCACTTTCCATCCTTCTTGATCGGATCTCCTACGCTACCACCACCTTTGATTACCACACCCGTAGAATCTTTCCAATGCCACCCTAGGTCGGTAGCCTTTATGGGTCGGTGACTTAGGGTTGTTTTCTTGTTGTTTTTTTTTGTTTCTCGCATTCGATGACTAGTTTCGGCTCTTACACACTCACCCTGGGTTGTCGACCCCCTCAATTGCGACTTACCGAGTTGACATTTGCTACCATTTTGTGCCTCAACGACTATCTATTACCCAATGCTTGCCACCATATTATCTCACTATCTTCTCCACAATATTGTTGTTGTTATTTAGCGACCCTATCTTTGTCATGTGCATCAAACTATTAGATTCCAACCCTATGCCATGAACTTTCTTATCGGTTCATGAGCAAGTTTAACTCTCACTACTTCCGCGACCACCAATTGCCACCCCAAACAATTTTTGTTTGGCACTTTTTTGCCTGCTCTGCTAGCGTGCTCCCTTACCAAAAATCACATTGTTTCTTGAGTCTCGATAGCCAATCCGCCCGACTGGAGCCTTGACCGCTACCTACATTAGTGGTGGCGAGTGGTTTGTTAGCCATAAGCACTCAACAACTAACGAGTTGGTAGAGCTATGGGCCACTCACACATTTTTTTTAATTTGTATTTAGCCTCAAAAGATTATCCCCCTCATTCTACGAGTCATATAATACGATCTCGACCTACTTAAAAAAAACATTACCTCATACGATTGTGGATGAACCTATCCCTCACAATCATGTACAAACTCGACACACTCGTTATTTAGATATAAGTGCTCAACAAAGTTTATGCTTTGATACCATGTTAGTTTTTGCTGCAAACCTAACACTCGACACTTAATTCCTAACAAAATATTGATCTACCGATTAATTGCATAAATATGTTCGTAACACATTAAATTCATCATAAGAAAAATATATCAATTTCAATCATGAAAATATGACACAACAAATTCCACCCAATCATAATTCTTCATTACAATTATAAACTAACTTGGGCTCCCTTCTGGAAAATGGCCCAAGCAAGGAAATACATACAACAAGCTGGATCCGATCTAGTTGATCAAGCCCTCCTTGGCCGATATGGATCCCTTGCTCCCCTTCCTTCGACCAAACACACTCATTGAGATTCTCTCTTAATTTTGTGTTGTTTTATGATGTGTCTTCTCCTTCTCCATAGCCTTGCTTTTATAAATTTACATTGAGCTATTTTTCTAACCCTAATCCCCAAATTGATTGACACCCAATTTAGACCTCACCTCACTTGACATCAAGGATTGAGATTAAAACGCAATAAATAAAGTAAATAATTTACTTCTCCTAAGTTTAATTTAGCTCAATAATCCAACATAATAATTGATTTAGCTCAATAATCCAACAAAATGATTGTGTTATAAGTTACAAAAACAAATTGCTCACACTAGAGCAAACCGTCTACTGAGGAGATATTGGGTGAATTGTACACCCCTAGACACTTAGGAATGTGTAGAACTACTTTCTCGAGCTACAAACATCAACAAAGAAAAATGTAAGGTTTAGAGAATGAGTTATAGAAAAAGAATGATGAAATGGAAAGTTTTTAGGATATGGATCGTAGCTGATGTGTAGAGAAAATGAAGTGAATGATGAACTTCAATTGGCAAGAAAAAGCAACTATTGACAAAAAATATCAAATAAACAATAAATATGTAAACAAAGGAATAAGCTTATTAAAAAGGGAATTCGATATACAAAGTCTCAAAGTCTAAGCTTAGGGGGAGAAGTTTTTGTCTTGTTTCTTTTCTTTTCATCAAGCAATTACCAAATCATAAAAGTATGAAGATCAAAACAATAAAGGACACAATGTGTAGGCTCTCAACCAGGGGGAAAAACCCCTCTCTTAAGGGAAACCCAACCAAAATTCTCTTCTTCTTCAAGAATCAATTCAAAGCGAGACAACCAAGACCTCTAGACCAACAACAAACCTTCCTCCTTCCACCAAGTCAACCCCACCAACACAAGCTATTTCAAGTGAGCTTGATCCAACAAAGTCAATCCAAGTAACCTCCTTCAAACTTCAGATCTCTACCTCCTGTAACAGAATTTCGGCCTCTATTATAGATTTGCAATTTTTGTCCCTCCTTCAACTCAAAAATTTCGCATGTGTGGGAGATATTCTTCAAATCTTAGGTCCTCCTTTCTTCGATAGGGTTTCTTCTTTCTTTTCTTGTCTTTTTCACTCTTTTTCTCCTTCTCTAGATTGCAGATCCAACTTCTTGAACTCGACCTTTATCACAACTATAATAACTATAGTAAATACTCACATGTGTAAGGGAGATTGACACAAACTTCAGATTTCAACTTTTCCTTTTGTCTCCTTGTTTATTCTAGACCTTCACTCTTCTTCCTTGTTATCTTACTTTAGATCGAACTTGATTGAATTAGATGCCACAATAGGTTGAATGCTAGTCTATATATAGTCTCTTTTGTGTGGTCGAATCACCTTCATGAGGCCAGACTTGATAGATGTTGAAGCCAACTTGGTGGAGGAGGGACTAGACACATTTTTTATACAAATATATTTTTTCTTTCTCGACATAAGAAGCCCAAGAAGGGTTTAGAACATGATGAAAAGGACAATTACTCATGGCACAACCTTAGAAGCACTCAATGGGTGCTTTGGCCTATAACCATAATAAATAAAGCATGAAACCCATGCTTAAAATGATTTTTTCTTTGATCTTTATAATACTTTTATTTTCTTCTCTTTTGAAAATACGGAAAAATTACATCATGTCATGAGCCAATCAACAATTATGAAGGCCGATACTAGTTACATTTTCAACAAATTGGACTTGGAAACATTATTATAATAAAATAGGCCACAATGCATTATCTAACACAACATCTTTCCTTTTACAACATATCCACCTTATATTCTCTTCATCGTTCCCTTCCCCCCACTTTAAGAGTATGCTAATATTCATTAATCATTAATAATACTCAAAAGCAAACAAGAACATGAAGTTATTATTACCATTATTTTTCTTTTCTAAAATAAAAATAACGAAGTATAAAGTGTAATTTCTTTATTTTTTTTATATGGTTCTCAAGCCCCGAAGATTAGTGAATGCTACGTCCACGAGTATTTGTACTAGGTAGATCCACTCGAAAGGAAGTGACTAGGTAAATCCACTCGAAAAGATCACTTCCCGTTACATCCCGAGACTATCGAGAGAATTGAACTCGTAACATTTCAATAACAAAATGCTTTAAGGAGAAAACTCAACCCATTAAACTAACCTTCAAAAATTGGAGTTGTCTATCAAGGTAGTGAAATAGCCCGATGACGACGTAAAAATCGCCAGAATCCGATCAACTAAAATTCAAAAAAAATCGGGTAGTTGGAGAATTTGGAATCAATTTTTGATAATGGAAATGGATTGAGCACTATCAAAAACCCTTAGGGTACTCAAAATTCTAAAGTTTAACAACTATAAACAAGATTCGGGAAAAACTTTGCCATATTTTTTGAAAATCATTGTCGGATTACGGGGTGAAAACGTTGTCTCGTTTAGACTACGCATTCAAAATTTTCCTTTTCCTTTTTAAATTTTTTTTATTTAAACATTTTAAATATAAAATGTTACTTTGTTTTTAATTTTCTTTTTCCCTTTTAACTTTTTAATTTTTTTATTTAATCATTCTAAATACGCTACAGGATATGGAAGTGGATAGTAATTTGAAGTTAGCGTGATTTAATAAAAAGACATTCTAAACTATTAATTTATTTTTTTTAATCTCCCCACGATTCCTTTTTAATTTTTATATCGATCTTGTTGACTAATGAAAAATTAAAAATACTAATAAATATTTTTTTGTCATAATATTTGGACAAATAAAATTGAGTTTTCAAACTGATAAGTTTTTTTTCAGAATATTTGGACAAATATAATTGACTTTTCAAATCTTTTGATACAAATCGACGATGTTGACCACGTAACAAAAGTTATATTCTTCTCAAGTTAAAGTAGAGTGGAGAACTTCACGACGGATATATTACATCACTGCTTGCAGATGTATTAGAAAGCGTTCTTTAACTTTTAAAAGAAAAACACTTGTAGATCACTCATGTATGTAAATTGTGACTTTGAAATTCGTAGTTTCGTAGAAAATTGTGGCGTGGACGTCGTGGGAGAGCATGAGACGGATTGCCATTCAAGAAATGAACAGGGAAGGTTTTGCCTCTTCCGTCCGCCTCCTCTCGTTTTTTTTCATTTTTGCCCCTTTTTTGGATTTAAGAGGTGTCGGGTTCAAATCCTCGTATTTGTTTTGGCGGGATTGTGAAATAGATGGACCGAACGAGCAACCCGGAAGAAGATTGCAAGGTGATGGAACGGCTTCGGCTCCGGCCGGCGGGAAAGGGCCAAAATATTGGATGCGGAAACGCGAGAATGCGTGGGTCGCATGACTGGGTTTGCATGCTTATGAACATGCTTTGTATAAATAAAGACAAAAGACATTACATCATGAACCATTACACCATGGGGCAAGGCTTAGAGGGAAAGATCGACATGCACCTCGTGTAGATCGGTGACCACTTGCCATCGAAGAGAGAGGGCTTACGGGTGGGGTGAACTATTCGGTAGGGGGTGCTCTGTGGCCCCACATCAAGGTGGAAGGCAATATAAGCTTCAAATCAAGGATGTAAAGGATGGGGGCGCGAGGGTTTTGAACCCATCGTCATAGTTAGGGTCGGATAGACCCCGGTTTGTGCCTTCCGAAAAGAGCAAGGACATGGAAGACCGAACAAGCCCCTAGCCCAAGTCCATTGAGGCTTACTAAAATGAAGCCCGGATAGATCGAAATCTCATAATAATTACAATAGGAATGATAAGGTCGACGGGCTTGATGATTGGAATCTTATATTGCGAAAGCATGCTTCATTGATGTCTAGTGGGAATTTCGGTGTGTTTTTGTTTGAGGTATTTTTTGTAATAAGAATCATGCAATAATCGCTGAAACGCCGATGTGGGCATCTTTGAAAATGGTCCCAAAGTGAGCCTAAAAATGTGTTTACCCTAATGGGTTGCTGATTTTGGTATGTGGGTATACGATTTTCTTTGTGTCTGAGCTCAAAACAGGCACTATACTTGATCGGTATCCGGGCAATGTATGATTTCGAGAGATTATTGACTATGCTCAATACGCGTGAAAGGATCAAGCGGAGAAAAGATAAAATGAGGGCATTTTAATTGGGTTCAAATTGGATTGGAATTAGAGGCTTTACGTATATAGTCCGATATAACAGTGAACATCGATAGATTATTACGTTATCTCTTGAGCCAAACATGGAGCCAAAGGTGGGGGAAAAAATACAGATTGGGGAGAAAAATTGGCAGTGGTTCATTCGGGGAAATATACCTTGGTAAGTTCTGGGCACACCCAATTTGATTTGAAATGTAATCAAGGTCATTGTATACTTGGATGCATTTTAATGGGTGCGTACTGATTTTTGATTCATTATCATTTTATGTATGCTTGGATGCGTTTTTTTAATATCGATGGGGATATCTACATCGCTCGATGAGAATATATTGTTCTTCTATCATTGTGAATTGTGTATATTGGTGGTTTTCCAAAAACTTTTCCGCATCGTGACAATCGACATTCCATGGGATCCGGATTGTTGCCATGTCCATAGAACCGTTTTTATGTTTGTCTTTTTCCGGATCGTAGCCGCAAAGTCGAAGCTTGCCATGCGCTTCTCATCCCGAGTGCCAAAGATGTAGATACTCTTGATGTTGGAACCGAAGCAGACTTTCATTTTAAGTCGCGAAGCCCGTGGTTCAAATATAACCCACCTTCTCACCCCGACTTTGGAGGTCGACATCGACTACTTGTAAATTTTCGATGGTTGCGCTTTATCCCTGCCCGTTATTTCATGATTTTGCTCTGAGTGAACGGGGATACATGATTATGCTCAATAAGTAGGGATGAATGGTAGAAGCTCATTAGTTTGCCTTTACATGCCCTGGAAGAAAAGTCACTCATACATACACAGCTACAAGTGTCGACTCATTGCTGAATTGGACTTGCTCACTCTCCTTGTTTATATGGGAAGGGGATCTCATGTGACCTAGGTTCTTTGATAAAACATTCAATTTTTAAACAACATAGCCTTCACTCCTCTCGTAAGGAAAAAAATACAAATTTTTCTTTTTATCTCATTATGCATTTCGGTCGGAATTGATTATGATGCTTGTTATTTGTTTTCTCTCGTTTTTGACATTCTATTCGTTTGTATTTTCGGGGACCAATATTTTTGACAAATGAGGAAGGCGACATTAAATCGGTATGGTCATTTCTTTACTTGAAAAGTCATTGAAAACGTGAATTATGGGCTGGGATCGACCGAATAGATCTCAAACTCCAAAGATCTTGCCTTTAGCCTTTTTTTATTCGAGCTTTATTTGTATAAGTTATTTGCTTCATTCATATGTTGGTGGCACCACATCAAAGTTATCGTCTTGTTATTTATTTCCCTTGTCTTTTATTTGTCTAAGATTCATATCCCGAATTCCTTCAAAACGGATCTTGCGTTAAACATTTGCTGGCACAAGTCTTTTAAAATTATCAAGATGCGGAAGGAATTTATAGTAATTTCCCTCGAAATGGACCTAAAATTGATTGTTCGATGCCGGACAAAATGAAATAGCATGTTGTCCGGACTAAGAGCTATGGACTACTACTCTCGTTTGTCTATACCCACATGGAACTTGAGAGTACGAAATATATCAAGAAATGAAGAAAAACTTTGGCAATGTGCTTCCCGGCAGATTAGGTGGAAGTTAAAACCGAAAAAAGTGAATTTCTTTTTGAGATAGAAAGCTTTTGCGCAGTTATATGTGAACCATAAAAGGTAATTAACATTGGAATTCATTTAGGGTATAGCTAAAATAAGCATGACTTGTCTAAAGTTTGTCAAAGAAGATTCAGGGGGATCTTAATATGCACCTGTTGCTACGCAAATCATTCACGTGCTTGCCCATTCTTATATTTCACACCAAGAAATTCAGCTATTATTTTTACTATTCTTTCAGGGCTTTTGTCTGAAGTATTTTTTTCTTCTATGATCTTTGTATTTGTAATGTAATGTAAAAGCAACTTAATATACGATGTGATCCTTCTTCCTTTTATAACATGCACATTTTTCATTATTGTATTTATCTAATGATCTTTTTTATCAAACGAGAAAGTGTGAAAACTAAACATCCTCACTGTTGTATGAGTCCAAAGTTTACGGAATACTCCAAGGAGGAGGAGCGGAAGGTGAACATACCGTTCTCAATTTGCCAACTCTTCAATGTTATCACAAGGGGTGGTTGTTATATTAAGTTTTGCTTTTCTTTATATCTAACTTAATTTTTGGTTAAATATATTTTAATCACACTCGTTGAAATCAACGGTGGTATCCCAAATGTAAGATGGTTTGGTGTAGAAGGTGATTACAATGCCATGGTCCTTGATCTTCTTGGGCCAAGTCTTGAAGACTTATTTAATTACCGTAATAGAAAGCTTTCCTTGAAGACTCGCATTGATGCTTGTTGATCAGCTAGTGGGTATTTCTTTCCTCGATCTCTTTTAATACGAGTTAAAACACTATTGGTTACATTCCTTTTTTTCATTGTAAAATGTTTTCACCGGTTAGTTGATAATTGCAAAGTCCATTGATTGAAATCTTAAATATTCGAAATCCTATCGATGTGGTGGGATTAATACCGCGAACTAAATGACTAAGATTTGGCTCTCATTGTGGATGTCGGATTCGAAGGATTAAGTATGTACACAAGAAGAGCTTCCTTCATCGAGATATAAAACTCGATAATTTTCTCACAGGTCTCGGCGGAAGGAAAATCGGAGTTAGTTTGCTATAAATTTTTCGCGATTAAATGCTCTTATTCATATTATATCCTAAGTTTCTAACATATATTAACGAGACTAGGGGTCTCTATCAGCTAGGATTAAAACTTATAAATGAATCATAGCATAATGGAATATTGTCCCATATATGCCCAAAGCTTGAAAGTGGTCTCTGTAAAAAAATTCCATTTTTCGGTGTCCTTTTATTTCAACAATCGACTTCCTTTCCAAATCGGAGACAACATATAATATGTAAAGTGTTGCTCATAACAAGGTCATGAAAAATGGAAAAACATTTCACCCATAGTAGATTATTAAGACAGAGTAACAGACTTGGACAACTAAAAGAAATTCTTACTAAGCTTTAAAAATTTAAAAGCCATCGATTCGTTTCCAAAAAGGATGGTCACTTGAATGTTATCACTTAGAGTCCGTGGACGATATGATCAAGAGTGCTAGAATATAAAGTTTGATGTGAAATAAAGTCACCATAGTGACTTAGGAGTGGCAGTGCGAGGGTGGCTATTTACAACCCTAGAGGACCACAATAATTTACTTATGCCGGGGGGATTGGGAGAGACATCTAAAAATCACACTAAAACCCTAGCATTGTTTTAAGGTCCTATGTTGTGTGCAAGGCGAGTCAAAAAAATTGGTGGTAATTGGAGATTCCATGGTGGTAATTCAAGAAATAATCAAGCATTCAACAACAAGACCTTCCAACCATGTCCAGATTGCTAGACAAAGGATTCATAGCATAATGGAATATTGTCCTTTGTCATCACTCTGAAGAAAATGACATGAAAAAAGAGGTGTTCTTTTGTATCGGGGAAAAATGACAAAAAAATTAGGGAAAAAATATTTTCACATTAACTTCCATCACAATTTTCCTAATCAACTACGCTTGAATGTGTTAAATTTTCTAATCCGGCAACCTCTGACTAATTATTTCCCTCGCTCGAATATTACGTGCAGATCTATCGAATTGAAAGCACAATTCAGATTTTTATGATCCAAATGGATTTTACAAACCCGAAAAACTTATATCTTCAAAAGTTGATGCAAAGGTTTCCATGTCGAAGAGCTCATCGAGCGCGTTCCAACGATGCTTCGAACGAAGTCAAACGGACGTCGTGTGAAATAGATGTTCTTCAATATGTCCGCTAGATATATTCACTTTGTAAAATAAACTCAATACTCGTTCCTCTCAAGACTTCTACGTAATTTTATTCCAAAACGAGATCTGCAGGTTTGAATTTGTCTTCAAATTTGCCATTATAGATCCGAATTGCAAGATCGTTGCAAGGTCACATATTTCACCACAGTCCGAATTAGAAGGGTCCGAGTTGTAGAGAAGAGTCTCGGGTCCGAGCTTCCGGAAAGGGTCCGAAGTTACGAGCTCATAGGGCCGAAATTTCGAGCTTTGATAGGGCCGAAAATTTCAGTGCACCGAATTCGCTCCAAAAAATTTATTTCCACAGGGTGCAAATAGGTATGCAAGAGATATATCCTTCTAGCCCAAAACGTTGTAATTATGATCTCCTTTTAATCTCCTTGGCCTCTGTTTTATCTCGGAATTCTCATCGTATTTTTCACCGAAATTTTCATTCCAAAATGATGAGCATGACTAGTTATTTATAGTTTGTTTGTGTATGAACCGAACAAAGTCTCTTTGTCTTTTGATTAAGGAGCCGACATACCGATTTGAGCCAACTTTCGTGCATCATTTTTGGCATTTATTTAAACCAATTTTAAGACTAATACGGTGGGGGCAATTTTATGGTTAAGTCTGGGCCTCGACGCTTGATAGGAACACCATACAATATAGCAGTACTTCTTGTATCTTCTGTCGTAGTGTAGACCTATTTTAACACCTCCTTCTACTGAACACTTGATAGTTGTAGGGGATCAACAAAATTATGTTAGATCCCTCCTTTGTGGCTCAAAGACTCTTTTTTTTCATATAAAATTCTGCATGTCAAAGACTCTCTCGCTCCTTCACTTCCCACGAGACAATGTCAAAGCCTCTCGAGCCCTCCTACATTCATTCAGCATCACCAAACTACACATATGTTACCCCGAAATAGTAGTGCTCTAGACCTCCACAAACAAACATACATATACGAAAAAAGAGATTTTATTCCCGAGTAGTGGTCATTATAGGGCTCTAGTTAGGCTGGATAAAACATGCATGCGTAATAGAAAAGGCGATTTTCACCATGGAGTGTGTTTTTGCCATCATTCTTAGGCGGTGATATGTTTTCCCATTTAGTGTGAATTCTCCATCTTTGATACGGTTGGCTACATGACCCACCAAGGCACCAAAGTAAGGTCTATCGGAGCTCATGTTACGCATTAATAAACAATCTCATATTCCCCATGGTAACACATACATTTGAGATCCATTTCAATATGTGAGTAGAAACTGTAAATTTATCTTAAAATTCTAGCATATGATGGCAGTACTAATTTCCAAAGGGAAATACAAATGCATGCCATGTATGAGGCAATATTGTCATAGCCAAGAAGTACGTCTCGCTAGATGGCTCGAATGCATAAATACCAATACTTAATGAGCTAGCTCCTCCGAGTAAATGATGGTAAAAGCGAGTTGAAGGGTAGGGTTTAGGGATGATTACCTTTAGCATCAAGGAGAGCGAGGGAGATGAGGGTAGCTCACCGACTGGTTAGATTTATATACGGATCGCCTCCGTGAAGTTGAAAGAAACTTGGGGCATTGATGTTTCGTAGGGATGACCATAATGAGACAACTTGCCTTTCCCTTCCAAATTTCTTGGATTCAATTCCCATTTGTGCCCTTGACTCGCTAGCATGGAATTTGCAGCAGGTGAATGAAAACCCGAATGCACTAAAAATGCAAGAGAATGGATGACACTTTCACCATCATCGATTGATTGACCGATCAAGGGATGGATGGATAAGCTAAAGTAGAACATTCAATGATATATATAGAGAGACTCACATAGTCAATACTAGACTAGGGTGTGTCTATATGCCTTAAGATAAGGTCATGGTGTAAGACATAACATGGATTGTGTGTAACTATAGACAACCCATGCACTCTGTGGCTACCAAAAAATGTAATCTTTGGAATCTAAACATGTTACATTTTTTGAGTTTTTGTCTTATTACTCCAAATTTGTTTTTGGCCAAATCTTAATTTTGTTATTTAAAATGGAATTTTGACTACATATATGGATTCAACACCTTGAAAAAGCCCTAGAGCAAAGTGCATTTTTGTTGTTTGTAGATTGAAGGACCTAAACTAATGCAACATGGTTTTGTGGATGCCATTTCTAAAGTTGGGATCGGCCAAATTCCTTTACGACCTTTCTACCACCTATATAACCAAGTAATTTTCTCACCTTTATAACCTTGCCTTTTTATAAAAAAAAGGAGGTTCCTACACTCAAAGGATTGGCTTTTCCTGGCCATGGGGCAATTAGAATGTTGAAATTCTATAACCTTTTGGATGATTAGAAGATCCAATTTTGCCATTGCTAGCCCGAACTAAGTTCAAATTATGGTTTTGGGTGTAAACTATTGGTCAGCGTTGAAACCCATTTATCAACTACACTCTGTCCGAGTAAAGCCTAGATAATATCTAAGATGAGGAGGGCTGGGACCTCATTTCGGCACTCGTTGTACTCAAGCTAACGGTCAAAGATAAGGTTATGCATATACATGTGGTTCAAGGTCTCCTTTTTCCTCACCTTATTCTCTATGAATTAAGGAATGTATGTTGCCGAGGATGAACACGTGTCGGTCTAGGGATCCGATACAACCAACAAGTTACTAGGAACACCCAAAATGATTACTAGGATCCGATACATGCTTTAGATTAGATCGTAGGAACACCCAACAACGAGAGGTATATCCACAAACCACTCCAAGTAAGATATGAAAAGGGCTCTTGAAATGCCTCTCGAATACCAAAGCACTCCAATGTTTATAATGACATACCGATGTCCAATTCAAATGCTACCTAAGGATTTCACAAAGGTTCTAGTGCCTTTGTTCAAGGGTTTGTTGTATGTTTCCAAGGGTTTCACTTTCACTACATATTAACAACCCTTATGATATTTTTTTACCACCACCATTTCCGCCACAAAATTTCTATAAGGTGAAGACACATGAAGATTTAAATTGGTTTACGCTTTGAAGGAAAGATGAAGCTGCTTTACGATTGATGGGTATTTAGAGTTTTATTGTTCACTATAATTTGCTTACAATGACCTTAGATGTAGTCACAAACAAGTAATAAATATTATTGTTGTTCACAAGGCTGAAAAGTTGTACTGAAATCCCTCAAATTATCCCACAACAAGCTTCCCAAAAAACCCCACATCATTTTTGGAAACATTTGTTGATTGCACTGTATTTTTATACTTGTTTTCATGCTTCCTTATCTATCCAAACATTGTATCGGAGCCATAATCGTGTCGTCATTAACCCTAGTTCTATTTGTTGGTGAAAATTTACCATAGTTGGAGGTATCAACCATTGGAAAGACCAACACTATTGGGTTCCAGTAGAACCACCAATCAAAGGATATATCCACTTTGTTGTATCTTCTATTTAGGGCTCTTCACATGTCGCCATCGAATCTGCGGTCATTTTCTTCTATATATCATCTTCATATTGCCTCATAATCCTACAAGAGTATGTTATATGACCTCACATCCTCCCGACTAAAGTTGATCTTATATGCTTTGAGTTATATTTATGCTCTGGATGGTGATTTGTTTGCTTTGTTTGGAGACCATGGAGGATGACAACATGCTACTAAAAAACGGTTGTATTATAACAAGATTATTGATGTCAAACTATTCATGGAGGCTACCACCAAATACCGCAAATACTGCAATAAGGGAGACTTTCCCATGATATTTTTGGAACCTTAAAACCATGTTAAAATTGTTTGAAACATGAGCCCTAAAACTAAAACAAATTCTACAACAAAATCACTATAATGTGATGGAAGTTCTATTATAGGACTTCTCTACTGCTCGCTCATATGCTCATGCCGAAATAATCAAAGGTTGAAATTTAGAACTTAACTATCGCCGGTCTAGTATGCAAAATCCAATCCCCGGCATGAGGCATATGATGAAGCCATTGGCTAGCTTACATGTTGGCGATGTATGTTATGTTGATCTATTACTTTTTCTTTTGGTTAGAAATTGGGAACTTCCCCACAACATCATACCAATATGTAAAATCTGAATTAATTGTTGTGAGACAACTAGCATCTAGGATATTTGTTTCTATCCCACACTTTGCCATCAACATCTAAGTTGTATTGCTTGTGCATGTGTTGAATGGAGTAGCTACTGTGGCATCTTTATGATTGTCTATGTCAAACATACTATTCTAACATGTCTTCTCTTTTTGAGGGGAAGGTATTGCTACATTTTATTTGCTAAGGATGCATGTTCACGAAGACAAGTCAAATACTTCAAAATGTTGGATGTGTTTTGTATTCTCTTTGTCTTTGTTTTGTATTATTGTTCGATAACATATTGTTTTTTTCTTTGTCTTTATTTCACATGTTGTTTTTAGGATATTTGAGTGTTTTAGGTTATTTAGGTTTTGGCCCTCGAAATTATTGATTGAAATACTAAATAATCACTTTATAATTGTGGATTTGCTTGTCTATTTGAGTTATTTTACATAAGCAATCTTCATAAGTAGATCTTAAGTAGATATTCTACCCTTAGCTCTATTTCAAAGTGTTGTAAGAATTTATGAGGACCTCTTCTATTCCTTGACTCGAGGTGGTGGATTCCCCATCCCTGCGAGGCCTTTCTCTTTCATCTAGTCCTTCATTTTCCATTGAATCCGATTCAAGAGATTCTCCCACTAGATCTCTCTTGGGGGATTCTTGTGGTAGTAGTCCATGTATCATTTTTAAAAGCCTAATTCTTCCCTTCACCTACTTTTCATAACTTTCATAACCATTAGGTAGGGACCTCCAATGTCGATGGTGTTTTGTTTGCTTTAGTAAAAGATTGTCAAGACTTTAATTTATTGAAAGTTGTAGAATTTACAATCTATGAAGTTTCAAGATATAATTTTTAAAAGTATAATTTTTTAAAGGGTGCTAGCTCAATGGAAGAGCACACGCTTTACAAGCATGAGGTTGGTGGTTTCGATTCCATCGTGCCCTACGATATTCATATGTAGGGAATGACGAAGATCAATTTTTGGTGACGGATGCTCTTTTGACCATCACCAATAAGCTTATGGTGACATTTTTCGACCCTCACCAAAATATGAAATGGTGACGGTCAACGAACGCCACCATATATACACATCAATAATGACGACCATTAAAGGTCCGTCACCATAAATCGTTGTTGTTGATATGAAATGGTGAGGGTCATTGTTTGTCATTATAGTCATTATTTGTGACGGACCTTGATATCACCAATGAGTTTATGGTGACAGTCAATGAACGTCGCCATATATATGCACCAATAGTGACGGCCATGAAAGGTCCATCACAAAAAAATGTTGCTGTTCATATGAAATGGTGACGGTAACTATCCGTCATTATAATCATATTCGTGACGGACCTTGAATGTCACCGCAACACATACTTTCGGTGACGCCACCTTTGGTGACGTTCAGTTTTTTGGTGATGGAGGCTATTATCCGTCACACATTGCCCATATGAAATGGTGACGGTCACTATCCATCACTATAAATCATTATTGGTGACGGACTTTGAATGTCACCACAACACCCATACTTTTCGGCGACGCCCACCTTTGGCGACGTTCAGCTTTTTGGTGATGGAGGCTATTGTCGTCACCATTGCTCATATGAAATGGTGACGGTCACTATTCGTCACTATAAATCATTATTGGTGACGAACCTTGAATGTCACTACAACACCTATACTTTTGGCGATGCCACCTTTGGCGACGTTCGAGTTTTTGGTGACGAAGACTCTTTGACCCTCACCAATGAGCTTATGGTGACCATTTTCGCCCCTCACCAATGTGCTTTTTTCTTGTAGTGTCTGCATGAAAACAACAAATGGACAAAGTCATGGAGGAGTACCAGGACATCTTCACCTCACCTAATACAGGGGTTCCTCTGCACTATCAGGTCAAGCACCCCATCGATCTAACCCTAGGAGCGTCGCTTCCCAATGGACTGATCTATCAATGCTCTTTTCTAGAGAACAATGAAATCAAGAGGTAGATTCAGAAGCTGCTACAGAAAGGTCACATCCAGCCAAGTTCATCGCACTGTGGGAGCCCGATCATGTTGGTGCTAAAGAGGGATTAGACTTGGAGACTGTAGTGATTATTGGGTGCTGAACAAGATCATTGTCCATAATAGATACCTGATCCCACGGATTTATGACCTTTTAGAAAAACTCAAAGGGGAAAAATATTTTAGCAATATCAACTTCAAAACCAGGTATCACCAAGTACCAATCGAACCATCTGATGTTTGGAAGAACGCCTTCAAAGCCAAGGACGACTTTTTCGAATGGCTGGTCATGAATTTTGGGTTGACGAATGCTCCCGAAACCTTAATGAGGCTGATGGAGGAAATATTGCAGCCATTCACCAACTCATTTTTAGTAGTGTACTTGGATGACATCTTGATCTTTAGCTAGACTGGGGAAGAGCACCTCCAGGACATCCGACAGGTCCTCCAAACACTACGGAAACTAAAGTTGTGTTCCAATTTGGAGAAGTGCACTTTTTGCATGACCCAAGTTCAAAATCTAGGATACATTATTGATGAGAGGGGGGTTCATGTGGATCCAACCAAGATCCAAGTCATTCGGGATTGGCTAGGCCCAACAACTCTAATACAGCTTCACAACTTTCTAGGTCTTGCTAATTTCTATCGCGGGTTCATGTTGGGATTCTCTCATATCACTTGGCCCTTGAATTGAGTCACCAAGGGAGGAGTGAAAGAAAAATTATTTTGGTCGGAATATTAACAGAAGGCGCTCGTAAAATTGAAACATCGCCTCTGTTGTGCCCCAGTGCTCACATTACCAAACTTGGAAAAACCATTTGAGATTGAGACAGATGCCTCTGACTATGCTATTGGGGCAGTCCTTACTCAATAGGGGCATCCAATGGCATAACGTAGTGAGACACTGTTCGACCCAGTCTGGAAGTATCCTACTTATGAAAAAGAGATGTATTCCATTGTGCAGGCTTGTTGAAAATGGAAGCATTAAATTTTAGGGAAGGAAACGATCATCCACATAGAACACCGACCCCTGCAGTTCATATAAACAGAAGGGGAGTTGTAGAATGATTTCCATCAGAAGTAGTCCACATATCTACAACAGTTTCATTTGAACATCAAGTACAAGAAGGGTAGCACCAATAATGTCGCAGACTACCTCAGTCAACCACTGATCATGGCGATAACCACCATGCTCAACCGTTGTGGGCACAAGACTTCTGATTGACGACTTATCTACAAGAGCAATCCAAAATTTAGCCACACATACAAGACGCTCTTGGAGGGTAATCGAGTTCCAAAATTTCACCTCTAGGATGCACTGTTATGTCACCTAGGACACTTTTGTGTTCCTTCAAGCGAGTGTGCCAAGATGATGTGGGAAGCGCATCACAGTCGGGTCGCTAGGAATTTCGAGGTAGGAAAAACAGTGGCAGTGCTGCAAAAGTATATATATTGGCCAAACCTTCGATAGGATGTCAAGAAGTACATCAGATCCTACAATTATTGTGCCGTTGCCAAACTGAACATCAAGAAGCAATGTCTTTATACTCCAATGCCCACCCCTAGTCAACCTTGGGAATATATCTCCATGGATTAAATGTCAAGCCTTCCTTCTACTAAGCATGGCAATGATTGTGTTTTTGTGGTTGTTGACAGATTCTCGAAGATGACCATTATGGCGGCCTATAAGAAGAATATCACAATAAAAGCCACTGATAAAATATTCTTTGAACGAGTATGGGTACAGTTTGGGATCCCATAGTCTATCATCTCAAATCGAGACAGCATGTTCCTCAATACATTTTGGTCCAGACTTTGGTAAACGCTGGACACCAAGCTTACCAAGTCCACAACTTTCCATCCACAAATTGATGGCTAGATAGAGGTCATCAACAGGATGATAATACACATTCTGTGCATGTACAACTCAAAGCATCCACGGACATGGGGTAAGAGCCTCCCCTATGTACAACATGGCTATAACTAGGACCTCCACAACTTAACCAACCATAACCCCTTTTAGGTGGGCTTGGGATTCTAGCCACTATGTCCCATTGACGTAGCCATGCCATTTGCGACTACTCAGGCTAATTCGACACATGTCCAGTCTGAAGCTACCAAGGTGAACAATTTCATTGAGAACATTCAGTACATTTTCCAACAGGATCATGATGTATTGGATAGATCTAATGCTAAGTACAATCAGCGGCATGACCAACATCGAGTGCAACACAACTTCGAGGTGGGCGACAAAGTGTGGCTACATTTATAGAAGGAGCGCCTCGTTGGACCCCACAGCAAGCTTTGCCCACTCTGATATGGAACATACACCATCACCAAGGCTGTAGGGGAAAATGCCTTTGAGCTTAGTATTCCACCATTCCTTTGTTTGCACCTAGTGTTCAATGTCGACTACCTTTAGCCCTACTTTTCACCTCTATTGAACACATCCGATATATCAGGAAAACTCATGCCTACAAATTTAAAACCAAACTGCATGGAACAAGCAAAAACTAATTAGATTATGGATACACATATCAAGAACACTCGCTAGCAGAGGATCCAGCTATATCGAGTTTTCAAAGCAGGAAAACTCCTTCACCAGGGCAAGTGGCTCAATAGGGACCAAGTTCAGCAGAAGTTTCCTCATCTAATGGAGGAACTCAATGCAATTGGGACCATTGCTTCCTAAGATGGGAGGATTGGTATAGGTGGATATTGGTGGCCACTCGCCTATTCCACGTGGACCCCCACCATTGCTTCTTTCATTTTTTCAGTTTCCTTAATTGTAGTAACATTTACTATTTTTGGTAGTTTTTTGGGTCCCAAACATTCAGGGCTATTTTGAGGCCCTAAACGATGTTTTTTGGGCACCAAACCCCTAGAAAATATGAGTCCATTCTCGACTTGATATTTTTTTCAATAGTTGTAGTCCTCAGATAGATCTTTCTAACGATGTACCATGTGCATCGAACGGAGATAATAGGCCAAAGTTACGACCCAGGGAAATTGATGTACCAATTTACCCCAACGGGGCCCATATTTTGTCATTTCATCTCCTAGGGTATGGTTTTTGGATTTTTACGGTTTTCCATTGTTTCTAAATAATATATAGGCCTTCAAGCCTAATTTTAACACAGAGTTCAGAGGCTTGTAGCTGCCACATCTCTTCTCAGAGATAAGCTACCAGCGCCCTAGCTAGTTTATTTCCATTCTGTCTGTAAACAAATTTCAATTATTTTATATTAATGAAATGAAGTGTTATTTCCATTGCATATTTGTATTTATGGTTAAATGTGTATTATATTGCATTCCTACATAAATTGGGATCACACACAACCCACTCTCCCAAGCCAACATCATGTATACAAAAATCAATTCAGGAAAGGATTAATTTTCATGTTTAATGCATGTGAGTGGACAACCACATAACCCCCTTCATTTAGTACATTCTATGTTTCAAGGTGGTGGGAAAAACACCCAAACCTCCCACTTTCCTTGAGGTTCATACCCATCGAGGTATCTCAGGTTTCCTCAATAGCTTCCTTTTCTGAGTTAGGTTTTCCCCTGTCTAGAAGATGTTGCAATTTTTCTTACTAGTTAAAATGAGTTTCCATAGGCCATCCTATATCAAAGTTAAGGACTCTTTGGTGACATCCTAGATTAGCCAAAAAATAAGCATATTGATTGCCCGTATTGAGAGTGTGGGAGGTGATAATGTAGTTGAAAGAGAGGAGTAATGTTCTCACATGGGAAATCAAGTTAATAGACCAACCACTCCTAGTGAGTTCTAAACTAGAGCCCTCTAAAGAATTTTATAAGTTGTTTGGAACATGAAATAATAGCCCCCATGCAATTGGAGTTTTGAAAATCCTTCTAAGGATGGTAACTAGGGGCCCCTTTCCAAATCCTTAAACTCTACTTCATTGTTATTGGTTGTTTAACATTTATTTTCATAGATTTGGAGCACATTATGATTTTGATCTTGAAATATACTTCCATAGCTAGTTGTCTCGGGGTTACCCTTTGAGGCCCCATTAAATCTTAGTTTAACAAAGACCGTAAGGGGAGGAGAATATATAGAATGAGAGGAGAATTGAGGTTTCATAGGATTGAGAAAGAATGGGGAGAGCAGGGAGGGAGCAATATCTAGCTGAATCATAATAAATATTTCCTAACGGGGGGATTTCTAGTCATCCTGATACCGGGTTAGAGCTAGAATTTTCTCCCTGATGTATTGCTTAATTTTTTGCCACAATTTGTGAGAAGAATATTTTTGACCTTGAAATATTCTTCTATTCTGTTATAACGGGCCACATAAAAAACCCATTGAGAGCTCGTAGGATATATTGACCACTAGGATGGAATATACATTCGGTCTCCACTATTCAAGCCTCAACCAGATTATATGGGTGTATGTTAGAGTGATGAAATACCTCCAATATGTTTCACCATATCAAGTTTGAAAATGAGCATGTGTTCAAAATATGCTTGGTTTTCTCCTCATACTGGAAAAATAAAGGGAAAAATGATGGACCTGATTAACCCTTCCTCTAAATGTGATCCAAATGTTAGAGGTCTACCATGTCCCACTAACCAAAGGAATTTCACAACCTTGGGCTAGAATCCCATGTTTATGTTTTCTTCCATAGTGGTACTTAGGGCAGGGTATGATGTTCCGTGAGAAGAGCATGCAGCTCCTTCATGTTAAACATGCTTATTGATTGATACCCCCATCGAAGTATATGAGGAGTGTCATCAACATGAATGAACTATTTCTAGAGTTCCAGGCTTAGCACATGCTATTGATTCATATGTGATGATTTAGGGCAGTCTTCTTGGTTTTTCCATATCTACACTACCCCCCTCTTTCATTCGCTCTCAAACTTTCCACTACAATGATGCATTTTTGGTTCCACGTGTAGGAATTTATCTCCCTCAAGTCCTCCCTATCATTCAGATTTGGCTTTTTCTTCCATGATTCTTACCACAAGCGAGTTGTGTGTCCATCTTGAATTTACAAAAGGTGTGGTTTTGAATCAATTCCCAATTTGAATGTGAAAGGTTCCATATCGAGGACCACAAAGGGAAAATCACATCTTGTAGCTTCTTAACTTTTGATTAGGTTGGAAAGTATTTCTATTCCATATTTGTTTCCACATATCCATCCCACCATGTAACCATCTCCACCATAGCTTCTCTCCTAAAGCTCGATTCAACTTCTCTATATCCTTAAGGCCTATGCCTCCTACCATTTTGGGAATACATAATTTGTGCTAGGCTATAACATGGGACCATTTTTTAGGGTTACTAGCCCCTCTTCATAAGAAATTAAAAAAAAAAAAAGATGATAACTTTTTTAACAATTTTGGAGGTGTTGGACGGATAAATCGTTCTTGCGGACAAGACCAATCTCCCTAGTACTAAAAGTATATAGCAACAAACAGCCAAATAAACTGATCTTTCTCTAAGCATATATGATTTACAAATAGTTCTATAGAGGTGTAAAATACCTACCTTATGTCCAACGCTTGTTTGGAGTCGTTATTGTCCCTCGTGCACTTGAAGGAGTTTTCTTCGTAAACCTGCAGTCACAAACAAGTAAAGTATTACATAGCACCTGTATAGAAATTATCATAAACCATGCTCATCATAGTGATAAAGGAATCTATGAAATAAACCATTAATAAACAACTTATTGAGAAAAATGATTATATTTGTATTAATTTCAAAAGAAAGAAAATCTTACAACTTGAGCCTTAATTTTGTACAGATCTTCCCCGGGTCCGAAGCAGGATTCTCCTCTACATTGACAAGCTCTACACTCTTTCAACCAAGACAAATAGAGGTATGTAATCTCTCCTCACAAAAGTCTTGTTTAACTGAGTCTGAATCTCAACAGCACTTATCCTCAAATATTCTAAAGCTTGAACTCCCTTTGAGGCTACCCAATGCCTCTTTTTATAATGAAAAAGAGGAGGTTTTTCTGTTCCAAATATGAAGGGATAGAATCCTCCTTCAAAGGGATAAGCTCCTCACATCAAGGAGTTAGCTTCATAAGGTAAGGGATGCATGCACCTTATCAAAGCGTATTCATCCCCGAAAATTCTCGTCTAAAATCTTCTAGAATTAATCTCAAATCAACTTTTTAACTTTACTTTCTCACTTTTTTGAGTTTAACAGGAGTCTGCACCTATAACACATATAAACTGCGGTTTTAGGTGCGGGCCCGCAGGAAATGTATATAGAAAGTGCAATACCAAAGTTCAAGAGATTTTTAGGAACTTTTCTCTGATTTTCAGGGCTTGACATGAAGAACTGATATGTTAGACTTACAAAACGGGGAAGTATGAGTTATAATGAGCTCATACCCATATCAGAATGTTAGGATGACAATTTTTAGTGTAATAGATTTCCCCCTAAAGTGAAAAGTCTGGAATAGATGAAATTGAAGTTTGTCATATATGAAGAGTGTAGTACTTTATCATTTCAAGGATCATCCTGTGGACACCCCATTCGGAACCTGTAAAAACATTCAATGCAAAATATATATGTATACATATCATCTCTGAGGTAGGCATTCCCATACTCAGACCAAAACTAACTAGAACTAACTTAAATTGTTCTGATACAAGAATGATTTTGAATACATCACAGTGTAGACACAGTGTGGACGCAGCCATCTGTTTATAAATAGTCCACTGTATAATGATAACAAAATTCCTTGCAGCCTGGATGGTAGAAACTAGATCCAGGGTCTTGATTTCTGCTTCTCAAACTAGTACGATTCTATCCATGTGAATAAATGTATTGAAGTTGAACATGGTAGAAACCACCAAAAGAATAAATGGCTCCTCAAAGTGACTCAAGACAATCCATGAAATGAATAAATGAGTCAAGTCGAACATTCATACTCGAATCATTCGATCGAAGGTCAATAATGCAACCTGTCAAGCCGTAATAAGCAGAAATCTACCATTGAGGCATGCGTACTAAGGTATTGACAATTTTTGAATCAACTTCCCAGATGATGAGTCGTCGTCGATATATAGAGGATCCGTTGTAGGTGCCCACAACACGAAATGACAGATCAAGTTCTGAAAAATATACTTGCAAGGACCGTACCTGCGAGGATGGTAAAAAAATGGATGATATATATTTTACATGAATGGTTTATTTGAACCTATTCTCTTCGGAACACATAATGACACCTCCAGAGTGGTTTGGTATCAATTGACCCAACAAAGCTAATACCTAGAAACCGGGTGAATACTTTCAATGTGGTTTGATTAACTGTTAGGAAAAGGATTTCCCAACCCAAGTGAATGAAAGTGTCGTGTTCAAGAGTGGTTGACTGGATTTTCAAAAAATCAAAATACAACAAACACACCCATTTTTCTCCCTTTCTTCTCACTCATTTCTCGTGGCACTTCTTTATTTTTGACAAGTTTGAGGAGGATAAAATTGCTTGTTTGTGTAAGTTCATCCTTTGGATGAGTCCATATTAGCATTAAAATCGAACCCTAAGAAGAAGTGGTTCGTCTTATTGAAAATTAAACAAAGTTCCATCGTTAAATTTTAACGAGTCCAGTATAGGAGAAACTCAGTGTTTTTCAATTTTAGGGAGTCAGAAGAAAAAAATTAAGAAAACTCCATGGGTGTACTTTTTTGTAAATTTAGTCTCTCGAGCCTGAAAAAGGATAAAATAATGTGGGAGAGAACTCTATTGACCGTAATTAGTCAACGTATACCTTTTTCGTAAATAGTCCATTTCAGCCCGTAAAAGGGGTAAACTTATACTGAAGGGACGATCATTCATTTACTTTAACAAGTTCGAATAATCAAGTACTCGGCAATCTTTTCATGTTTAAAGAGTCTAAAAAGGGCTTAAAAGAGGACTCAAGATTTCACTTTTTCGGTAAGTTTTAACGAGTTCGAAAAAGGGATAAAAATGTACTCCTATGGCCGATTTTCAATTTAATTAACGAGCAGGAAAAGATGGAAAGAACTCGGCATTTTCATGTGTTTTACGAGAATGGAAAATAGAAAAATAATCTCTGTATTTTCATGAGTTTAACGAGTCTTGAAAATAACCAAAATTGACTCCAACATTTCGCTTTTCGTAAATTTTTTGAAAGAGTCCGAAAAAGTGATAAAAGTATGCTCTTTGTTGAAAAATGATCAGTTTTCCTGAAAAATCCAATTTCTGCACAAAAACTTAAAACATTACACATACCTATTTAAGATAAGTAAAAATGTTTTCAAAAATACCCTTTTTAAAGTGAAAAATAAACAAATTAAAAATTCATCTATTCGAAAAAACTTATAAAAAGGACTTTTTCAATTTCATTTTTACTGTTCAGTTTCAGAGTGAAAAGTAAAAATCTTTTGGGTAAGAAAGTTTTTGTGAAGATTCTGGAAAATCCGTCCAGTGAAATTGAGAACTGTCAGTCCCAGGTAATCCACGACCTCTTAATCTTGTATTTCATCCATTTACAATTCAGTCTTAATCTTTAGATTTTATTTTTAGGGAAAAATATGGTTTAAAAATTCGCCTGTGGGGGTCCGCAGGTAAGACAGATGGGACCTGCAGACCCTGACTTTTTTCTATATAGAAAAAAATCATGGGTCCGCACTCAACACACAGAGCGCGTGCGTTTCTACGCACTGTGTATAAAGGCTAAGTGCGGACCCCGCGCTTCTAAATTTAAAACTCAAATTTTTCATTTGCCGCCCAAAATTTTCCAAATTAGATTGTTCTAACTTGTGTTTCTATGCATTGCAGGAGTAACAAGATGTTGATTTGGAGAGAACGCGAAAATGAGGACATGGATGATGCCACAATGCTCCGTTTTCCCACAATGCGAGCATTAAAAGCATGCGGTATATATAAATTCTGGGCCATCCAAGGCATGAGGGCATAGGTAGACCTCCTGACATGGCTGGTAAACAGGTGGAACGTGCAGGACCAGTGTTTCTTTATTGGTGGCCACCAGCTCGAAATTGAGCTGGAGGATATTTATTTTTTGACTGGTTTGTCCAAAAGGGGCAAACAAGTTTCTCTGTTTGGGACTAGGCCGGGTGGCCAGTCTGTCGCTAGTCTTCAACTAGAATTCTGTAATGATCAGGCAAACCCTAGGGACAAACGGATTGATATAAAAAACATCATTCGTCCTGAGTTGAAAGTTATTGCATTTACTGTTACCAGACTGTGTGGGAGTGTTGCGCTGCATGTGGCTACCGGTTCCCAAATGCATATTGTTGTGGACTTTTTTCGCGGCACCATTTTCAACTGGTGCGAAGCTGTGTTGGCCAATATAAAAGGGAAATTGACTAGAGCGAAGTATGGTAAACTAAACAACTTTGGATATGGATCCATTTTCGTTACCTTTTCTCTAGAGAGGATCCCCATGATATCTCCACAGAGTATTTCTGTTGATTCTGGTCGAGTTCGAGAACCTAGGATGACTCGTTGGGTCGCATTGATGGCCCGTCACAGTATTGAGGGCTCTGAAATTGTTCGATTTCCTCCTTCATATTTTCGTTGGCTGGATCGCCAAATTTTTACCATAGAGGACTTTCCATACGCCGGGATAGACTTCCGCGGCGACCGAGAGATGACACTCCCAGCCGGGGAACAATGGGATGAATCAGGTAAAATCATTTTCAACAATTTCTAAGTTCTAATTTTTTTATTTTTTTATCGTCTTTGAAGCTAAAAACCAAAATTTTTGAATGCAGATGTGGGCCCACGGCGACCAGCTCATCTCCAACCTTATGACAGAAGACAACCAGCTGCAGTTGTACTAGCCCCAGCCCCAGCAGGCCAATCAGCGGAAATCTTGTTTGACTTAGAGCATCACCTAGAGCGCCTGACTCTAGATATTCCAGAGACGGACATAGATGAGATTCCACTTAGATTACAGAGATACGTGATTGGTGTTCCAAGACCTTTTAGGAGGTTCCTATGTAGGGTGGCCCGAGCAGTGGTCTCTTATCGTGATCACCATCAGTGATGGGATGATCATTTGTAGACTCATATTTTGACTTTTTGTGTTATCATTCTACCGATCATAAGGTGTTTCCAACCTATGATCGAAGACGATGTATATTTTTTGAAAACTCTCCTATACTATGATATATCACTATTTATTGGCTATCTGTGTACATGTTATGAATGTTGTTTGTTTTACTGTTTTGATTATTGCAAATGTCGATTTATCATACTAGAAGCAACTGCATCTGCTAATGTATTTAAATGTCTTGGAATATGTTGATATTCGATATAATCAAATTCACGTTCCAAGAGACAAACTCTTAAAAATAACCGTAATAACACTGGATTCCTAATGGTATAGACCCTGTTAAGTTGTAATACAACAAGTTCAGAATCCAACCTAACAATCAAACTCCGAATTCCAAATGATATGGATTCAGACAATAACTCAATCACTGCACTATAATCGGCAATGTTATTCGTTGTTTGACCAAGGCTTACCCCATGCATGGAAACTAACTCGTCAGAGGGTGAATAAATAACCCAAGCTGCGGAAGAAATGTTCCGTGTACTACGACAAGCACCATCAGCAAAACCAATGTAGGTTTGAAGAGACGTCGACATCTGCAATATCAGGAGTAAAACTCAGATAAGTAGGAATAGTGATAAAAACACACTTCTAAACTAGGCACACTTTTCTAATCTAAGACACACCAGCAGTAAAGAAATCTAATCTAATAAAAAATATCCACACCAAGTTTTAAGCATAATATCGCTTTAGATAAAGCCCATTTCTGGGTTTATCCAAAGGGACACCGTCAAAATCTATCAACTCATAGGCCCCTTTTGCTAGCTTTCGTTTGACAATGAAAGGACCATGCCACATAGGCACGAATTTCCCAGCTCCTAGCTTATCGTTGGCTTGATCATAAAGTAAGACTAGGTCTCCTTCTGAAAAATTTCGAGGGGTCACGCTTCTATCATACTGAGCTTTAATTCGTTTAACATGAGCCTCGTTTGCTATTGCAGCGTTTCGTCGATTCTCATCTAGCTGAGCCAAGTACAAGAAACGTTTCTCCTCTTCAGAAGTAGCTGGGAGTAATTCTATGGCTAATTTTAAGGACGGAATTTCGCATTCAATTGGCAACACAGCTTCCAAACCGTAAACGAGTTGAAAGGGAGTGAAACCTGTTGATGTTTTAACTGAGGTTCGATATGCCCAAAGTGCTGAAAATAACATGGAATGCCAATTCGTCTTGTGAATACCAATAATTCGTCTAATCATGTTGACTAAAAATTTATTTATGGCTTCAACCAGACCATTGGCTTGTGGATAATACGGAGTGGAACTATCGTGGCGTAGGCCAAGTTGATCTGTTAGTTCAGTCATCATGACATTCCGAAAATGACTTCCATGATCTGTAATAATGGCTTGAGGAACACCGAACCTAGCAATTATATGATTAAATACGAAAGTTGCAGCAGTCTTGCCGTCAGCCGAAAATGTAGGCATCGCCTCGGCCCACTTAGTAAAATAGTCTACTGCTAAGATAATATATGCATGCCCCCCGGTTGAGTGACGGTTACATGTAATAAAGTCGATACCCCACTTTACGAATGGACCAACAACAATTATAGGGTGAAGAGGAGCGGGTGGCGCGCACATTTTACAATAAAAAAGTTGACAATTATGGCATTTCCGGACGACATAAATACAATCTTTGAATAATGATGGCCAGAAATAACCAGCGCGCAATATATTTTGGGCAGTAGCATACCCATACATATGACCACCACATGCTCCAGAATGGAAATCATTTAAAACCTTTTCAGCTTCATCATGAACAAGACAGCGTCGAAAAATTGAATCCGCCCCACGACGATAAAGTGTATTACCAATAATATTATACTGTTGGGATTGGAAACGTATTTTCCGTCGCTGAGATCTTGAAATTTCTGGCCGAAAAGATTGGGTTTGGAGATAAAAAATAATATCTCCGTACCATGGATCAAGAGTACTGATAAGAAACAAAGATTCGTCCGCAATGGACTCTTCTGCCACTGTTTCAGTATCAGTAGAGGGGAAATCACACATAAGTTCCGCAAAAACCAAAGATTTCTTTGCCTTAGATTTTTCAAATTCTAAGTCAAATTCCTGCAGGATGACTATCCATTTGGAATACTTGCCCCCTAGCAATTGTTTGGTCAAAATGTACATCATAGGGTTACAGTTAGAAATTACTGTGGTTTTGCGTAACAAAATGTAATGTCTAAATCTTTGGACAACTTGTACAGCTGCCAAGGCCAATTTCTCCACGTGTGTATTTGATCTCAGTCGGATGCAAATTTTGACTAAGATAGTAAATCACATGTTCATTATGAGATTCATCTTCTTGAACTAGCACCATCCCAATAGTGGAATGGGAAGCGGCGAGGTACAAAAAGTAATCCCGATTGCAGTTGGGAGGATGCAATAATGGTGCATGGGTCAATGCGTGTTTAAGTGCATCAAAAGATCGATCAGCGATCTCATCCCAAAAGAATGGAATGTTCTGTTTTAACAATCAGGTAAAACCCTTTGTAAGCTTGGCATAGTTAGGAATGAATCGACGTAAAAAGTTTTCTTTCCCCTGCAAACTTTGGAGTTGGCGTAAAGTCGAAGGAGGAGGAAATTTAATAATAGCTTCGACCTTCGATGGATCAACGCAAATGCCTGCTTTTGAAACAAAAAATCCCAGTAAACGACCCGATTCTACACAGAAAACACATTTGTGTGGATTCAACCTAATTCGATAATGCCGACATCTCATAAAGATAGCTCGTAAGTGAGTAAGATGATTGGCCCTATATGATGAATGAGCAGGTAAATCATCGAGATAAGGCTACACAATGTGTTTAATGTCATGAAATGCATAAGACATTGCCCGTTGAAAATTTGCTCCAACGTTCTTTAATCCAAAAGGTAGTTTGCAATAAGCAAACGTCCCCCATGGACAAGTAAAAGCTGTTTTCGGTTGATCAGCAGGGAGTATGCTTATTTGATTGTAACCAGAAAAGCCATCCATAAAAGAAAACATTTCACTGCCAGCACAATCATCAATTATTTGATCGATATAGGGGGTTGGATAATTGTCTTTAGGACAAGCTCGATTAATATCCCTATAATCGATACATACTCTTATTGTTCCTTGTTTTTTAGTCACAGGAACAATATTAGATACCCAATCCGTTAAGGGGATTGGATAAATGAATCCTGCACGAAGTAATTTTTCAACTTCTGCTTTGATAGCAGCAGCTTTTCTAGGATGAATTTGACGTAAACGTTGACGAACAGGTTTAGCATCCGGGTAAGTCTTAATTTCATGTACAACAATTGACGGATCAGTTCCTGGCATTTCTTCATAGGACCAGGCAAGCACATCACGGAATTCTTGTAATAGGGCTTTATAAGCTTTAATTTCATTTTCAGTACAACAAGCACCTATATGAATGTTTTCAATTATTCCTGGTTTTACTGAAATTTCAATGGGAACCGTTCGAGATATATTTTCCAAATTTAACTCAGAATCAGGATTTTGCAAAGGATTCTGTGGTTCTTTGACATATTCAGCAGTAAAAATTGAAGCGAAATCATCTTCAAAATGATCTAGCTCAGGTAAAAATGAAGATTGGTGATGTAGATCTTCCCATGGTAAATCATCAACTGACATAAAATCACAAATTTTCTCATCAGTATGAACAAATTCAGGAAATGTTGTTGTCGCTGAACTAGATATAGAAAGTGATTCCTCATGGATCCCATTCATTGGATCAGTTTCGCTTGAAGAGGGGTCGGAAAGTGACTGTACAGCCTGATATGCAATTTCAAAAGGACTCAAAGGCATCATGTCATCAAATGAATCTAACTCGGAATCGGTAGGTACGATCCAATGATCATCAAACATAATAGTATCTGACGAAATCATGTGAATATTTGCAATAGAAGGCAATACGTTAGGAGGAGGAAACGAATAAGTTCCTAGTAAACCAGAACCTTTAATCAATCCTACACCAACATCCTTATAAGGGATAGCTGCTTTACCAACGTGCTGGATTGTTTCTGTAGAGGCTGGGTCGGAAGAGAAATAAGTTAACTAATCTATTGTAACGATATTTCCTTGATATGGAAATTTTATGAGTCGAAAGACCGAAGAAACAAAAACAGTCATAGCATAAGACCAACTGCGACCTAGGAGAAGGTTGTAATCTAGAGGGGCATCAACCACTTCCACATCTAGATTTACTATTTTAACTTCGACCCCTATGGGTAAATCCTGAAAAATACCAAAAGGTTGAAAACCTTGACCATCAAAAGCCTTAAGAATCGTCGGAGATTGGTTAAGTGTAGGAGAACCAAGTGATTTCCAACACTGAATCGACATAATACACGTTGAAGCTCCCTCATCAATCATAGTCCGAAATATTGGTCTGTTTTTTACTAACACTGGAATCTGGAAAGCCATTTGGTGAGGTAGACGAGGTGTACTACTTTCTAAATCGAAGATTATAAGGTTAGAATCCTGAATATCAACAGATCCTATAGCAGACAAAAGCAATTTACGCTGTGTTGGGAATGATTGCAGCACTTCCAAAGCCGACATTGCTAAAGGAGAAATAGCTAAGTCTTCAACAATGTTGTAATTCGGAGCAGCTCTCGCGTGTGGATTGAAAGCTGATTTACGAAGAACACCTTTAGCAGGCGGTTTGATTATTAAGTCTGGATTTTGTTTCTCGATTTGTAGCAGACCAGAAACAGGAGGAGGTGTAGTTGATGCATTTGCATTAGAAGATTCTACTTATTTACCATCAACAGGATTCTTACTACCGTAATCTTACGGTCGCGTCGCAATCCTTACATGAGACATCATCATAATAGGTTCTTCAAAAGTTGTCGAGGTGGAACCAATCATCTTACTATCTTGGATTGGAAAAGGATCCTTCAAGACAACAGGTTGTTGCGATCCTTTAACGAGTTTCATAACTTCGGCTCGATATGGACATTCTTTTGTGAAATGATCCTCTTCACAAATGAAACAAGGATAGCAAGGTTTACGTTTTTCGTCATTGGATTCATTAGTTTTCTCTTTCGAATTCTTTTTATTTTTATTCTTCCCTTTCTTTTTACCACCGGATTTAGATTTGGTCGTAGATGTCTCTACGACGTGAATATCGGCAGAAACTTCGGGGGAAGATTCTCCTTTCGGGGAATCATGTAAAGTTATAATAGGAGAAGAATTCTTTGAAGATTTCTTCTTGCTTTTAGAATTGACTGTACCAATCATACCGTCAGCAGCACGAGACCCTGAAGGAGAAGCAGCTATTTGACCTTGTTTTGGAAGGTCTGGGATTTTTTCATGTAAAGTACCTGACTGCGTATAAACGAGGTCAAGGTACTGAGCTTGAGCAATTACTTGCTCTTCAGTAACAACACCAGCCTTAGCTACATCTTCAGTAATCTTGGGTAACAATTATTTAACAAACCATTCCGCCAAAATTTGATCCGGAATATAAACTTTCACCAAACGTCTCCTACGTCGCCATTCTTGGATATGATCAGAAATATACGTAGACGTGGATTGTTTCAGCGAAGTTAATAATTTTGTGCCATTGTCGTATCTGACTGGCAACTGAAAATGAGTCAAGAAAGCAGCTGCTAACTGACTGAAGTTATGAAATGAACCTCGTGGTAACTCGATGTACCATTTGGCTGCAAGACCAATAAGAGTTCTTTGGAAAAGATGTAAGCAAATTGAATCATCAATAATTGAATTAGACGCACACCAGAGGTGATAAGTCATGACGTGATTTGACGGATCCTCTCCTGACTTACCTTCTAATTTTGGTATATCACTGGGCAACTTATGTGGCACTGGCGGCCAGTTCTCATAATAAAAAATTGGATCATTTGTAAGGTGCGTTAAATTAGGTAAATCTAAAGTTGCTATAAATGGTAATTGACGGTTAGGATCACGAAAACCTTGAGTAGCAAAAGCAGTTCCAGGAGGTGGATACCCAGGATAGCTGGGAATCGGATTTGTATTAGGAATTGTGTAACCTCCCGGATAACCAGGATTAATCGTACCAAAATGGGGTTGTTGAGGCTGTTGATAAGTATAGCCAGGGTACGGTTGATACTGATAGTTTGGATTTTGTGTATAGGGACCGAATTGCGACTGTCCCTGGTACAGTTGATACGTGAATTATGGTTGACTTGTGACAACTGTACTTGTACCGGTTTGTCCTGCAGGTATCTGAACCGAAGTCTGAACTAAAGGTCCTGACTGGGGTACAGAGACTTGAGGAATTTGCACGGATACCGGGATAGCTGAACTCGGGGTTACAGATACTCCAGAAACAGGTGTTACAGGTTAGACAGTCGTTGCAGCGGTTGCAGCAGTTTGAGGCGGAGTCTGAGGTGAACTAGGCCCAGGCTGTTGAACAGAAGTAGGTGCAGGTGTTTGGATAGTTGGCTAGATAGGTTGCTGGGTTGGACCAGAAATCAATGGCTGTCCAGGTTGATAAGGAATCTGCACATTAGGCTGCATAGGCTGTTGATATTGGGACAGATCCCACACCATCATTCCGAGGTATTGTCCTGGAGAAGTTTGAACATAAGGACCATAACCTGGTTAAACGTAGGGTTGATAATTAAGAGGTAAATTTCCGGCTCCTTGAATAGATGGTTGACCATAAGGCTGTTGGTAACCTTGAATTGGGTATTGACCTTGAGGTTGATAACCCTGAGGCGCGTACTGAGGCTGGGTTGATAAGGACCCTGAGGAGCATATTGAGTTTGGGGTTGACCTTGAGGTATGTATTGTCCTGAAGGTTGATACTCTTGAGGTATGTACTGTCCTTGGGGTTGTCCCCCAAAATAATATGATTCCATAGTTTTTCCTGGGAAAAAGCTACCTTGAGGTTATGCCCTGGGTGGTAACTGACTACCTTGAGGTTGCCCTCCAGGTGGTAACTGACTACTTGAAGGTTTTCCCCCAGGCGGTAACTGACTACCCTGAGGTTGCCCCCCAGGCGGTAACGGATTTCCTCACTAGTACAAAATGGCTAATTAGTTACTAAAAAATCGACTAAAATTTACATATAAACGACTATTTTTTTGTCAGTGACCAATAGTAACTAATTTACAATATCTTATAACGCGACCAACTTTTGGCCGTTTTTAGCTTAGTCGGTTATCTCAAATTTGTTGTCTAGTTGTATATTTGATCATTAATTTGGCCATTAATTTAGTCACTGATTTAGTCATTAATTTAGTCATTGATTTGATCATTGATTTGATCATTGATTTGATCATTGATTTAATCTTTTATTTGGTTATTAATTGTCACAATTAATGACCAAAAAAATATGACCAAAATGTTGGTCGTGTTATAAGATACTGTAAATTAGCTACTAATAGTCATATATATGCAAAATTTAGTCATCGTTTGAAACCAATTAATGACCGAAGAAATATGACTAAATTTTAGTCGTGTTATAAGATACTATAAATTAGCTACTAATAGTCACATATATGCAAAATTTAGTCGTCATTTGTAGTCACAAATTTATCATTTGCAATAGCCATTTATTCATTATATAAACAACTAATTTAGGATTTTATATTCATTTCATTTACTTTCATTAATAATCATTATAAATGACTAATTTAGTCAGATATTCATTTTCTTTGTGTTCATAATTAATCAATATAAACTACTAATTTAGTAGTTTTAAATTGATTTTGTGTTTATTATTAATCAACATAAATTAATTTGTATGATTTAAAAAATATCATACAATGTGCATGTTCATATAATATGAAAACACAAAGTCGCATATTTTAATTACAATACTAAACAATATCATCTGCAACTATAAATAATTTCAACCACATAAATTATATTATATGAAATGTTAAAGTATTACAATATGATTTTCCAACTTATTATTAGTTGGACTACAATTTACACATGAAATGGTGTTTCATCACTTCAAAACATTATCGTTGTGTTTTCAAGGCATTGCAGGTGAATTCACCATCTCTGAACACTTGACCATCAGTCTTTATATGTGTGTCTTATGCGGGATATTGGAGTATCACCAGACCAATTCTCCTCTCTCTTTTTTTATTTGTCGCTCTAATGTTATTGCTCCCCTCTTTTTTCAATTCATGCTTCTTACCATCAATACTGAGTTCATTTTCTGAAAACAAAATAAGATACAATGCAGAATGTAAAACATGAAAGACAATGAACACTAGAATATAAACTAAATTAGACTATAAATAGTTTATACGACATATACCTCAACATCAGCAATGTCAAAGCCATTTTTCCTCATACAAGTAAGAAAATCGAAAAAAAAATTTCTTCATTGGGGCGATAATTGCCACTATAATGTGGCCAAATAACCTGTATAAACAAAACAAATAAAATATCACCATATATATAAAAGAACATCTTAGTAACTTAGTATTCAACTTTCAAGGAAAGCTTAAGAACAATTATGTCAACTAAGTTATATGCTAAAAAGCTCAAGCCGTGGATAACTTGTGAAAACAAATAATCTGAAGTGTGATGTTTAATCCTTGTCATTTTATTCACAAAAACATTTCATTTTCTAACACATGAACTTAGTCAAGTATATAAACAACATGTACCTTAGTCAAACAACAACATGAAAGTAACTTTTTCTGATATTCATGAAAATATTTTAACACAAAATAGCTATAAAGACTCAAATCAATATAGTGTAATACTAATTTCATATTCAAGTTTTGGTTGTTGTTTAAATGGACATGGTACTAAGTATTTTCAATTTCATAGTTAAAAGCCAAAACAAAATCAAAAGAAACGTCCAAAATACAATCAAACAATAAAGAGAGGCTATCATGGAATGGAAATTGCAATTATAAAAAAATTGTTTATCTGTCCACCGATGTCGTGTCTCGCATTCCTAAGACATTTGCTTGCCCAAAATAACCATGAAAGTGAAATAATCACAACATTAAAAAACATAGGAATTCCCACTGTAAACATTTCCAAAGTTGATGGATTAGGTGTCTAAGCGATCTCTAACAGCGAATGAACCATATCCAAGACGTGATATGCATCATCTCCCCGTCCTTTTTCCAATCACATTTCCTGTAACCTGCCCACAGCAGAGTCAAGTAACAATCAAAAAAATACATTGACATTTGTTTTTATCTTTTATATCTATAAAATTTGAATCTGATTTGTTCATATTTAAAGCCTTCTTGACATATGAGAAAGTATCAATCAAATAAGACATCAAAAAAATCGACCTCAATGAAGTCCTCAGACAATTTCTACAATATCAATATTTTTCTTGTTGTGATATCTTGGGTATAAAAAATAACATATCTACAAAATAAAAATGCATATATTACTTATGGTCAAACTTTGTATATGGTGTATTCTTAAGCATTTTTTTAAGATGTCCCTCCGCCTTTACCAAAGTGAATTGTAGTTTGGTTAAACTATGTATCCTTCCATTCAACATCAATTTCTGCAAGATAATGTCACACATTATTCTTTCCCATTTCTCAACATGTTATATATGATAAATTGAAAGTCGCATAATACCAAGAGCAAACCCTTTTCTAACCAAAAAAAACAAACAAACGGTGTCTCTAATAAAACTTTATTATAATATTAGAAAATGAAAAGAGAGTGGGCCATTTTTGTTGTTTGACTTTGCCTATTTTTGTTATGAAAGTGCTCGAGCTTCAAGAACCAACAAATGTGAGGGAAATCGTAAATGTGAAAAAAATTATGTTGACCTAATTTGGAGACTTCTTCAAAATTATGTGAATGATGCCATTTTCGGATGTGGTAAATCTCATAATAAGAAATGGCATGTATTCTAATAAATTACATTGCAATAAATACCATGGGCCTCCACGGGTTATAGGTCCTCAGTATGTTAATCTTGATGATGAAAGAGAGATGGCAACGATAAGTATGGGTGGTCCTAGTTTGTATGGTGGATATCTTCAAACCAAGGTCGCCATCTCGATGAACCTAGGTTCTGACATGGTAAACCTGGATCTGGTCTTCACCCAATTTCATTCCATCATACTTTGTCAAGACTCAAGAGGACATAATGGTTCTTCATCTTATAATAGGGTTGCTTTTGAGGTTATAAATAAATCTTATCAAAATCAAATGGATTTTGGGCTCCAAGAGATATGGATAAATTAAATGATAACAATTATATGTTTTTTTCCCAAGATTCAAATGTAGGGATACATTTTGTGGATTTTACTAATAAATAGAATGAGAGAAATAATCCATGAGGAGAATCTACTGGTCATTGTGATTAGGGAAATACTCGGAAATAATAAGACTATTTAGGTTCAAATCAAAGATGGTGTTGATTCTTGTAGCTCCTCAGTTGTTGGTAGTTTTTAAGGTAGGAATTTCAGTTCTTCAAAGGCGGGGTCCTTCAACATAATTGCATCTACCTTGGTCATATCACCCAAAAGCAAAACATAATCAACAAAGAGTAAATATGTCAAGTCTAGGGAAAATCCTATTTGTATAGTTGTCAAGCTTATAGTTCTTTTTTACTATGTTATAACTCTGTTGAGACCACCTACTCTACAGTAAAAAAAGGCAGAGGAGCCATTCGTCATAGCTACCCATCGTCTATTGTAGACATGATAGAAGAATAGGCTAAGCCATTAATTAGAATTCTAGTTAACCAATTGCACATTGAACCATATATGGATGAGTAGCCTAAATAAAGCCAATTTTCTCTATCATATGCCTTGGAAAGACAAACTAACATTTGTTGTAATTTTTGGTTTCATGTTATAAATTCCTTCTTAGGAAACTCCTATTCCGTAATGGATTTGTTTCCTAGGAAGGATGCAAAATTGTTCTAATGACATGGAATCATCTTAGTCGATTTGTTTCCCAAGAAGGATGGAAAATTGTTCTCTTAAACCTTATAAGAATTATATAAATCCCAGTGGGAGTTGCAGCATTTGGCTTACTAGAAAAATCCTTCTTTTTCTTCTTCTTGTTGACAACTACTACCTTGGCAACATCACCAATATTTGCAACATTATTATTCGCAGAAACATTGGAAGATATTTTATTCTCCTTTTTTGTCAATCTAGCTACTAAATCCTTCTTGCCTTCACTTTCAACAAGCAAAGATGACACCTGAAGTTGAGTAGACATTTCACAAATATCACTATTAGTGGTGGATACTTTATCCTTATATTGTGTGTCAAATGCCTTCACATTAGCAATTGAACCTTCCCCAAGTACTTTAGCACTGTCATTATCCAAAAGATTGTTTGCAGTCAACAACTTTGTTACCAGATAGAAAACCTAGTTTTTCCTCCAAAATAGCCATATTAGCTTTAGTGACAACTGTTGTATCTTCTAATTGTAATTCCCATTCAGACGCCTTGCCTATATTTGTTATTAACTGCTCAGATACAACTAATACTTCACCCTTTTTTTCTTTGAGAAGATTTTGATCAACACCCATTGTGCCATTGTTATGTGTAGCCAGTTGAGATGCCAACCTACTCTCATTCATTCCATTGATTTTTCTCTCCCAAGCATGCAAACTCGATTTTTCTTTTCCAATGACAGAATTGGAAAAATAAGTCAGCTCTTTGTTTATGTCAGCATGAAGTGAACTTGACAACTCAGATGGGGAATCAAAAACCACAACAGTCCCATGCTCAGGATGGACAACATTTCCAAGATCTTGCTTCTCTCCAATTACAGAATTAACAAAATTATTTTTGCAGCTTTTTCTAGCATTATCGCTTGTTGATTTAAATTGTTTATTCTTCAAATTTCTAAGTTTTGAATGGCTAGACCATGGTCACCTCCAAAAATTCCCTTTAGGGTTGTATAAACTAAAGATAAGGGAAAAGGATTAAGTCAAAACTCTTTTAGCATCCAAGTAGAATGAATTCATAACAATAGCAAAGATGGTGATCTACCCATCAATTGAAGAAACATTGATGTTGTTGTCATAGAAACTATAATCCCCTAGTGAACCCAACCACACCCTGACTTCAGTTTGGGTGGAGAATGTCAAGAAATTAAGCCTAGTCATAATCAAAACCTAGAAGAAAGAGGTAATCGATGTGACTGTCATAGCAAGATACTAGAGCTTATGGTGTATGAAGGTAACCACCACCCTGATGAGCAAAGACAAAAACCTTTGATCAAGGTATCTAAGAAGACAAAAATTTAGGGCTATAATTATTGAAGAGGTAAATTCATCCTAAGTCATTGTGTTCACTAAATTTGAAATTTAAAACTTGAATTTAGACATACCTTAAAGTTGCAATCAAACTTTGTCAACTGTTTATACAAACGCGTCATGTCTTAAAGGGATCAACAATGGTCGCTACTTAATGCAATCCAATGAATGATTATATAAGTCTAACATTATAGTTAAATTCAAAGACAAACATGAACCAGGTTACTCGTATTCTATCTACACAAAAATATTGTAAGAAACAGAGCAATGAAAGAAGTGCTCCTTTGTCTCTACATCACATAAGAAGCATCACTTGCAAATGCATTTTTCCCTTTAAATATGGAAATTCACCTCCATCCTCCACTAGTGAAAATGTACCCACTATTGTCAATAAGAGAAGTGTAAAGCTTGTGCATCAAAGGGTCAAACTTGTGTAAGCATAACCACTGTTATCCAAGAGAAACATTGTGCTTGTGCATACAAAGGAAGTTGGAGGTAGCCAAGCTAAATAATGAATAACTTAGAGATCTAGAGAACATAACATAGCATAGGAGAAGCCCATGACATTAAACTCAAGACTTGAGATCAATTGTTTGTGGATTTGTGTCCTTACCAAAATGCAATGAAAACACATTCAACACAGTACCCATATTATTGGTAGATATGCCACCCGTGGAGTTATATGAAAAATTTATAGTCATGCATAGGAAAAATGGTTGGAATTGAACTCAAGGAAAACTACTTATGGATATGCGACCCTAAACACAATGTCAAACCAAGGCCTTCAACAAGAGACCCACATCATATGTAATATACTCAAAAACACAAAAAGGTTAATAATGTCGTTGCTAGAACATGAGACTAGGTTTAAATTAACAACGCTTGTCTTCAAAAAATTTCTTACAACCACATTTCAATGCCATTGTCCTTAACTTAAACCCTGAAGGTAGGAAACTTTTTATCCACCACTAAAACTGGCAGAGGTAAACTGCATTCAATCGGATAGGTCGTTGGCAACAGTGACAACAATAAAAGCATTATTATATTTTCATCAACATTCCAACCTATAAATATAGATTTGGATACTCAACCTCGAAAACAAGGCTCCTGCACCACTTTTATGTGGAGAAACCATCAAGTCAATTCTTTTGGTCTACAAATTGACAAGGCCCTCCAAGGCTTAAAGTGACTCCACCATGAATATTTGGATGCATTCCATTTTTTGTTTGTGGTCCAATTTGCACATATTTCCCATGTAAAAGTGTTGTTGGACCTTCAACCCCTACTAGTACATTTCCAAAACTTACGCCTGGAAAAGAAGTCATGGCTACAAAATGCACATTTTCTCTGAGTAATTGCAGGATGATAATCTACAAGAGAGGTAGATTGAGGAACACTTGAAGGTAATGGTTTCCAAACCCAGTGTCTAGGACCAGTGATAATGGATGGAACATGACCAATTGAGGAGGGGGTTTTGGGGACTTTATGCATTACACCACCAATCCTTAGATGAGGAGGCTCATGAGGGTGTTGATTATTATCACTATTCATCCTTACACTCCCTAAATTATTACAGATAGAGGCACCAGAATTTGCTCTTGCACTGAAATGAATATCATGTATTGGTCTTTGTAAATGTACCGATGGACCTCTATTAACATTTATAACTATATTTGGAGCCACAATTGCACCAATATGCTTTTCCTCCCTTATTTATGTTGTAGAAGAAACAGAGAAAATTTTGGCAATGGAAGTTGGATGAAGTAATGCACCAATGTGCATAGTGGGTATACACGGGGTATACACGAACTGTTTTAGGAAGAGGGCATACACAAGCTTTTGGGATACAGGACAATTCTTTATTACCCTGAGATGGATGGGATTACTTCCATTATTTGGATGATCATTTGACAGAAAACAAACCAAATGTCCACGAGTTCAAAACTACTTTGACTTCCCTGAAGTCAACAAAGTTGATATCTGGTCTCTCGAAAGATGTTGAAGTAAATGCAAAGGACCTAATGACTCATGTATAATAAAAATATATAACAGTATTGAATCAGCTATAATAATAGTATATAACATTATTGACTCAGCTATAATAACAATATTGTCCAAGGAAGGAAATTGCAGAATTATAAACCTTAGTGAAAATTGCCCTAGGATATTACATGAGATATCCATAATCAAAAACTCCATCGACAGTACCAGAGACTTCAGCCCCTGCCTACTTGTAAATTGATGAAATCATCAATACTTTTATGACAATTCTTGTCATATACATAAAGAAAAACTGCAGAGCATTTTCTTGAATGGGAATTGAATAAAGAAGATTTTACTTACCAGATTAGGGACTGAAACCATTCATGCAACGCTGCAATGTGGCAGTTTATCAAATAGATTTTGAGTTTTTGGCCTTCAGTTTTGAACAATTTTTGAAGTGAGATCTTGGGCAATATTTTTTGGGGCATGCTCAAATGGAGAAGTGTCCATGGGAGTTGGAGTTTGTGAGACAACGTCAAATGAAATGAATAAAAAGGAGAAACCAAAGAAGGGGAGTTACTTTGTTTTAATTCATTTTCTGTTAATATTGGAAGGTTAAGTTTTGAACAGTTTTTGAAGTGAGGTCTTGGGAAATATTGTTTGGGGCATGTTCAATTGGATAAGTGTCCATGGGAGTCAGAGTTTGTGAGACAACATCAAATGAAATGAATAAAGAGAAGCAACCAAAGAAGGGGATTTACTTCGTTTTAATTCATTTTCTATTGATATTGGAAGGTGATCTCATCTCAAAGAACCAACTAGATCAATAGCAAGTTAGTTGCTACCGTGATAGGAAATAAGAGTAGGCTGGAAATAACAATGAAAGAAAAATGCAGGATAAGAAAATTCTCAAGGGATGATGCATGCACAAGCTCCAAACAGTTATATACAAGTTCAGATGACATTTGCAGAAATGATCCAACAAATTAATATAAACTAGGTGCCTCAACTTGGAAAAAGCACATTTAATGTGTCTGTAAAATATTAATATCCTAAGTCCAACTATGAACTAGAAACGTTGATTAAGGAAAGCACTATCAGCTGGTGAAGCTAGAGGCTTGAATTTGTCGCATTGCACTCCATTTGCAACAATAGAAGATAATGGTAGGATTATAAATAAACCAGTTCCATTTAAAATATGGGCTATTGAAACCTCACCAAGACCCTTTCAACATCAATCAGCCCATCATGTTGTCCAAACAATTGTTGGAACTAAACATATCAGAGGAATGGGGGTATCCGAAAGAAGACGTCCCAGAATCACAAGAAGATCAAATCTTAGCTTCTAACCCCAACATCACTGTAAATAGTGAGAAATACAACACTACAATAGGATGGATCTTTGTCAATGATGAGGCATCTATGTCATATTTCAGAGAAAATTCAAGTAAGAAATGATTTCCATAAAAGACCACTACACAGATTTAGAAGCACTTGAAGATGAAGGCCCTTCTTTCCATTTTTTCACTAGTGTATAGACCACCTACAATGCTCAGACTACTGATATGGATGTGTAAAATTTTTCTCACTTTTGACTAGAAGAACCATCAGGCAGCAGATATGATGAAGCCCTAAACACATCCAATCATAATCTTTTTGGAGATGCATTGAAACTTGAACATGCTTCTTAGGTTAGAGAAGTGTATTTTGATCAGCAGAAAGTGATATAAGATAAGATAAGATAATTTTATATATCCAATGAATGACAATAAATAGGTCAATGGGACTAAAATATACAGTTAGTACAAGTACAATGTGGGAGTGCAAATGCAACTCCTAGAAAATGCCAAAGCTAAATCTAGGGTAAAATGAACAAAGAAGAATACAATAATAGGACATCCTCATAAACATGTATATAAATTGATCATGTAGAAGTCTAAGTGAGGGTAATAAAGCTATGGGCATTCATAGAAACACATTTGGCATCTCAAAATTACATTCTGAATTTGAGAAAAACAGAAATATAACACCTACGCTGCATTTTGATGCCGATGATGAGTGTGGTAGAGATAAAGAGAGGTGTGTTCCTATGACATATTGTGATGTGAAAACAGTGGGATGATTTAGTCTAGCCATTACTCATTTTGAGGCAGTGTTAATGACCACCCTATTGAATAAGACAAAGAAAAGTTTCCAACAAGTTTTTCGGCCTGCTTAGTTGGCTTGCTACACTTGGACAGGGATATGCTACACTTCTCTTGATTTGATTCCCCCTCGAAAACAATCCATATTTCCAAATGATTGATAGTGTGAGAAAATGTCTTGAATGCAAAGGAGGAATATCAATAAGAGGGTAGGAAACAACTTTCTACCACTCTTGCAATCACCCTAGAAGACTAGCACGTGATGACATGGGTATCATGCCATGCCTTTTTTCTACACTGGAAAATGGAAATTCAACCAACATATGACAAAATCCTGAGCGCAGATGGAGATAATGGACTGGACTGTAGTTCTAGTTATCCTGAGAATGAGAGTAATAAGTCACTCATTAATGAAGGGAAATCCCAAAGGTCCCTTAAGGTTCAAGAGACCAACACTCCTATCTCTTATTTTGAATATGGTGGAAACTTTGGCACCCATAATTATGTGCATATCCAATTAGCATTGCCTATTAAATTTGAACAGAGAAATGCAAGATCTGATATTTTTTCCTTTGACAGTCATCATACATGTGACATGGACTCCGATGAGAAATAAAAGAAGGCTAATCATATCATCATGTCGTTTTGTGAACCATATGAGAAAAAGGTAGAAAGGTCCATTCCATTTTTTGAAGGCATCCTTATTGAAGATGAATAGTCTTGTCATATTGAAAGAACAAACCAATATCTAGGAAAACAAGAGGACTTATGCAAACCCATAATTGATTAACTACACAATGAGAAAAATCATTTCCAGGTTTGTATCTTATTGTTCATAGGTATGATAATTCACCTTCAGAGGATTTTCTTCTCCTAACTATAAATTATATTTGGGTAGCTTTAATTTCTCATATAAAACAGCCCCCTATCTGCAACACTAATGTTCATGGGCAGCATAAAATTGTTCCTGTGTTTGATTCAGAAACATTGGAACTTACGAACTTGGGGATAACAATGGATCTGTGGCTTGAAGCAGTCAAGTATTAGCTCCCCTCAGATTTCCTTGAATAATGTCTTCCACAACATGATGCTATATTTATCAATACCATACCAGTCCAAGAGTATTCCCATCTTGAATATGGGATCCTAAAGCTCGCTAAAAACATCCCAACAAAATGCCCTAATCTAAGCCTAATTTATTTGAATGTTTCATTCATGAAGATGGGGTCAGCCAAATTACTAAGAGAAAGACCATGTGGATCAATTACTCATGTCAAAATGATGGTATATTGGATTAGGTGTGAGTTGCACTTGCATTTGAAAGAGTGAACACAAAGTGGATAAAGAAAATTGACTACACTAGGAACCTCGACTATGGGGTTCTAATAACATGACCAAAAATCCAAAATTCACAAAGTACAATTTAATGAGCATTGATTAGTCAAAAGTAAAATGTGGATCAACAACTCGTGTTGAAATGATGGTATATTGGACTAGGCGATGGTTGAAATGGCATTGGAAAGAGTGAACACAACATGAATAAAGAGTCACATGGAGAAGGAATACAAGGAATGACAGTCTTGGTTGCACATATAGGGATGGTCAAACAAGCAAGTAGAAGCATTTGGGACACCATAAAAATTGGCAACTCATTTTTTCTCAGACATCCAAAAGCGCATTTTTTTATAGGGAAAAACTTAAAAATCCTCCTTTTGCAAAATGCATCCTTCACATTAGGGAAAAGTTTCCATCTACGTTTCCCATAGAGATATGTAGAGAAATGTTTCTTGAATCGTCCAAAAAAATGGAAAAATAAAAAACCCTTTTGGGAAAATGCATTTCCCTCTATGTTTCAGAGCATTTCCAAAAGTGATATGTGGAAAAATGTTTCTTGGAGCATCGTACAAGAAAAAGACACCTTGGGAATATGGGAAACATGGAGGTTCCCCCTCCCACCCTAAGGGACACATCCCCATAGAAAAGTGGTTTTTTCATTCATTTAGTGGCATTTCTGAGTCATCACTGCTCATTTGTTTATGAATACAAAGTTTATCATATACTGCTATGTTGAATGGTAAGCATGCGTCAAAGCCCTATAACAAGAAGAGCTACTTCGGATAGTATCAAGTCCAAGGCCTGACAATTGGGACTAAAATTTCATAGTTGTAATATAAGCATGTGGACAACATCACAGTGGAAATTATTTATAATACAATGACCTTACAAAACCATATTTTCTTGATGATCATAGAGACTTTGGTATTTCACTTGCACTGAGCATAGCATGTACTGTCATCTATTGGTAAATTACATCTATAAGACCTCATTTATAGATACTTCCAAAGGTCTACCTTGGAAAGATTACTTTTATTTTAACAATCAAATAACTTCTCTGACAATTATTGTTGACTAGTGTAAAATCATAGCTCTGAAAGAATGGAAAGGGGTTATGGACTATATCTAACATGCAGAAATCAAGAACTGAATAAGTAGGAAGTGATGTTAGCCTAAATCATGGTGTAAACTAACTAGTATTAAACTTTTTCCACTTCATACCGTCACACTAGTGTGTTTGTAGCAAAAAAAATGGTACTATTGAAAGTATAACTACAGCAATGTAAAAGAAAATATCCATGGTGAAATTTTTTTAGTTTGAACCATAGATATGAACTTAAAACACATTTTGGATAAGAGAGTACATACTTGTTCAAATGTTGAGCAAAATTCTAGAAACTGCAATGCTGATCCAACATCATTTGACGAAAATTCTATGCCTACAATAAACTGCATTAGATTCCCTTGAGACAAAATTCAAGGATTTGGATGTGCAAGAATTTACCTCAGAAATACCTTGACACTTGAGTAAATCAGAAAACAGAAGCAAAGCCTGTAGCCTTAGCTGCATGGACAAGAATTTGAGTAGGAGAACAACCTTGCCTTTTCCTGCAACAATGAATTCAACAACTTTATTTCTGTAAATCTCAGACAATGTTTCCTATAAAAACCTGATTGAAAATTTGACTTATAAAAATAAACATAACAATTAGCATGTTTTTTCCTAGGTGCATTTCTATATTCAAGTTTACATGCAAATACTGCAAATGCAGATACTTCTGCACTTTGGACACTTCCACTCCTCATATTTAGCAACCTCTTCAACTTTTTCTCCATATCGCGCATTTACCCTTTATGTTTGCTTAGAAGACAGGTTGACAAAGCATAAAGGCCAGGCATATATACTTGAAATTTTAGCCCATGGTCACAAGTGTTGTCATTTTCTGCCATTGCAAGATGCAAACATTCGATATTAACATCATTCGAGACCATCAAAACTCCTTTTGCTTGTGGTTAAGAGATGAAAAACATAATTTGGCTCCTTTCCATATTCAATTTATGATTTCGATGACATCAACATGCAAGGAGTAACACTCTGTTAAGATTAATAGCCAAGGATTAAAAGTCCCTATGAATTTCATCTAGGGATGAAGGGATTTGATTTTAATTTTGAGTTGGTGAAGTTGGGCTTAAATGTAATTCCTAGTGATGATTATTATGAAAATTAAATAAATATTCAATATATTTCGCTAACAAGTTGGAGAACTTCTCAAAGATGATACAATTACCAATATGTTACATATATACATATAACAAGATTTGTACTTATGGACCTCTTTCCTTAACCAAAGCCAAGATTGAACATGTTTCCTTCCCTCCAAAATAGGGAAGTACCAATATCATAGTTTTTCATTCCAACAAAAATAGCATAGCCAAACTATGAAATAGTGATCCAGATTCTGCAATTAAGTAAATGAAAAAGTAGCTGCAACTTTCTTTCTTGTAGAGTCATGAAGTCTGGCACTCCACTAGTTATGATACACAATTAGGCCAGTGAAAATTGAGGGAACCTTCTTTCTTGCAGTGTTATAAAGTCTAGGCACTCTAGTTGGTGATATTTCTCTTTCTGCATGTTATGTTCTGATTAGTGCAGGTTTTCAAGATCAAGTTTTGTCACAGTTAAAAAATAAACCTCCAACATTCTAGGACATAACACAGAGAAAATTAGAATTCGATAAACGAAACTAGGCAAAGATACGTTTCTTGAAAGTATGAAGGTTCACACTGCGTGGGTGCTAGATAATTTAAAACAGAGTCAAAGTTCCTAAGAATTCTTCCACAATATCACTGACATACCCTTGCAACAGAAGCAAACCCTGTAGCCTAAGCTGCATGGAAAATAATTCCACTAGGAGTACAATCTTTCTTTTTCCTACAACAATGAATTCAATAACATTATTTCTGGAAATCTCAGACAATGCTTCCTATCAAAACCTGATTGAAAATTTGAGTTATAAAAAGAAACATAACAATTAGCATGTTTTTGCCTAGGTGCATTTCTATATTCAAGTTTACATGCAAATACTGTAATCACAGATACTTCTACACTTTGGACACTTCCACTCCTTAGATTTAGCAACCTCTTCAACGTTTCTCCATATATGGCGCATTTACCCTTTATGTTTTCTTAGAAGACAGGTTGACAGAGCATAAAGGCTAGGCATATATACTTTAAATTTTAGCCCATGGGCACAAGTGTTTTTATTTTCTGCCATTGCAAGATGCAAACATTCGATCTTATCGTCATTCCAGACCATCAAAAATCTTTTCTATTGTGGTTAAGAGATGAAAAGTAGAATTTGGCTCCTTGCCATTTTCAATTTATGATTTCGCTGACATCAACATGCAAGGAGTAACACTTTGTTAAGATTAATAGCCAAGGCTTAAAAGTGCTTATTACTTTCATCTGGGGATGAAGGGATTTGATTTTAATTTTGAGTTGGTGAATTTGGGCTTAAATGTAATTCCCAGTGATGATTATTATGAAAATTAAATAAATATTCAATATATTTCGTTAACAAGTTTGAGAACTTCTCAAAGATGATATAATTACCAATCTTTTACATATAGACCTATAACAATATTTTTACTTATGGACCTATTTCCTCAACCAAAGGCTAGATTGAACATGTTTCCTTCCCTCCAAAATAGGGAAGTACCAATATCATAGTTTTTCATTCCAACAAGAACAGCATAGCCAAACTATGAAACAGTGATCCAGATTCCACAATTAAGCCAGTGAAAAAGTAATCGAAACTTTATTTCTTGTAGAGTCATGAATTCTGGGCACTCCTCTAGTTATGATACACAATTAGGCCAATGAAAATTGAGGGAACCTTTATTTCTTGCAGTGTTATGAAGTCTGGGCACTCTAGTTGGTGATATTTCTCTTTCTGTGTGTTATATTCTAAAATTGTAGGGTTTCAAGATCAAGTTTTGTCACAGTTAAAAAATAAACCTCCAACATTCTAGAACATAACACATAGAAAATTAGAATTCGATAAACCAAAGAAAAGTAGAAACCAGGAGAAGACACGCTGCTTGAAATCATGAAGGTTCACACCGTGCGGGTGCGAGATAATTTAAAACAGAGTTGATGTTTCGAAGAATTCTTCCACACTATCACCGACATACCCTTGCAACAGAAGCAAATCCTGTAGCTTTAGCTGCATGGACAAGAATTCCAATAGGAGCATAACCTTGCTTTTTCCTGCAACAATGAATTCAACAACTTTATTTCTGGAAATCTCAGAAAATGTTTCCTATCAAAACCTGTTTGAAAATTTGAGTTATAAAAATAAACATAACAATTAGCATGTTTTTTCCTAGGTGCATTTCTATATTCAAGTTTACATTAAAATACTACAATTGCATATATTTCTGCACTTTGGACACTTCCACTCCTCAGATTTAGCAACCTCTTCAACTTTTTCTCCATATCTGGTGCATTTACCTTTTATGTTTGCTTAGAAGACAGGTTGACAGAGCATAAAGGACAAGCATATATACTTGAAATTTTATCCCATGGTCACAAGTCTTATCATTTTCTGCCATTGCAAGATGAAAAAATTTGATCTTATCATCATTCCAGACCATCAGAATTCCTTTTGCTTGTGGTTAAGAGATGAAAACCATAATTTGGCTCCTTGCCATATTCAATTTATGATTTCGCTGACATTAACATGCAAGGAGTAATACCCTGTTAAGATTATTAGCCAAGGTTTAAAAGTCCCTATGAATTTCATCTGGGGATGAAGGGATTTGATTTTAATTTTGAGTTGGTGAAGTTGGGTTTAAACGCAATTCCTAGTGATGATTATTATGAAAATTAAATAAATATTCAATATATTTCATTAACAAGTTTGAGAACTTCTCAAAGATGATACAATTACCAATATGTTACATATAGACATAACAAGATTTTTACTTATGGACCTATTTCCTTAACCAAATGCTAGATTGAACATGTTTCCTTCCCTCCAGAATAGGGAAGTACCAATATCATAGTTTTTCATTCCAACAAGAACAACATAGCCAAACTATGAAACAGTGATCCAGATTCCACAAGTAAGCCAATGAAAAAGTAAGTGAAACTTTCTTTCTTGTAGAGTCATGAATTCTGGGCACTCCTCTAGTTATGATACACAACTAGGCCAGTGAAAATTGAGGGAACCTTTCTTTCTTGCAGTGTTATGAAGTCTGGGCACTCTAGTTGGTGATCTTTCTCTTTTTGCGTATTATGTTCTGATAGTGCAGGGTTTCAAGGTCAAGTTTTCTCACAGTTAAAAAATAAACCTCCAACATTCTAGAACATAACACATAGAAAAGTAGAATCCGATAAACCGTAGAAAAGTAGAAACCAGGCAAAGACACATTGCTTGAAAGTATGAAGGTTCACACTGTGCAGGGGCGAGATAATTTAAAACAGAGTCCATGTTCCGAAGAATTATTCCACACTATCACCGACATACCCTTGCAATAGAAGCAAATCCTATAGCCTTAGCTGCATGGACAAGAATTCCAGTAGGAGCACAACCTTGCTTTTTCCTGCAACAATGAATTCAACAACTTTATTTTTGGAAATCTCAGACAATGTTTCCTATCAAAACCTGATTGAAAATTTGAGTTATAAAAAGAAAAATAACAATTAGCATGTTTTTTCCCAGGTTCATTTCTATATTCAGTTTTCATGCAAATACTGCAATTGCATATACTTTTGCACTTTGGACACTTCCACACCTCAGATTTAGCAACCTCTTCAGCTTTTTCTCCATATCTGTCACATTTACGCTTTATGCTTGCTTAGAAGACAAGTTGACAGAGCATAAAGGCTAGGCATATATACTTGAAATTTTGGCCCGTGGTCACAAGTGTTGTCATTTTCTGCCATTGAAAGATGCAAGCATTTGATCTTATAGTCATTCCAGACTGTTAGAACTCATTTTGCTTGTGATTAAGAGATGAAAAGTAGAATTTGGCTTCTTGCCATATTCAATTTCTGATTTTGTTGGCATCAACATGCGAGGAGTAACACTCTGTTAAGATTAATAGCCAAGGCTTAAAAGTCCCTATGAATTTCATTTGGGGATGAAGGGATTTGGTTTTAATTTTGAGTTGGTGAAGTTGAGCTTACAAGTAATTCCTAATGATGATTATTATGAAACTTAAATAAATATTCAATATGTTTCGTTAACAAGTTTGAGAACTTCTCAAAGATGATACAGTTACTGATCTGTTACATATAGAAATATAACAAGATTTTTACTTATGGACCTATTTCCTTAACCAAAGGCTATATTAAACATGTTTCCTTCCCTCCAAAATAGGCTAGTATCAATATCATAGTTTTACATTGAAGTACCAATATCATAGTTTTTCATTCCAATAAGAACAGCATAGCCAAAATATGGAACGGTGATCCAGATTCAACAATTAAGCCAGTGAAAAATTAAGCGAAACTTTATTTCTTGTAGAGTCATGAAGTCTGGGCACTCCTCTAGTTCTGATACACAATTAGGCTAGTGAAAATTGAAGGAACCTTTATTTCTTGCAGTGTTATGAAGTCTGGGCACTCTAGTTGGTCATCTTTCTCTTTATTCTTGTTATGTTCTGATAGTGCAGGGTTTCAAGTTCAATTTTTGTCACAGTTAAAAAATAAAACTCCAAATTTCTAGAACATAACACAGAAAAGCAGAATCTAATAAATCATAGAAAAGTAGAAACTAGGTGAAGACACGCTGCTTAAAAGCATAAGGTTCACACCGCGCGAGGGTGAGATAATTTAAAACAGAGTCGATGTTCCGAAGAATTCTTCCACACTATCACCGACATGCCCTTGCAACAGAAGAAAATCCTGTAGCCTTAGCTGCATGGAAAATAATTCTAGTAGGAGCACAACCTTGCTGCTTGAAAACATGAAGGTTCACACCACGTGGGGGCGAGATAATTTAAAACAGAGTCGATGTTTCGAAGAATTATTCCACACTATCACCGACATGCCCTTGCAACAGAAGAAAAGCCTGTAGAATTAGCTGCATGGACAAGAATTCCAGTAGGAGCACAACCTTTATTTTTCCTGGCACAACCTTTCTTTTTCCTGCAATAATGAATTCAACGACTTTGTTTCTGGAAATTTCAGACAATGTTTCTTATCAAAACCTGATTGAAAATTTGAGTTATAAAAATCAACATAACAATTAGCATGTTTCTGCCTAGGTGCAATTTTATATTCAAGTTTACATGCAAGTACTGCAATTGCAGATACTTCTGCACTTTGGACACTTCCACTCCTCAGATTTAGCAACCTATTCAACTTTTTCTCCATATCTGTCAGATTATTAGTGTGAATGGAATTACTATGAATTTGACTAGATTAATGAAGCCTTAAACAAGAATTTCAACATTTTATACCTGAACAAGTATATATATAGATAATGTGTTAAAGAGATAGGAAAGCACAAAGGTGCAATCAAGAAAGATTGATATGCTTGTTCAGGCAAAAAATGTCGAAATTTTTGAATTGCACCTGTGTGCATGAGAGGACAGAAACTAAGCAGTAGCATTTTAATGGACGGGTTTATGAATTTAAACCATTGTGAAGCAATTTTTATAGTAAAACTTAAGCAAACACTTAGGGCAAACATTTTTTTGTGTGCATGATTTCTTGCCAACAACATTCTTGCAAAATGCCATGAATTCCAGAGTCTTTTGCCAGCACTGCTACAATCTCAAGTGATGTGATTGGAATTAAAAATACTTGTGAAAGAATAAAATGAGGAATGCATATCGAGAGAGAAATATCCCCACACACCTGGTGGCAATTCTTGCCATTTTTAGAATCATAAATTCTCCCTCCAATAACATGCACTCCTGCAGACTTTGCTCGCTTCTACACCCCATCCGAAGCTGAAACTTTCTTTTTGGAAGCGCCTGCTCAGGGAGAAGGCATATTCTCTTTGTTATCTGCCTGTAAGTCCTTATTGGGATCAAAACTCAAACCCTTTGAGTTGGCTTTTTCATATATTTTGTGGTGATTTTATTTTTTGGAAGAGCTTCTTGGGGAGGACAGTTTTGCTGTTGTTTCCGTATGTTTTCTTAAGTCCTGATATTTGTGACTTTTGAGATGAGATATGGCTTCTTTTTAAAGGCGTTCTTTGGACTCGTCACAGTTTCACCCTCAATGCATTTTGTGCCATGAGTTTCCTTAAATGGGCTCCTTTTTTCCTCAGCCTTTACTTCATTGTCACTGGTTACAAAACTTACAATAGCATTGCCATTCTTCAAGGTGTTCTTCTCTTGAACTCTGTCATTATTGGGGATTTCATTTCTAGGCAAGGAAAGCTTCTTCTTTGCAAGGGGAGTTGAAGGATGATCATGAAGTTGTTTGCAGTTTTCTTCACCAACAGAGTTTGATGACCCAGTATTTCTACAGCCACCAATGCCTAACCGAGGACTCCTCCTTATTTTCTGGGCTGGAGAAAGGGCCATTTTTCCTCTTGACCTTTTATATAATCAATATAGAAACCCAAGGATTTGATCTACTGCATTGACATAAATCAGAAAGCATGCATAGAACATCAAGAAAAAGTAATTCCAGTGCAGAAATGAGACATCTTACAAACAAATCAAAACTGATGAACATGACAGCGAATCCACCTTGTAACGAAAAGTATAAGAGTATTTTCATACATATCAATTGCCATAAAATATGTGAGCCAAGGTGAAATACAAGACAAGTGACTCCATTACAAACAGTTACTTTGGTCGATTTTCTTGGAGTGATTTCGAAGAAGAACCAATTTTCAAAAGAAAGATACAGAGCATTGATAACTTCACTTCAATCTGCAAAACGAAAAGAATGGGCACGGGCAGTGAGATCCAAAAGAAGCAGCATCTTACCTGTTAAAGTAAATATCCGGGTGGGAAACAGGCTTCAACTGCCACTCCCTATCTCTCTATTTCAATCTGAGAGCTGCTTCGTTGCTGGTAAAAAAAACAGTGGGAGATGACCAAAACAGTCCCTATCTCTCTATTTCAATCTGAATCTGAGAGCTGCTTTGTTGCTGGTAAATAAAAAAGGAGCGGGAGATGAAGAAAATAAAGTGATGTGTTTTTGGCGGCAAAAATGTTATTTTAACTCGTAAAAGGTCTATAATTTAAAGGAAAAACGAATACTCCCTTCACTCCCTCCCTCCATTTTTTCAAAGATCATTTTTAATGTTATGCCCTTCAAATATGATTTTTGATCATACTCGTTGTTGTTTTTATGGATGTTGAGTGCAATTAGTGATTCCCTGTAAGTTTAAAAATTGATTTAAAAGGGAAGTTTCAAAAATCAATTTAATTTTTTTTTAATAAATTTATTTTAAAAACATTGATGATGAATTAGATAATGAGTAGTTTCTTGTAAGTTCAACTATTGATTTAAAAGGAAGTGTCAAAAATCAATTCAATTTCATTCTAATAAAATTATTTTCAAAACATTGATGAATAATTACATAAAGAGTAGTTCCAAAGGTGTCGACCTTAAAAAATTTATGTGATTTATCCATAAGTTATTTTAAAGAAATTATTAATTAATTATTAAAATCAAATTGAGATAAAATAGTAAATTTAGGAGAGGTTTTTGGGTTCCAACTTTTTTCAACCCATGGTTTTGCTCATTGTATTCCACCTTGCCCGCAAGGGGGAATTAACCCGTTCGTAGGTCCCAACTAGACCTTCTCTCGTTTGGAATGGCTAATCCCAGCTGGTTTTAAGGACTTTTATAAGGGTTAGGGGAATAACAAGTTTGTGGGTAAGAGATTATGGATTAGGGGCTTAGTGGTTAGGGGAATATGATCTTAAGGGTTAGAGGTTTAGGGTTTAGGGAATAATGAGTTAGTGGTTAAGGGGTTGGGGATTGGGGTCTTAGGGGTTAAGAGATTTAGGCGCATTTAGGGGTTAGGGGAATAATGCGTTAGTGGTTAAGGGATTAGGGATTGGGGTTAGGGCAATAATGAGTTAGTCATTAAGGGTTTAGGGATTGGGGGGCAAGGGTTAGGGGATTTGGGTGCATTTAGGGGTTAGGGGAATATTGATTTAATGGTTCAGGGATTAGGGATTGGGAGCTTAGGGCCAGCTAGGGGATTTAGGCGCAGTTAGGGGTTAGGTGAATAATGAATTAGTTGTTAAGGGATTAGGGATTAGGGGCTTAGGGGTTAGGGGATTTAGCAATTAATGATTTTAGGGGTTAGGGGTGAAGGGTTAATGGGTTATGGGTTAAGAATTAACAGTTTAGGGGTTTAGGGGTTAAGGGGTTAGGGGTTTAGGTGTTAGTGGTTTAGGGGTTTAAGGGTTTAGAGGTTTAGGGTTTAGGGGGTTAAATGGGTTAGGGTTTTAGGGGTTAAATGGGTTAGGGTTGGGAATTAGGGTTTAAGGGGTTGGGGTTAAGGGTTTAGAGGTTCGGGGTTTAGGGTGTTAAATGGGTTAGGGGTTTCGGGGTATAGGGGGTTAAATGGGTTAGGGGTTGGGAATTAGGGGTTAAGGGGTTAGACATTTATGGTTTAGGGGGTTGAATCGGTTAGGGGTTTAGAGGTTTAGGGGGGTAGGGGTTTTAGCAGTTAAGGATTTTAGGGGTTTGGGGCCATTAGGGGTTAATGGGGTTAGGGTTTAAGGGGTTAAATGGGTTAGGGTTTTATGGGTTTAGGGGGTTAAATGGGTTAGGGGTTGGGTATTAGGGTTTAAAGGGTTAGGGGTTAAGGGTTAGAGATTTAAGGGGTAGGGGGTTAAATGGTTATGGGTTTAGAGGTTTAGGGGTTAGGGGATTTAGCAGTTAAGGATTTTAGGGGTTATGGGTTAAGGGGTTAGAGGTTTAGGGTTTAGGGGGTTAAATAGATTAGGGGTTTAGAGGTTTAGGGGGTTCAGGGATTTAGTAGTTAAGTATTTTAGAGGTTAGAGGTTAATGGGGTTAGGGTTTAGGGGGTTAAATGGATTTAGGGGTATAGGGGGTTAAATGGGTTAGGGGCTGGTAATTAGGGTTTAAGGTGTTAGGGGTTAAGGGGTTAGAGGTTTAGGGCTTAGGGGGCTAAATGAGTTAGTGGTTTAGAGGTTTAGGGGGTTAAGGATTTTAGGGGTTAGGGGTTTAGGGGTTAATGGGGTTAGGGTTTATGGGGTTAAATGGGTTAGCGTTTTAGGGGTTTAGGGGGTTAAATGGGTTAGGGGTCGGGAATTAGGATTTAAGGGGTTGGGGGTTAAGGGTTTAGAGGTTTAGGGTTTAGGGGGTTAAATAGATTAGGGGTTTAGGGGGTTAAATGGGTTAGGGGTTAAGGGTTTAGGGGTTAAGGGTTTAGAGGTTTAGGGTTTAGAGGTTTAGGGTTTAGGGGTTAAATGGGTTAGGGGTTTAGAGGTTTAGGGGGTTAGGGTTTTAGGGGTTAAATGGGTTAGGGGTTTAGAGGTTTAGGGGGTTAAAATGGGTCATTCGGGAATTAGTGTTAAGGGTTAGGTTAAGGGTTTGTAGGTTTAGGGTTTAGGGGTTAAATTGGTTAGGGGTTTAGGGTTTAGGGGGTTAAATGGGTTAGGGGTTTAGGGGTATAGGGGGTTAAATGGGTTAGGGGTGGGGAATTAGGGTTTAAGGGGTTAGGGGTTAAGGGGTTAGAGGTTTAGGGTTTATGAGGTTAAATGGGTTTGGGTCGGTTTAGAAGTTTATGGGGTTAGGGGATTTAGTAGTTAAGGATTTAGGGTTTAGTGGTTAGGGGTTAATGGGGTTAGGGTTTAGGGGGTTAAATAGGTTAGGGTTTTAGGGGGTTAAATTGGTTAGGGGTTGGGAATTAGGGTTTAAGGGGTTAGGAATTTAGAGGTTTAGGGGGTTAGGGGATTTAGCAACTAAGGATTTTAGGGGTTAGGGGTTATTTTCCAAAGTTTACATGATACTTTGGGTTACATTAGATATGAATTTAAAAATAAAGTTCCCTGTTTTTTCTCAATTTTTTTAATCCTGCCACGCGGTGTCGCTCTTGCGACCCCGATGTGGTATGTTGAAATGAACGTGTATTATTTTCCAAATTTTTCATAGCATGTTTACAAACTATTATTGGCTATAACATTGGACTTTTCTAAGAAAATTCTAATTATACTTCAAACATGATGCAAATGTTGCATGGGACACAATGGCACAGATGTATCAGTGTTCCAATATATGAACATTGACAATTGCACCAATATTATAAGGCATCACAGTGCTCTTCGAATAGTGTGCAAAGATTTTTTAAGAAAACGTTTGAGTCTGGACAAAGCTTGATTGTGTGGACTCTTGATAGATTAAATGAGAACCTACAAGTGAGAAGAATTTTGGCACTTAGAAGTCAAAGGATATTACCTTGTCCTTTTTTATACCACCACAAAAGTGGAAGACTTCATAAAGATCTCAAGGAAAGGGGAGTGTAAAATTCATAACAAACAAAGCCCAATCAAGAATAAAGTTCCAAATTATTAAAGGACCAAACTTGGCGTAAGATTCTAAATGCTTACCTGAGAACAACTCAAACTTAAAAGAATGAATTCTAATCTGCACAAATCTAGATGTGCTACAGATGTGCAACCTTTTGACCAAATCATCCCCACAAAAAGAACATAAAATTACATTTTATGCTAGAAACTTGATTGGTCCCGTTGACTATTCAATGCATTTACTTGAATGTTGAATGCTTAAAGGATATTCCCCATCTGAATTCAACATAACAAACCTTCATCTAGACAGATCTTCAATAAATTCCTCCAACCCACACTTAACCCAACATATCACTCATTTAGACAACAAGCTTTGCATTCTTCCATCAACAATAGGTCAGCTACGATTTAACACTTATCCAATTTCTCATCATGCATGAGTTCATATAAATTCATTGCTAGAGATACTTATAAACACAACCCTATCTGAATATTTCATAATGCATAAATCCATATCCTTGTTTTCCATGCTATGAATTATGCATCAATTTCTCATCATGCATGAGTTCACAGACATTCATTTCTAGAGATACTTAGGAACACAACCCTATCTGAATATTTCATAATGCATAAATCCATTGCCTTGTTATTCATACTATGAATAATGCATCTCATTTTTTCCCCAAAAAAAAAAACCAACATAAATGTTTAGAATGCATCCATGGCGTAATAACTGCAAATTCGTATAGGAGGTCAATAACTTGACTAGCATGCACACATTGCAAGATTTATCATAAGTAATGGGCATAAAGTGCATGAAATAGTGGGGCTGCAAATTATGTTTTATTCAACTCAAAATACAGCCAAGCATAGATATTGTTTACTTGTGCAACAATTTAGGGTGTTAAATCTTAAAACTATCTAGTATGTTTTTGAATTTTCTCATTAAATAAATACAAAATCAATATTCTCTGAATCTAATAAAATGCTAAAGTAGAGTTGAACAATGTAGATCCGATGAATATGTATATCTTTTGTTTTTTTTTTGGGGGGGTGGGGGGGCGAGGGGGTGGTTGATTGAAATATGGCTCCAACATAAAAATAGAATACAAATATCTTAAGTCAATGGAAGACCTCAAAAATACCACTAGATGGTTGTTTTTGGGGTTGTTCCAAAAATATACGAGAGCCATTTCTACACACATTCAAAACCAAAATGTAAGTCTTCCAACACAATTCAACCCAATAGGATCATCAAGTTATATAAACAAATGAGCTTTCTAATGTTCTATTAGAAAAGGCTACTAACCACGCCAGATTTAAATCTCTTATTTTATCAGTATCATATCTAGATCTAAAGTGTTGAAACTTTGGCCAAAAAGGATAATGAACTAGATATACAATATGATTATAGCGCACACAATAGGCCGAAAAAGGGTAAAGGAAAAAAAAACAACATTGCCAAAATATGGAAAATTTAGAACACTTCCATGTGAAATGGGGCATTGGACACTACCCAAAACCTACCATGAAGAAAGAAACTTTGAATTCCATAAAAGGGTAGCAATAAAAGACAAAAAATGCCCACTCCAGACATCGGTAGTCATTTTTAATTGAATTTTGACCAAATTTAATTCACAATTTTAAAATTAAGAAAAAAAATAAGATCATATATACTATTGGTTGGTTTCAAAAGGACATTCAAAGAAAACCAAACAATACATATGTGTATGTGCATATAGATAATGTAAACCTCAAAGGTCTAGTGGTACACATCTTAACACAAAAATAACAGAGAGGGGAGGTTTATGTAACTTACGGCCAAAACATATGCAAAGTTTTGGGAAAACAAGCATTTCGACATAATAGAGTATTCAATCTGAGAACTAGTGCCAATGAGACTTTGGTTCATTGGTGAGGTAAAAATATTGTAAACCCATCTATAGGTGGTTCCATGCTTCTTGTGGTATATGCCCTACTCCAATGGGATGTTAAAAATAAAGAGAACGACGGTTTTGTCAAGTCTCCGGTTTGTGAAGCAGAATTATAAATACTGCTCAAATGTGGGACCTGACCCAAAAAAAAATGCATGTTATGTAATGCAGCTCCCTATGTCTAGGTGTGTTTATGGTATCCACTTCATGTTAATAGGTCATTCCCACACAAAAGAACAAAAAAATAATAAACCCCTAAATTGACCAAATTAACACATAATAGACTGAAGGTATGGATTGTGAAGGAGAAATAATGCATACCTGTAGGGTTGTGTTTGTAGCGGCAGTTGGGGCCATAAGGACAAACCTCGTTAGTTTTATAACGCCTACACTCAAGATCCCACACATTACTTCCCTACTCATGTTGCCATTGAAACCCTAACCCTTTAAAATGGGTGGAATGGTTCCCATTTTCATACGACCCCCTCCATATGACCCTCCTCTGTATGACCCTCCCGAGCCTCCTCTATATTGCCCTCTTCCCATCGCAGGGGGTATCCTCCCTGGGGCGGCCCTAGAATAACCTCGTTAGCCCCGGGGTTAGGGTTGAGGGTGGGGTTAGGGTTACGGTTACGGTTAGCCCCTTTTGCATTGGGATTAAACCCATGACCCTGGTTGGGGTTAGGTCCAGAGTGATAATTAACACCAGAACTGAGATTTATGCCAGGATTCATATTCATGTTTCTAGCGGATGAGGATGAGTTCCAGGGCATACCATTAGCACCATTTGTGTCATGAACGTGGGATTTCTTCAACATGGGCTCGAAGGAGCCCATGTTTACAAGTTGTCAAAGAGAGGAAAGATTTAAACCTGGGTTGCGAATGTCATCATTCAACAAAAAAACACTAACTTAGTTTGTGTGAAAATGATCATCAGAGGAAAGCAAATACCCACATATTATGATGATAAGGGAATGGATAGAGGGTTTCTCAATTGATAGAAAAATGAGGTAAAAAACAGAAAATCATTAAAACAACAAAAATTCCAACCAACTGCCGAACAAATGAATTAGCGTAGTAGAGAAACCGAGGTAACGAGGAGAATAAATTTAGAGAACCAGGGTTATCACTTCACACATTTGCAAGGGTGACTGTTTATCTGTTCATATATAACTCGAGTGATGTTGTATCTATATGTAGCTAGAGTGACGTGGTTGCTTACACGTCATATATGGTGTATTCTATTTGGATTTCTTTATGTTTTATATGTGTTTTGGTGCCTTTGGCCCAACCGTTTATGAAAAATGTCTTTAGTCTCTCTTTTGTATTTTTTTGCATCTGGTGCAATTTCTTGTCAACAAACCCAGTCGAGGTGAGACCACCTATTTTGTAAGCGACTATATGTACTTTTTTCCTACGTGAATAGAACATTGACTTACAAAAAAACAAAGGTTCATACATCATTAAAAAAATAATTAAGGTTCATACTTAAATTAATAAAGGTTCATACCTATTTACTAAATAGGTCTATAAGTATATATTTTAGGTTTATCTATTTAGTATTTATCAAATGTAAATATGACAATTTAATACTATATTAAAATGAACTCACACATTTAACATAATAAATGTTATATTTATCTATTTATTAAATGTAAATATGAAGATTTAACCTTAGATTTAAAACAACTCATAATTTTAACATAAAACAATGAATTTTAAAAATTAAACTTTATGGCCAAATATTAAATATAAATATAAATATTAATTTACTATCTAAATACTACCTTTACTAAAATTATAATTAAGGCATTAGTGTAAAGTTGATAGATGATACATGCAATTATGTTAATTGTGGATGAATCCATCTGCAATGTTAAACATTAGAGAAAAAAGGGTATTCATAATTTTAACACTGTAAATTGAGATACCCCTTTGTCTCTAAATTTTAACATTGCAAATGGATTCAGAGACACCTATAGTGAAATGTAACACTTGGGTACCAAAATTGGAATTTTCCATTTATGGAGTGACACAATTAAAAATTACTAACATAAATGACTAATTCATATATTTGTTGTACTTTTTGTTTGGCCATATTTTTATTCTTGGACTATAATAGTCATTTACATTAATCATTATTAATTTTTTCACTTATTATCTAGTCATAGATTTTAATCCTAGACTAAATTACTCATTTAAGTTAATCGCTTTTAGTTTAGTCACTTATTATCTAGTCATATATTTTATCTCTAGACTAAATTAGTCATTTAAGTTAGTCGCTTTTAGTTTAGTCACTTATTATATAGTCGTATATTTTATTCCAAGACTAAATTAGTCATTTAAGTGAGTCATTTTTAGTTCGGTCACTTAAAATTGCTCAAATTTAGTAGTAATTCACTTGAAATAATAGCGGTGACTAACATTTTTAGTCACCTAGTCATTAATTTCATCATTTTTTACTAGTGTATTGAAAGCAGAAAAAAGTAATCTAATTCTACCCTTATTCCTCCATGAGACCATATTAAGCAGTTGGCCTCATAGCTTCTCTACGTAAACTAATACCTGCCAGGATTAAACTGTCTAGCATATTTCTTTCTCTACATTTTAAAAAATAAATTTAAACACATACAAACCAGGATTAAACTGTCTAGTCTGCTATGAGTCCATAGCATAAAGACAAGTTACATATGGACTGAAAATTTGCAAAAATTAAAAACAACTAACTAAATTCTCATAGGCTTAGCTTTATTGAGATTTCCTACCTATCCTACTCTAACTTGGAAATCTTTGTTGTTCTATATGATACAATAGTGCCAGTGTAGCCAGTTCAGTAGTAACAAAAAAGAGGAAGAAATCTGACTGCTTTTCAGAGATAACCATGGGGTACTTTGCATGTGGGTCTTCCAAACCAAGGCCACCACCAGTGGTGACCACTCCTGATATATCTGGTTATTGCAAAGGGTCAATGGTTGGGAACTTGGGCCAATCAGGGCCTCCATATACTCTGCCACAGGATCAATGAACACATGATGTAAACTTTCTTCTTTTAGGCCTTCCATGACTAGTAGGCTACCTGCATCCTTGGCAGCTTGCATCACTACATCTTCAGTGTGGCTCTTAAAGGCCCATTCATCCTCTTCTTGCACATCAAAAGGTAGTGAAATTTATTCTTGTTTAGGAGGAAGGCTTTCCAAAAATGCTCCGGGGTCTCTGAATTGGTATGATTGTTCTTGTGAATTCGACATTTCAATCTCAGCTTCATATCTTTCAACCACCAATTCCAAGAAAATTTTCTTAAGCACAGGTCTAGCATTGAATTTTGAGCTGAGAAGGATAGCCTTTGAAATGTCCTCCCATTCTAGTTATGCCAGGTCACTTGGTATTATATAACAACACTCTCCTATGAAACTGGGATGCATTTTTTAAAATTGTTCAGGGTCTTCCATTAGGGCAGTGACTTGGTCTTTTCTATGTTGGGATGTGGAGAAGCCACTATGCTTTAATATGGATGATTTTGTAATGAAACTGGTCTCCCAGTGGAGTCTTGTGAGAAAAAAGATAATCAGCAGGCCTACTGATCACCAGTGGAGTCTTTTGGTCATTTAGGAACTGTGGAGTCACCATGTGGAGGGTTTCACATGTTCGAGGAGATTTACTATCCACCACAGTGATTAACTACCAAATCGAGGCTAATTTGGTGTTATTCCCTAGTGGAGTCACCATTATGTTCTGGTTCCTGTGTTTTCGCAAGTTTGGGAATACCAAAAGACAAGACAACATCAAACCACTTTGGGATCTCAGGATCTAGCCCTCCTGGATCCAGAGAGGTATCTTTCTATAAAAGGCAAAGAAATATATATCTTTGAAGTTCAATTTAAGGTATTAGGCTAGTTATAGGGCACAAGGGTTGTTGTTTTGTTTTTTTTGTTTGTTTGTTTGGGAAAACATGAAACAAGGGTTCAAAGTAAGGTAAAGAGGTGATTAAAGAAGGATTTTTGGCAATGGGGAGATAATTCAAAGAAAACACAAATCCATTTGGAAATGGGGTCATAAAAGGGTTCACTTGCAATTCAATATCCAAGGCTTTCAAATGGGCTAGTCATCTAAATAAAAGGATCTCTTAAGATGATAGTAATGGGATGAAATGATAAGGAAATGAAGGTGAATGAAAAGGAAACCTTCCAAGGTGACCACTTAAGAGAAAATCCAGGGAAAAGGCCTACCTTAACCATCGATGATCAAACTCCTAATGAGGCTAACTCTTCAGACAATAGAAAAAATTTAAGATTGACACAAAGTGAAGTCTAAGATCAGAGAAATACTTTTAACCTTCAATGCTTTTGACATTCAACTTGAGGGATCTTAGAAAGGCTAACTGTTGGAAAAGGACCCTAGTGAGACAAGGCTAACTCTAAACCTCCTAGTTTCCCAATTCTTTTAGCTAAACCCAATCAAGAACATCTAAAAACAAACTCTAAATTCATACATCAGTAAGCAGGGAGAACCAACTACTATACTGGTAAATTATCTTGAATTTGTTCTTAGATCACACAATTAGCAGAAAATATCAAAGATAAGAAGAGCAAGAAGCATTAGGGTACTTTACAACAATATGTCCTAAGCTAGATTACTGATTCTTATCAGAGAAATGAAATGTGATGCATAATAGAAGGAAAACAATAAAAGATAGAACACATCACCACTGATTTAGATCAGGACCCAATGAACATGCTTGTCATATTAAAGAGCAACACCAGTCCAATACATCATTGTTCAGCAGCTTGATATCAACTAGAAATCATCTCCTAGCCTATTTTACAACTAATACACACAGAACTCTATCTCAATGAAACAACTTAAAATCCATGGTTAACCAACCAACAACCTTTACAATGTATTTTTCTTGAGTTCTTATAACTGAAAGAGCGACAGTAGAGGTAGATAGAACTTTAAATGCATCATTAAAATAGAGGGAGAAGTGTTGTTGTAGCCCATTTTGTCTTAATATCCCTGTATTGACTTTCAGTACCGTTTGGATGAGTTAGTGGTCTTTGACAGGCTGATAATAACTTCAGAGGTATGTTTTTGAGGTAATTTCTAGATTTTTGTACTCTGTTTGTACTCTGGGACAAGTAATGATGAAAATCTGATATCCAGGTCTTCCATGCTTAGTAACTAATGCAGTGACAGTTTTAGGACTTTCTGTCAGGGCGATAGTCTTCACAGGAGCTTGATGGAGGAAATAGAGAATGGGTAGTAGTACTTTGGCTCTTTCTTCAGTGAATGGAATGTCATGTTGATGTATCTCCTGTGCTGCTACGACCAATGATTGGTATTCAACTGTGTTGACTATGGATTAAGCCTCTTAATCTTCAATGTTAGGCTTTTTAATCCTTTAATCTTTCTTTGATACACTTTTGAACTTCTGCCGACCATTTTCATGAATACACAGGCTGCAAAGGCGCCAGAGGTCTAATTTTAGGGTTAGTGACCTTGATCTTTAATAAATCATGCTCTTAAACTTGCAAAACATGAAAACCTGTTATGAAATCCTATGTGGGGCTTTAAACTGCTTCAGAATGGCTTTAGAGGAGGCGGAGGAGCGATTTCAAAGGAATATGTGCGATGGAGAAGGTTACATGGTGCAACACCATGAAACCAGGGTTTAAACATGAATTAGCGTGAAAAAAGACTTTTAGTGTTAAAACATAAAAGCTTATGACTTGGGTGAATACAAAGGAAAAAGGTGAAAATGAAAGACCATGGGGGCGTATTTGATGGTGGGTCCAGGAGGGCGGAGGAAGATTGAATGTGGAACGTCGGATCATTGGAAGAGACCAACGGTGGATATCTTCCGATGAAGTCCTTTGGAAGGTATGATGAACGAAAAATTGATGGGAACGCGATACAAAATGGGTCGTTAGATTAAAACACTCGACGGCTACGATTAAAAGCTGAGATTGCGGAGGGTAGGTGGTAAAGTGAAAAACAAGAATGGTTTTCGCACAATCATATAGTGGGTAGGTGGTTTTTAGTTTTGGAACGCGATCCTATCAGGGATCGACATGTGGAATCACAAAACCACTTTGATCGCATAATTTTAAAACATTAAAATTAGGGCACAAAGTTATGCGATATTCAATGGTGACCGTTGGATCTAGGACCTCAGATCTGACGGTGCAAAAGGAGAGTGATAGGTGGAAAGCTGCGGGGTTAAAAAGGTGTGCGGGATGGAATTAGGACCATCGGATCTGCAGGAATGGATGGAGGAGATCTAATCGGAAGATCGTGGAACAGTGAAAAGGGGAAAGGCAAAGGCAAAGCATGATTAGATCGTGGTTGTTGGTTCTTGTGGATTCAACAGTTAGAATCCAATCGCAATGTCGGACCATCGAAGGAACCAAAAGGGAAGACTTTTGGATTTGTGATGCGTGATTAAGCGCTGGCTGTCCAATTTGGAAAAAGATCGACGGCGGAAATTAAATTGGCAGGGTGAATACGAAGGATTATCGGTGGAGCGTGACGAGATCCTGGACGTTGGTTCTTGTGGATTCAATGGTCAGGATCTAATTGCAGGATCAGCATCGGAGGAGGAAAGGGACATGGAAAATATAAGTTGCGATTTCCGATTGTGCGATGGAGCACAGGCCGTTGGATCTGCGGATGATCAACGGTCTATATTTGGTCTGGAGTCACACAAGAGGAGGGGTAATATGATGGATGGGCGCGATGCACTTGAGCACTGACCATTGGATCTGAAAGATCGATGGTGGAGATTGAAGTAGAGGTCGATAGAGCAAAGGTTCATCACATCGGAAAAATGGAAGAAACAAATGAAAGTAGGAAAAGGAAAGCTCCGATTGCGATTTAGCGATGAGGGCTATGAGGGAGCGTGATTTAGATCTGGCCGTTGGTTCTTGTGGATTCAACGGCCAAGAACTAATCGCAGGAGCGGCATCGGGGAAAAATGGAAAAGGGAACATGTTAACTGAAATCTCTGATTGTGATTTTCGATTGGTGCTCGGTTATGGCTCCGGTCCTATGCAGAAAAGGGGCTAGGGCTAAGGCTGAAATGGGCTTAAAGCCTTAAGGGAAAAAAGGAGTTTTAAGGCAAAAAATAGGGATTTTTAAGGAATCTCTTGGCTTTCGGTAAAGGGGAAAAAGGATGATTTAAACCTGTAAAGGGATTTTTGGAGGGTTAAAAGGATTTTGGAGGCCTTTCAAAGGGGAATGGAGCTTTTAAAGAGGAAAAGGAGGCTTTATGAAAATGAAGAGAAATGAGTCCAAATGGGTAGTTTCAGAGGCCTTGGAAAATAGTTTCTTTCATAAATAGTAGGACTTTTCAATGGACACATCAGTGAAGATTTCTTCAAAGGACATAAGGTACATGAAGGCTTCAAGAATGATAGATTTTCAAGGGAAATGTTTCTCTTGAAGACTTAGAAACATACTTAGCCACCTGTTTGCTATGCCAAAAATGTATAGGTGGCTAACAGGAGGAAGAGCTCCCTAAGGTAAGGGTTGAAGGCCTCAACATAGAAAGATAGGAAATAAATAATGAAAATTCATTCAAGCATGCCAAACATTGAAATTGTCAAATTTGGACTTATAGACATACCTGAGGGTCCTACGTTCGAAGATTTTCTTGTAGGATCCAAGCCCTCTACCTCTTCCAAGATGTGAAAACCTACAAATCAATCACATAAACATATACATAATATATAATTAAACATGCATGCATAATAATATGTTATATCATCATATATAACCATTCATACTATCAATCATTAGATGAAAACATGTATCAGGAACAAAAGATGAGCTTGTTTATTAGTTAACAACAATGAATAAATGATAGATATAACCTGGTCCAGGAAAAAGGCACCAATGAATCCTTCCTCTGAATCCTTCCAACCTGAGCCCCCGATATAAACTCTCTAACATGTGCAAGAACATTCTATATTAGAAGGTTAAGCATCTCTATAATGGAAATCATTGCTTCCTAGAGACTAGGGGTGCAGGACGAATGGGAAAAGTGTACATGATCTAGGGTAAATTTAATATAATGTCGATATATTACCTATATTATGGGTTAGAACTACCCAATGGGTATATATATACTATTGGAATTTGGGTTCAACGCTCCTGGTGTGTTTCACAACATGGACTAAGCGCCTCTTGTGGATCTTACTCTACGATTGTAGTAGAGACTAATGCCTGTGGGTTTTGGTCTAACAGAAATCATGATTCCAAAAATTGTTGTCAGAGCGACAGATCTTGATTTTGAAACTCACTCGATTCACGTTGGGTGGGCGAGGGGGGGTGGGATTGTTGGACATTGGGTTCAATGCTCCTCATGTGTTTCACGACATGGACTAACTAGCTCTCCTGGATCCTAACTCTGGGGATTGTAGCATAGACTAATGCATGCAGGTTTTGGTCTAATGAAAATTGTGATTCCAACATATCCCACCTCAAATTGGTTATTTCAGCTAGGCCACAGACTCATGCCAGTGGCCTCTCAATAAAACTCGCAAACCCCTCCTAGAAAATAACAATTTATTTTATTTTTTCATATTTAAAAATGTATACGCATGTACTCTATTATGGATCATTTCTATGTACATAGTTTTTTATGGGAAGGGTTACATATGGAATTTGAAATACAATTTTTTAGTATTAATTTAAGTCTACATGGGAAAAGGGACTACTTAGGGCCAGAAAAGAGAATTAGGTCTACAAGAGTGTCGAACAATGTTATAACAAATATTGCATGAAGCTATGTTATAAGGATCCATAGGAAATATTTTTCGTTTTTCAGGGGTTTATTGGCCATAGCTACAATAGAACGAGAAAAACAACATGAGATACTTATTCCAAGGTAAATGTTTGGAAAGCACTATAGCTGCCATAATTTTTGGTTTATTATGGCCATGGAAATTAGCAAGGGAATAGGAAAAAGGAAAAGAGGCAATATTTGGAATTTATTTATGAAAATAAGGGAAAATATGATAATCACAACTGTTGATGGTGCTATACCTCGAAAAATTCATGGGATCTCCCTGATATGAAGTCCCAACTAGACCTCATGCCATTTGGAGTAGGAGTCCCACCAGTGGGATGTTAATGATCTTCCTTGGGTTGCAAAACACATAGAGTGGTACATGGTATGTTTGGTGAGAACAAGTGTGTGACCCTGTAGAGAGTCAATAGTAGAATATGGTGGTTCCAACACATGAAGGGAAAATAAATTTCACCCCTTAGAAGCCTGTAATAGTATGAAACTTACAAGGAACAGAAGAGAAAAATGACATCACACGAACTAACAAGAAAAATAGTACAAACGCCAAGGTAACAGATTAACACATCAACACACATACAATAAGGTACATACAAATGAAAATGGAATATTTCATGAGAATATTCATAAGCTAAATAATATATATCAGAAATACAACTATATTAGTCCTATTATATTCACAATATATACATTAAAGCGTGTCGGCTCAAAGTTTTATTGAAGGTGTTAGTTCCAACCATACATACAACATTTGACAAGCGACTTGCCCCAACACTGGAACGTGAAGTCTAAAATGCCTGCTCCCCTAAATAACTATACTCCCTCTACGCTACAGAGAAGCCAAGGCTAAAAAAAAACTCGCAAGCTCTTCCAAATTCTAAGCCTTGCTAAAACCTTGGCTCCCAAAAGCCTCTTAGATGACTTATGACGATATATTTTTAACAAAGAGGGGTGAATCTTGGAATGTGCACTTTTTGATTCCTAGACTCCTTCATCACTATAACTCATTACATTACATATGAATTTTCACATTCCAAAAAGCACACTTTTAATTTCAATTTTACAATAATTACAATTAATATTACGTTTTCCACTCATACCCATACAAGACAAAATAGGTTAGAGACAACTTTTCATCCTAACAAGAAAAGACATTTTAATGTTGGAGTTTGCGTAAACTCAATATGGGAAAATTAGAATTCATGCTTCTCGGTCACATATTGATTCAAAGCTCAGTATTTTTCGATGGTTTCCCCAAACTATGTGATAGGGTTATGCTGGAAGCAATCTCTTGCCTCCATTATCTGGGTACAATGTCTTGGAACTATTTTGAACCTCTTTCTCAATCAAGAGAAACATTGTTATCATATGGAAAAGACTACCATTGTAGGTATGCATGTTCTATCCATTTAGCTCTTAGTCATCCTCGGTGGCCATATCCTTCAGCTGCTCAAAGTACTTATCGATCTCCTGCCTGCATTTTTATTTGCGTTTTGTCTCGGTGAGTGTGTCGACTTATCGGATCCTATGGTTTCTCACCATGAAATCAAAACTATTATATATCTATACATATTAAGTGTGAATATTTCCAATAAATGAGGCGAGTTGCTCATTGTTATGGATCAACATATGACCCTCTCTTTCTCTAGCTCTTCCTATGGATTCATCTTCTTAACCAACGTAAGCAGTCCCTCCTTGTATCGTATTGTATAAGCATACATGATTTTAATATAAGTTTGCACATTCCTAAGTATCTTGACAAAATAACTACTCGGTTGTTGCAATTCATGTAAGCAAAAAACTACCTTATGTATGGTCACAAAATCCTCATAGAGGTCTCAAATAGTGTCTCCAAGTATGGATACATCAAAAAGTATCCTTGCTCTCATCTCCTCTCGAAAAACCTGTGTGGAAGGTGAATTCTACTCTATTGTGTGAATCTATTCATTCTCTTTCTGGACAAACTGTATATTTTATATAACATGTTTTTTCTTTTCCATCAAATACTGAGTGCTAGATCTTGTTACACTTGTGAAGGCCAGTTGGCTTTGGCAATAGAGTTTTCAGTCTTGTTGGTGTCTAATACTATCGCCCTTTCTCTCATAAATTCACATGATGCATCATCATCTGATAAGTTCTTTATCTGTGCTTGTATAATATTCTTCTGGATTTCATCAAATGATATATTGTAAAAATCCATCATTGAATTGTCATCAAGGGGAAATATCTCCCCTTTGTCGCTCGGGGCTGGCTCTGTGGTTGGACTGTGGAGTATGAAAAGTGGCCTATGGTGCACTAGGCATCAAGTCTACTTCTTCACCATGTGACTCTGGCCTCAACTCCATATCGACAAGTCCAATCAACTCCTCAATCTGTTGAGAAAGCTCCTGATCCTACATCTGTTCACTCACCCCATTTGATACTGATTGATATTGTTCCCACTCTTTAACCTATATTGGTGTCATCTTTTATGCTATGTCACCTTTTATTCCTTCTCTTCCTTCTTCTAATTCTCCTATTGTTCTCTTCTCGTTAGCTTCTATTATTCCCTTAGGTATTCATTTTCTTTATGCTTCATCAGCTCTGCTTCCTCCAATATTTCCTTCTCTCTCTTCCTCTTCTCTACTCTCTGTAGCGTCGACATCCTCTTTTATTCTATTGCAAAAGCTTCTAGTTCAATAGTAGGATCTACTTGCATCTTCCATCTTTGCTCTTCCTCTGCACTATAAAAAACCTTCCTCTTTCCCTTATCTTACACTGAGTTGTTGAGTTTTGTTTTTTCTTCTAGAACTCTTCCCATATGTGGAGTATCCTTTGAAGTCCCAACTATACTGATCAATGCACGAGGTCTGGAAGAGTTATATAAATCCTTCCATGGTTCCTCCTCCAGCCAATGAAATGCCTCACTGACCAAACTGTAGTAGATTCTCGTGCAATGGTCCTTGCAAATTCCCCCTCATATCATACAGATTGAAGTATTTTGTATTGAACTCAAAATTCACTTGGCTCTAGCTTCAGTATCTGAAACTTTGAGATTCTTAATATCGTATAATATGATCTACAAAGGTACCGTTGGCCATGGTTATTTCTTCTTCCTGTGTAGTTCTGTAGAAAATACATTGCGATATGATAAGATACTTGTTGCATGAAAAGTTTGTTAGTATCATATCTTTCAAAATGATGTGGTGACTTATGCTCGTCGAACACTCTCATCAATGTTACATCTGATAAGGAGAACCAATCTACAATCTTTGATATCACCTCCATTTCTCCTCATGACATGTAAGGTGGGTCCTCTCGAAATATAAGCTTGTATACCGAGATAATTAACTGATTTGTTAGATGTTCCATAACTCATCTATGGATGCAATCCAAAATCACCTTACAATAAATATGCACGACATTTTATCTTCGTGTCCACATCTAGTACATGCCAGGAGACTAATTATGTGCACAGATTGTATCCAGTCAGTATATAGAAATATATAATCTTTCTTTCTCACTCTTGGGAGGATATTAGGCCTATGCTATATGGGCTCTCAGTTTATGAGAAAAAATATCTCACCAGTTGAACGAGTTCCCCTTTTTCACGACCTGGTTCAATAAGATATTCAACCCCTCACGAAAGGTCTCTGTTCTTAGTTGACCATATATCTTGCAAGATAACATGACCAAGAGTTGGAAGTCCTTCCTGAGTCAATTTTTCCTATATGTGAGGGTAGGTGTTTGTCTAAACTTCACTAGATCCTTCACTCAACTTCTGACAATTTCCTTCGTCCTCACATAATTGTGGGAGGCATAGAATAATGAGTCCATGATATTTACTAGCTCAAGAAGATGATACATCCTTTAAAAATATATTATCATAAATGAAGCAAGCTTATGTCTATTGTTGTTGCTCAGTTTCATAGTTTTCTCATCAATGTGTGAGACAACCCAGCTGATCACATCTGCACACGAGTGTTGGAGTTAATTTTTTTGTCATAAATAAGTTGAACGCATAAACCTATTGTTGTCACGATTCTATTAAATGGAAAAATGACTATACAGTGGTGGATTGTAATGAGGTAACCAAATAAATTAGGAATCTTGATAAGAACTATTAGAGCAGACTCACAAAGTAGTGAAGCATTAAGATGGAAATTGCTATGTAGGCTAAACTATAAAACTCAAGGGAGTGAGTTAAAAGAAAACAATGGATAAGGTTTGAAAAGGAAAAGGAGTGTTGTATATTGGGAAATTACACTTTTCTCTTAAACCATGAAAATTAAGTGTATGAAAGTACTCCTTAATTATCTATGCGGGTATTTTAAATTCCTTATTTATTTCCTCATACTTTCATAGTTTTATGGCGGGGTGTGGAAAAAAGTGGCAGAACCATAAGAGTGGACTTGAGTAGGTCCATTTTAAAATGAAACCGGAAAAATATAACCAAGGATGTGGCTGAGATAAAAGGCTATAAAAATAAAAACATAAAATAAAATGCAAGTATTCCATTAATTATTATTTCATTTTCAAAATAAATATGAAAGGAAAAGTGACAATTCCATAGGTTGAATGTTGCATTCAATAATGCCCATGTCATTTGATATAGCTATGAATAAATGTACGAAATGAATCTATGGTATTGTTTCGGTGTTATATCAATGTTACTGACCTTTTTTGGATTCATGTGGATATTTTTGTATGATGCATGTGGAATTTATGAAACAAATGTTTCGAATCTATGAAAGTGTTCTAGAGAATGAGCATGAGATTAATGTAAGAGTATGGGTGCTTCATATTTGTGCCATCGCTCAAAATAAGTGAATTGGAAACACTTGGTACTAAAGAGAAAATTATAGGAATGAAAGATAGGATGCATCTCCTTTCTTTCTTAAGAAAATATGGAATTTATGGAACTCTTAGGACCATGCTTTATTAAAAAGGGGGGAAGATGTAAGAACCCTATGATTCTGCTTTTTAGGTAGTTACTATTTTTAGAGATTGAACTAATATTTGATTTAATGGTGATGGAATTCATAATGGGACTTACGTTATGATGCAATTGTATTATTACTATTGAGCTAATAAATAAATTTCTTGGAAAAATTCAGTAAAAAGCACTAGAGTGTAGAAGACTTCTTTCTAGCTTAGCAAAAGTTATGGTGGTGAAGACCACATGATGGACCTTCCCTAAAAGTCTCCTAAAAATAAATGGGAGAAAAATAAAAGAAATTAAATTAACATAATTGGAGAGAAATATATTTTAATCACTTATTTGGAGATAAATGCTAAGTGGAGTAAAATAAAGAAGTACGGGAGATAAAATTGTGCTTTAAATAAAAATGAAAGTATATTATTTTGGAACAATTAAAACAAAACAACCTAGGAAAAAAGGTTAACATACCTTAAAGTAGGACACTGCTAAAAATTTGTTGGGAAGAATTTTTTTAAAAAGAACCACTTAGGAATAAAATGGGGATTCGTAACGATAGGAAGGTCTTAACTTGGGGGGGAGCTAGATTTGATATCTCATGGTTGAGTGGAAGGTTCTATGCTCCTAATTATTTCTCAAGCAGTAACCGTTAGATAAAATTTTGTTTGATTTTTAATGTAATTTGGACTTGTTCAATGATATGTGTAAATAGAATATATGAAGTGATACATGTTTGTGTCTAATGTTTGTATTATGCATTTTGTGTCCATAGTTATTTATTTTCTCATATGTTATTGTTATCTGTCTACAAAATTTATGTGCATGAATACATATAATATAGGTCAAAATATATTAGTGGTGATGAGATTCAAGATTTAAATATGTATATATGGTTTAATCTAGTTATATTTGAGTATCAAATATTAAAGTTATCATGCGGAATTATAGTTAATTTGGAGATTTCACTGTCATTTTAAATCGTACAAGTCAAAGAGTAAAGCAGTTTTATTTAATAATTAAAGGGTATTAGTACAATGATTGAGAATGATAGTTTCCTTAGTACCTTGGTAATTTTTTATTGAAACATTCTAATTATTACCAAATTTTATTCTCATATGATGTTTAACGTGAGTCAACTCAAAATGTTTATTGATGTTGGAACCAAATTATGTTATTTTCTGAGAGGTAAAGGAGTACCTCTTAAATTGATTAAAGGAACTAAATCTTACGATAAAGGAATCTAGGGAATTTCTATGATTTTCTTACTTCTTCTTTTATTATTTTCTCTATTGGTGAATTCCTCTAGAATGGTCAAAAGGAAAATTAGAGGATTTTCTTCTAGAAAAAATTACGAATGCAAAATAAATGCCCCATTAGTTTGATAACTTCTCTTAATCTTTTAAATCCTATAATGAATCCTAGTTAACCATTGATCAAGGTAAGAAAGGTTAATATCGAAACATGTAGAAAATACAATGATAAAGTAAAAACATGGATAAGGCCATAGGGAATGTGTGCAAGGAAATTGTGGGGGTTTAAAAGCTATTTGAAATTTTATTTTCACATAAAATGACATATAAATATTAAATTATCGTTTAGGATGCACCTGCATTAATTACAATAGTTCATAGTATACATGTTTTGCTTAAAGTCTCCTTGTTCTTGAAAAATGGTTTCAAAACTCTATGGAAATTCAGATTTTGGTTATATGATTCTCGGGACTAATTTTAGATATTAACACAAAATTTTATTTCTGATTTTTCTAAAATACAGGGAAAATATCTTAATAGTATTAAACATCCAATTCCTCTAGTTCCAACTCTTTCCATATCACAGATCAAAGTCATGCGCAGAGTTTTGCCTTTCCATCTTGAGTAAGTTCATATTATATTTCGATTATGTAATTGAATTTTTTTATATTTCGATTATGTAATTGGTTTTTTTTTTAATCCATGTCCATTTGAATAAAAATGTATGTAAATTATTTACAGGATCCTGATTTATAATCGAGTTCAGATGAAAAAAGTAATACTCCATATTATTTTCTAAAATGTTGGAAGCTCTCATTAGGAGCAACATATTTCAAGCAGTTGGTAGATGGAAATGGATACCCTCTTCATCCTTCCAATTGGAACATGGAATTTTCTAGCTACAATTATGGATCAATGATGGTAATAATTTTTTGGTATACGTAAATTTAAACGAACAATTACATTTTTGTGCTTACTAATATCATTGATATTGTATTAATGACGTTCAATATTTTTTGGAATTCAGATTCTAGTGATGCTGAGTGACCCGTTTATCGTCTTCCAGTGCAGACCTCTACAACATCAAATCGAGAGAAGGTTACATTAAGAGAAAGAATAATACATGAAGAATAAAAATAATGGTGGAATCAAACATCTATTCAATTCCCACTCTGTCTAGATTCACCAATTAGGAATGACTACAACAATAGTAGTTCTTCATCACAAGTTGGCAATGGAGGAAATCAAATCGATCTTGGTATGGATGATTACATACGTGATATGATGGCCATGGTGGAAATGTTGTTATATGGATTCTAGAATGATAAGCTGGGGGATGATTCTCATAGCATTGATACCTTATTCGAAATCCTAAAATCTACATCCACCACCCCTCTCTTTGGTCCTTGCATCAATTCAAAGTCTGCTCAGCTAGGGAAAAATATTTTTTTTGTACAAAGTGAAAGACACATTTTGCATGTCAAATCCATGTTTCTGGACAATATTGAGGTAATTGACTTACATGATAAATCAAGTTCCTTATATTTTGTCACACAATCAAATTTAAAAATGGTCGATTTTATGAATGTTAAATATTGATATTGTGCAAATATATTCCCCACCAACTGTAGGATATTCAAGAGAAGGTTCTTACAAGTGATAATACCTTGCCGAGTAGCTGTGGAGAGGCTAAGAAGTTGTTGAAAATGTTGGGTGTTGAGCACATATCATATCATGCATGTCTGAATGATTGTATTCTATATAGAGGAGAATATGTAGATAAAGAGATATGTCCAAAATGTGGGCATGAAAGGTACCATAACTAAGATATTGAGGAACATGCCCATTATCCCAAGGATTCAAAGACTCTTTCACTGAAAATAATTAGTTATGTTGTAGGGATGACATGCCTCATAGAGAAGTGATTCGTGATTTATGTGAATCCCAATAGATTCAATAGCCGTGAAGCATATAGAGGATACATGGCCTGAAAATTTCAAGGATTAAGTATGTAGTCTATGACTTAGCATAGCCATGGATGAAGTCAACTCATATTGATCAAGAGATCATGTCCAAGTTTAAAAGTTGCTCAAAAATGGAAGTGCTCAGAAATGGTTGCAATCTAAACGACTGGAAATTTCTCGTCACTAAAATTCTAGCACCTTGAACGATTCTCAAAATCGAGTTCATATGAGAAAGTTACTAAGGTTTGAAATCATCTAGTGAACTCTAAAACGGGATTTTTTGGCTTAATTGATTATGCCAATTTTTATAAAAAAATTATATTGGAAAATTTAGTTTTTATTAATTTTTTTGGGCCTAGCAGTGGGTGCCACGTGGCCCCAGGCCATTGGTTGAATAGTCATATACAAAATTTTTGTGGTTCATGGCTTTCGAACCTTGACCTGATAGTCCGGGCAGGACTGACCCGAACGACATGTTATAGGCAGCTCATTGAATGTTCTAGTAGATGTGAACATGAAATCAGGTCATCGATGGAGAAATGGTTGGGGGGCCAGCCCCTCAAGGCCAACCTCGTAGCGACGTGACCAAGCTCGAGACCGTGGCCATAGACAAATGAACCAGCAGATAAGCTAATAGGGCTAGCTCTCAGAGCTAGCCCTGACTCCATATGACCCATGTGCATGTCCATGAGCAGAGTTCACGGTGGTTAGCGTTATGTGATTGCAGCGGGTTCTGCGCCATGTGGCCAAGCCCTCAACATTTATTGCAAACGGATAAAAACACGGTTTCTTCGACGGTTTCGACGGAACCTCAATGTGACCACCCCCATGATATTAAACTTAACTGTCAGTTTGATACAGAAGTTTCACTGGCGGTCCACCTAATCAGGTAGATATTTCCAAAATAGTGGAGCTATCTGGAGTTCTCCCACTTTTAGTGGGGTTTTTGGGGGACATTGGGTATTTTTTTGCAGAAGTCATAACTCTCTCAATTTTCAACCAAACAAGATGAAATTTTAGTCAATTTTGGGTCTCTTCAACCTTTTGAAGAGTTTGGAATAGGTTTTTAGAGGGAACAGAGGTGATATAAAGCATATTTTTCTTCAGTGAAGAGGAAGGATCCATTAGGGCCATTATGGAGGAGGCACTGTATTAGGTTGTATCTCACTATTTAAGGTGAAAAAAAACCATTTCTAGCTATTTTCTATCTGTTGAAGTTGAATTTACAGTTGGTTTTCCTGTTTAGGCATATTTTTCACTTTGTAACCATTTTGAGCAAATTAATAGAGCAAGGACATGTCATTGGGGAGCCTTGGACCGGCAGATGTAGCCCAGGAGGGGTGAACTACCTCAACATTTTGCTGTGTTATGTTATGGTGAATTTTACTTACTATGTATTTCTGCTGTGATATGTCAAACAATAAATTTAATTAACAATTCCTCACACATAAAACTCAAAAACATTACCAAAACTACTTTGTTTATCCTGCAAAACATCGTGAACACTTTGCACATTAAACTATATGGAAATGGATACTTTGCATAGCATTACAAATAGTTCCATTTTCAGATCATTTGGTATCAGAGCTAGAGTTTTACTTTGCATTTGTTCTTGTGCAAAGATATAGTTTATTGTTTGCAAGTTTTTATTCTTAATAGGTTAATCTCAAGAGAGGGGAAGTACAATTGGTTATAGCTCAAAGTAATCCTTAAGCAAGGAGGGCCAAAGTGCCATTAGCTCCACCTTCTAATTCACCTCCAAGAGCCACAGAGGAAGTCTTAAGCATGTCTTCAAGAGAAGGATAAGTTCCTAAAGGCATGGATCCCAAAGAAGAAGAACGAGTGTTCGGAAAGGTGTTCCTAGACATGACTGACATGGTGAGGATACTCTACCAAGAAATGAATGAAAGGATTGAAGGAGAAGGGTCGAAACACCACAAGGAAGGGGAGGGTTCCTCAGGAGGAAAGAAAAATGATGAAAAGTCAAAGAAAGGACATGGAGGAAACGGTGATCCACCATCCCCATCTTCATCCTCTTCATGTACATCATCATCCTCTACTTCGGTGAATCAATCTCACAAGTAAAAAAAAATGGGTAAAATTTCATTTTTAAAGCTTGATGTTAAGTTTGAGTTACCTATGTTTAATGATGAGGTTAATGAAAAAAAACTTGACAATTGGATAAGGCAGTTATAGGTTTACTTGAGGATAGAAAACCTTCATGATGACGACACCAAGATTTAGTTAGCCTCTTTGAGAATGGATGGTGCAACATTGGTATGGTGGGAAGCCCAAACCAAGGATGAGATTAGAAAACATGGTAATATCACTTTATCATGGGATGATTTTATTTCTTCAATTAAAAAGAAATTTTATCCATTAGCTCATTTACAAAAGGCTATCATGAATTGGAAAAATTTCAGACAACTTAAGGGACAAAATGTACAAGATTACACCCAAGAGTTTAGACGAAGGGCTCTTTTATTAGGAATTGATTTGCATAGCCAAGAGACTTTGCTGAAATATATAGGTGGTTTACATAGCTATCTTATACATAATATCCTTATGTTCATTCCTACTAGTTTAGATGACGTTTTTTTCCAAGGCATGCATTTAGAGGCTAGAGGTAAACAATATTTTGATGGGAATGAGGATAGTGAATTTAAAGGCAAAGGGAGAAAGAGAAATGCAAACTCTAGGAAAGAGAAGGGAAAATTATTTTGTAAAAATTGTTCCAAAACAAGCCATGATGAAGACCATCACTGAAAACTTCATCCGGAGTTGAAACTAGAAAAATTCAAAACCAAAGATAAGGCCAAAGAAAAATGCAAGACAGTTGCAATAGCTGAACAAGACTTAGGGTCTGAATGAGGAGATGAAACTAAAAGCATAGCTATGGCACTAAAGAACATAAAGGGGAAAGAGATTGTAAATGAAACAAATCCCAGTTCTAGCATTTCAAACTTTCACATAGAAGCTCCAAGTGAGGAGAGGAGGATTGAGTTATTTCATGTGAGGATCATCTCAAAACACACAAAGATAGACACATTATTTCATAGTGGGTCACAGGAAAAGCTCATATCAGAAGACTTAGTCCAGAAGCTGAATCTTAAAACCATTCCACATCCTATACCTTATCCTCTTGGTTGGATTTGCAAGGATGCAAATTTACAAGTTTCAAGGAAGTGCATGTTGCGCTTTGCCATAACAACTTATTATATTGGCATGGTTGAATTAGATGTGGTACCGCTTGACATTAAAGGTGTGGTATTGGGCAGTCCTTAGTTATATGACAGGAAAGAGATCTTCCATCGCCATGAGAACCAGTACCATTTATTCAAGGACGACAAGGAGTTTAGTTGGAGAGCACATCGAAAGAAGCTAGAATCTTCTTTAGTGAATGCAGGGTAGTTGAAAAGGCTTGTCAATGCAAGTCAAAATTTGACTTTCTTAATGATTAAGAAAAAATAATTCGTGCATAATACTTTTCATGTTATTGTTGATATAAATGATGAGATGTTTCAGTATAAAAGCATTTCGTCTTTTGAGGAAGATGAAAAGAAGTTGCAGCAAGTGTCTTTGGTGTCGATCGGTGCAGAAACCAAAGTGTCCGTGCAAAGTGGTGAAAAAATCCAAGAGAGGGTAAAGCATGCAAGCAAAGAGAGCACAAAGTTCAGCATGGACCAATGTTGGTTTCATAATGGCAGGGTACTATGGCGAGAAAACTTGGTTGGGAATCGACACAAGTACATACCTCATTCGGAAAAATTTCGCCATAACGATAGTTGGCAAGGTGAATATTAATTTTAGTTTCCTTTGAAGGTAGAACATTACAGGAACAATAATTTTTCTGCAAATTTCAATTGTTGTTCTGTATGTTTCAAAAATTTGCATCATGACACAGCGAAAGTTAGCAACAGTCGGTCTACAGATTCAAGGAAGAATGTGTCTTTTTATGAGAAGCTCAATTTAATGAAATCAGGGAGATTTCAATGGATCAAGGTTGGAAGAGTGGAGAATGAGTCTCCTCATCTTCAGTTTCAGTAGTCCAAAGAGATTTTGGGGTCCAAAAGCTTCCCAATGGGGAGGTGTGATCAGGAGATCATGTCCAATTTTAAAAATTGCTCAAAAATGGTTGCAATCTGAACGACCAGAAAGGTCTCATCACTGTGATTCTATTGCCGTGAATGGTTCTCAAAACCGAGTTCGTATGAGAAAGTTACTGAGGTTTGAAATCGTCTAGTGAAATCCAAAACAGGACTTTTCAACTTAATTGATTATGTGAATTTTAAAAAAAAATTATATTGGAAAATTTGATTTTTATTAATGCTTTTCGGACTATCAGTGGGCCAGGCCATTGATTGAAAATTCATATGCAAAAAATTTTGCAGGGCCGACCTAACCGGCACGTTATAAGCAGCTCATTGAACATTCGGGCGGATGTGAACGTGAAGTTGGGTCATGGGCGAAGAAATGGTTGGGGGGCCATCCTCTCAGGGCCAGCCCTGTAGTGACGTGACCAGGCTCGAGACTGTGGGCGTAGGCAAATGAACCGGTGGATAAGTTAAGGGGGCTAGCCCTTAGAGCTAGCCTCCACTCCATATGACCCGCGTGCATGTCCAAGAGTGGAGTTCATGGCGGTTACGATTATGTGACTATGGCGGGTTCGGGGCCATGTGGCCAAGCCCTCAACATTTATTGCAAACAGATGAAGCCAAGGTTTTTTCGATTATTTCGACGGAACCTCAATGTGACCACCACCATGAAATTAAAATTAACTGTCAGTTTAATCTGGCGGTTCCACTGGCGGTCCACCTAATCAGGCAGATATTGCCAAAAAATTGGAGCTATATGGAGTTCTCCCACTTTTAGTGGGGTTTTTGGTGGACATTCGGAATTTTTTTTGCAAAAGTCATAACTCTCTCAATTTTCGGCCAAACAAAATGAAATTTTAGTCAATTTTGAGTCTCTTCGACCTTATGAAGAGTTTGGAATAGGTTTCATAGCAAACAGAGGTGATCTACAATAGATTTTGCTTCAGGGAAGAGGAAGGATCCATCAGATCCATCATAGAGGAGGCACTGTATTAGGTTGTATTTCACTGTAAGGTGAAAAGAAAGCCATTTCTAGCTATTTTCTATCTTTTGAAGTCGAATTTACAGTTGGTTTTTCCTGTTTAGGCATATTTTTCACTATGTAACCATTTTGAACAAATTAATAGAGCAAGGACATGCCATTGTGGAGCCTTGGACCGACAGATGTAGCCCAGGAGGGGTGAACTGCCTCAACATTTTGTTGTGTTATGTTATGGTGAGTTTTACTTGCTGTGTATTTCTGTTGTGATATGTTAAACAATAAATTTAATTGACAAATGCTCACACATAAAACTCAGAAACATTACCTAAACTACTTTGTTTAACTTGCAAAACATGGAGAACACTTTGCACATTAAATTATATGGAAATGGGTACTTTGCATAGCATTACAAATAGTTCCATCTTCAGATCACATATTCCCTCCAAAACACCCACTATTGTTCAGTTGCTTGCTTAACATTATTTTTTCATAAATGGATTTTTGTTTGTGGTGCTTGGGCTAAAGAGTTTTGAATTAATTAATATTATAATACAATTTTATTGACTAAATAAAATTTTCTCTCTCTACAAACTTAAAATACGTTCTAGTGATGTTGTTGGAAGTTTGGAAGTCATTTGAATTCGACACACTTAGATGGAAATGCCACTATTTTGTTTCTTCTTCTTGAGTTTTGAAAGAACTAGACGTGAGCTAGTGTAAATAAATGGAGGAACTAAGAATCGTTGCCATCTTCGAAGACTATGTATTCACTAATGCAATGGGATACTATAGATGCTAGGTGTGGAACATCTAATGTTTTTGGAGAGCCTAAATGCATCTAGTTTCCCCATAATTAAATGGGGTGCAAGATTACTGGAGCATAATAAATCTAGGATTATATCGATTCATTATTACATATACACTATTTGAAGAAAATCTTTAGCATGGGTGAAAATGAAAGTTGTCATCCTCACTAAATTTGTTGTCACTACACATCTACAACACTTAGTTGCTTCTCGAGAGTCCTCTTTGTAATAATGTCAACATTGTCTACTAGATATATCTATAATTCATTGAAGCCACATTATCTCAATGCAATATATTCTACACCAAGTTGTGTCGTTGTATTTAAGTGCATTCACACATTTTATCTCTAAATTCTTTTTCAAATAATCTTTCTACAATTAGTTTAAAAAAAATAAGTTTAACCTTTCTAATCACAACAATATAAGTTTTATCATAAAAAAAAAGATATTTGATAACTATTGTAAATTGATATCTATGCATATTTACTAACTATTTAACTTATATGACTATATCCATAATTATTATTATGATTTTAAAAAATAAAATTATAATTTAATATATTTTTATGATTTGTATTTTACAAATATTAATAATATTATTAAAATAGCAAATTTCCGTTTGATTATTGTGGCTTATCTTTTAATATGAATAACAAATTAACCATATGATACACATTTTGATACCAATTCTAAATTTCTTTTTTTTTTGCAAGTTTGGTAGTACCTTTCAATTTTTCACTATTTTCACCCTTTTTTTTTTTTTTTTCACTCCATTTTCATAACATGTCCAGATACATCACCCAGATCGGAGATACCAATTCTAAATTTCATGTCTATGACATTTCCTCGATTATTATTGGTTATCTTTTAATACCAATAAGATAACTCAACCATCACGCCCTCATAATAGTTTAATGATAAGCTAGAGCTTCAAACAAAAGCAAGGATCAGTATCATAACGGGTTGACAATATTAGAAATATTCCTTTTATCGGGTTAACACGCTCCAACTGGCAGATTCCAAGCTTTCCAGTCTCGACCCGTTCCTGCCTCACCTTCGCCGAAAACACGCAACCAGTTGGGCGGAGTGGAAATGGCAACCAGTTGGGAAGTGGCGAAACAGCATTTATACAGAGGTTGACTGCGGCCAATTAAGATGAGGTTAATACTTGAACAAAGTTAAAATACAATTTAATTTACGAGTAAAACAGGATGCAGGTTTGCTGTTGGGAATGCCGTAAATATGGCGTGTTTGATTTTTTTCTCAAATGAGCTGCTTCTTCTCCCAGATCAGAAACTAGAAACTCAACGCTACATCATACTTACTAAATTCTAATTCAAATTCAAATTCGAGTCTCTAAAATTTAATACAGAAGAAATTCTGGACTATACATCTTATTAATATAAAAATAAATGAAATTTCAAAATTTTAAATCGTTGAAATTAATAATTTTGATATTCAAAACTCTAAAGATTTCTTTAAAATTGTTTTCAATGATGTTATAGAAGATGTAAATAAAATTAGATATTAACATTAATAAAAATAACTTTTTAGGTGACTATGAAATGAGAGGTCTTATAGGTATTGGCCAATCGATAGGTCAAATAGCAGTTAATGAGATTCTCTCTAGGAATACATTATAAGTTAACTAATAATTAGGTAACAAAAGAATAGATCAAAAGTCATTGAATTATCTAAAATGTGTAAATAATTTAAAACTATATAATCTATTTTCTTAACAAAATTTTCAAAAACAAAATATTAAATTCTAACTAATCTTATCACAAATACATAATTCAATATAACTTTAGATATTCAATGTTAAATAATATTTTATAAGATAATATTAAAATTTTTTAAAATCCACCCAATATTTGAGAATTGAAAACTCTAATTTATAAAATAATATGTATCAAATTCTGCATTATTTCAAATATAAAATTTAAATAATCTAAAATTAACTTATAGAATCCTATTTAAAAATTTTATATTCATAATTTTATAATTTATCTTTTATTAAAATATACTTTATTTTTAATAAAAAAATGAAAATATAACATAAATTAAAAAACCATCCATGTTTAGAACCGTACCAAAATAGTCGAAGATGCACTATGTGAACCAACCTATATTTTTCACTTCCAACCAATTTTATTTGAATTCGAAGACATGTGGTCATTGTTCCTGTTTGGAAACTCATGGAATCAACCATTTTCTGCGACCAATGACTCATCGTGTGAACCAGATTAAAGGATTGTTTTGTATTCCAACTTCCGCCCTGAGAGGATTCTTCATTTTCAAATGGCCAGACGCTAGACAAAAACGAAGCCAAGAAATATTACAGATATTATATTTTTCTAACAAATTTCCACCAGGACGGATCGAACCGAACCGCCGAATCGAATTTTGCTGTATTAATAGACGGATCGAACCGAACCGCCGATTTTTCGAATTCTTACGCCTAATTCGACCGAATATGGTGCTACATGATGTGCTCCACACAATTGGCCGGCTCTCCAGTATAATATATATATCTCATACAACACATTACAGAACAATCTCTTCATCTAGTAATTGTGACAATCTCAGATCTCACATCTCAGATCTCTGAGTTCAGGTCAGGTCAATATCATGGGGGGCCAGTCAATATCCAGTTCTTCAGCCTTCACTTGCAGATTGGTTATACCATGGCTGCTTGTACTTCTCTTCACGCTCTCGCCAGATTCAGAAGCCCGTCCCTCGCCTCCTCAGTCAAAGGCTGTATCAATGGAGATTAATGACAGTGATCATGAAAATATCCAGCAAATTAGCGGATCTCTGCACCAGAGATTACAATTACATCTGCGCTCGTCTGAATTTTTTTTTGGTAAGTTTGGTAGTTCTTTTCATTTTTCACTTTTTGCCAATTTTTTTTAACTCTATTTTTATCAACATCATCACCCCAATCGTAGAAGGGAATTGAACCTGTGATAAGTGTTATAACAGCCCGCCTCATCACTGTTTAACCAAGACCCACGGACTTTTAATGTAGAATTTGAAGAAATGTTTACACTTCAAAACATTTGATTCATCTCAGTTATTACTAAATTTTTAATTAAATAGATATATACTGATTTTCAGCAACATACTTTCTCTCACTTTATATAGACACATCGCATATTTTATTATTAATATTTTTTAATTGTATGTATATATTTAATTATTTTTATTATTAGTATTTTTTAAAATGTTATATATCAAATCTAGATTAAACATTGCAAGGATTACAAATCTCTTTCATAATTTGAATTAGAAAAGATCTATTAATTGAATAATAATTCTCTTTTTTTCTATATATGTTTGATGTTAAAAAAATTTACTCAACATGCATGTTGAAATATTTGATGTATAACCCTTATTAAATTTTTATTTATTATTATTACTATTTTAAATTATATATAGCAACTCCATCTTAAAAATGAAGTAAACTAAGCATCCCCCTAATCATTGGAACAAAAAATGTAACAATTTTTTTACCTTAAATTAATTTTGTTTTCTTTAATATGTTGATTGAAATATTTTGTCTTATCATAAAATATTCGTTTTTATTAAAATATAGATGGATTAAACATCACATAAAATGAATTAAACATCACGTAATATCAATAATATTAATTTTTTTTCAATTTGATATTAAATTGTGAAGAAAGTAGATATCTAAATAATACTAAAAATTAGATTATTTTTATTTATTTAAATTACTTATTTCATTATTTTTAAATGTAAGATTACATGACAATATCTCTCCCATAGTGGGTTTTAAAGGGCCTCTCTGCCCCATCAATGATATATATCAAAATAAAATTGAATAAAATAACGTAATTTTCTGTTTTTTTGTCTTTTAGTCATTAAGTACCAAAACAAACATGCACACATCATAAACACACACAATGAGAGAGGAATACTTACACAAGTGTGTGCAATTTCATTGATGATGAATATTTGGGTCATATTTGAAAACCTCATCCAAAAGGGAGATAATAATAGGTATTGGAAAACATGGATGTATTATTTTTTATGCAACTGAACCACCAATATAATCACTCTAAAGCTAAAAGAGATGTAGCCAACTCATCCAACATGTAGTTGAAAATGATAAATCCCACTATTTTTTCTTTAATCTATTTGTACATAAAATAGATGTTCCATAATACTCACTAATCATGACATATTTCAAATTGAATCTTTTAGTACTATTTTTTTTTTTTAAAGGTTGATACTTTTTTTTCTCTCTTGCACATAGTCAAGGACCCTAGACACATCTCATTTACACAAAATCATCTAATGTTCTAGGAATAGAACTCAAAAGTGAAAACCCCACAGGGAGGGATGCTTCATGGTTACAAACCTTCCTCATATCATTTGAGCTCTTGAAGGTTTATTTTCCTAATTAAATCTATTTTTTTCCTTTTTGATGATGCCCTAGGACCTTAGACCCCTCGCAATCATAAAAAACAATTAATAATGTATCTACCAAACTTAGAAGCCAAAAATATGAAATAAACGTCCTGTATGGTGTTTCAACATATCTTTCACAATGCTTGATCCAGACAAGCATTATTAGATGCCTAAGGTCATTGTCATCATTCCTTGATAATTGTTAAGAATTATTGACCCATTAATGTTATTAAGAACATCATAACAACCGTTAGTAAACATCTGATAATCAAAATTTCCTATATACAGGGAATATTATATGGATCATTTGTGTTTTTCATGGTGACTCGGTTTGAAAAGGATCATCTATGTAAAAATTCCCTCTCCACCCGTATGTAACATTACTAGTACTAAAGACCCATTCTTGATTAACAACTAACTGAATCGTGGCATGCATAACACATTTGGAGGAAAATGATTCCCTAAATAGGTGAAACATGATGGCACAAGAATCCATGTGGGCTCACTCAAGGCAATTTTTCATATGAAGTAAGGACTCTTCCTAGAGTCTCTTGTTTCCCTCCTTGAATGATGGTTGAGGACTTGAGGTTCATCTATGCTTTCCAAGACCCGTGCGTAACTTGAGTGCAAAAGAGTACCTAAAGAGGCTTGGTATTGTGATTCTAGATGTTTTTCATGGTGCTTGAGTTAGAAAATATTCAGCTAGGGATTAAGGTCATCCTAGATCATGCTTATGTCTCAAAAATCATTGCTAGTTAACAAAAAATAATCATCATAGTTATATCCCCCTCCTAGATGAGAGGCCACCTACAACATGTCAATGTCCTTATTTGAGGAATTGTTAAGGCTCTCCAGATCAATTACATTTAATAAGCTCTCGATCCATGTATTTTCATTCCTTGACGATTGTAAAGGCCCCAAAGCCCATCCCTGGTCCTATATGGTTCTCTAAGGACGTATTCACAATTCTTAAGCCAAAGAAGATATGTTTATGACCAAAGGATATTATTTCCCTGCCTAAATGATTGTTAACTGCATGGGGTTATCATTTTCCAACAACAATCATGGAAAAGACCCTAGAAGCCATTTGTGATGTCAAGATTGTATTAATGGTACCCATTTATAATTCTTAGGATAGAAACCCACTATTGAGTATTGGTGTTGTAGTCTATAGGTGTTCATGTCACATGCACTCAAGTAAGCTCAATTAGGTATTCAAGACCTTATTTCTCTCTTTGAGCATGTTTAGGCATTAGCACCCATTTCTAGTAGATAAAAGTTGCTTATGTCACCTATATTCCTCTTGGTAGCCTACAAAGGACGTATTTTTCGCTCTAAGGACTTGTTTAAGCATACTAACTAGAAAGTATGGATTAATGTTCCAAGGTAATTGTTTCCTCCTTCAATTATTATCAAGGTCATACAACCCATACTTAATTCACCCAACCCCCTAATGGAATCTATATCGATCTCTAATGCCAAATACCTGTTAGTTTGGACTTATTTTATTTCTTTCAATGATAATTTATTGTACATTATCTTTATAAGATATGTTTAAGGACAAAGGCCCGTGTTTTTTCATCCACTAAGCATGATTATTGATATCAAGAATATTTCGTGGCTTAATTCCCCCCCTTCCCCTTTAACCATTTATTAGGCCTTTAGACCTATTGAATCATGCAAGTACTCTACTCATGTTACCCATTTACAAATAGATTTTAATGAACCCCAACCATGGGCGAAATGACCAATTTTACTATGGGCCCAATATACATTATTATTTATTATATGTATTGTGGCTCAATCATGGCAATCATTTCCCTTCAATATGATAAAAATATCATGCAACAGTTCCATGTGGCCCTTTGAGCATGCATTAGGTTATATAGTTTGAGAAGCTTCATAGGTTGTAGGTGTTGTTCATGTTGTTTGAGCCAAAGAAGCTTGTTTTAATGAATAAAACCCTTAACATACTCAATTGGCCTTATTTAGAGATTTAGAACAATTCTTGGTTCAAAAGTAACCTATTAATGGCACCCAAAACTCACATGGAGGTGAATGATACATTACAGAGATGGTAGGCGATAGTTTGAGGACTTGTCCATAATACTTAATAATGAGAATCAATTATTATGGATAGAGGTTGTTTTCCCCCCTTTGTATATGGAAAATGACTTGAGACCATCCATGATAAAAAAATATCTTGTAATTATGTTTTTATTCAACGTAGATGCTAAAGTATCCATGCAAAGGACTTATTCAATGGTTTCTAGTTTCTATCCATCGTGGTTGAGGTAGAGATGGTTCAATTATTCATTAAGTTAATTATTAACCCTTGGCCATATTGATTCCACAATAGCCATTTCTAGTGCATAAAATAATTAATAATGATCCTTTTATCCCTCTTTGGGACCAAAAATGTCCTACAAAGTTTAGGTGTATAGGTTTGAAGAGTTGTTCTAAACTATTAAGCTCAAAATTCTTCAATAAAATTATAAGGAACTTATTTCATTGTTTCATTATTTTAAAATCTACAGAAATAATCTATGGTGTGTAAAACCTTCTAATGGAATCATATTCAAAATCAAATGAAAAATACCCCCTAGAGAGTAGTGGCTTGATGTTGTTTTCATGGTTACTGATTTGGAATGCTCTTTTGATGACCTAAGGGCCCTGTTTTACTTTCTTGACATTGATTAGACCTTAAAAACCATTCCTAGGATTGAATACCAATTGAAATCATAGGTATCCCTCTATTATTCCAAATATTTCCATGACAAAATCATAATAATGATTAAGCGCTATTGTTAAAGAAATTTCGATGAATCTAACCATTAGAGGAAAATGGTCGGAAGAGATTTATTTATTTAAAAACTATCCATTGGTAACATGTTATTTGGTTTCATTCTATGTGTGTTTCTTTTATTGGATTTTTTAAATACTTATAATGCATGTTAATTCCACAAAAAATTCTTGTAGGGATTGCATACATGCTTGAATTTAGGAAGACGACCATGGCAAAGGATTGTGTGAAGTGATCGTTGTATTTCAAGGAGAATGAGTGATATTGAGATGGACTTTTCCTTATAGTTAAGGTACATTATTTCATCATTTTCAACATTAATTTTCACAACTAATTTAAATTGATGTTGGTAGTAGGTAGTATTGGCCTCAAATTACATTGTAAGGGTGACATATGTTAATCTTGTGGCTTAATTATTTTCTCTTGAAATTAATTTAAAACGTTTTAATGCACCTAATAAAGATGCTTACATTATAAAGGACTAAAAGGAAGTAAAACAATATTATATTTACATCCATTTTCACATTTCTGTAGGAAGTTCATATAATTATTTATACAATCCTTGTTGAGTAATTTAGCAAATTCCCCATATGCTTCATACTAAGAACTTGTTTGATATAAGTGGAAACTATAGTTTAAAATATTATTTTTTTAATTCACAACATGACTTAGATGAAGTTTGTAGTGTATTAGAAGCCATAGATTTTAGACATAAAAGAATATTTTCAGCAAAGAGATCCTCTAATGGAGTCCCAGGCCTTTTTGTAAGTTTTGTGGCTTATGGAAATCCCTTAGTCTTTGTGGGGATTCAAACCCATACAAGTTAATGACTATGTGTTGTTTGTTTGCTTGATAGTGTCAACTTTGTGTTATTCATTATTAAGCTATCCTACCACAACACCTTTGAAATAAACTCCTTATCACTAACATCTAATATATTGAGGTATTTCAAGGACAATATGACAAATTAGGAGTTGTTGTTGATGTAGAACAAACTAGCATGGATCATAATATCAAAGTTGGAAGAGATAGCCAAAGTATTGAGATTCAACATCAAGAACTTCAAGCATTGCAATATGAATCCACAAGGGTTTAAATTCACACTAAAATGACATTTTCCATAAATGCTAGGATTTTCATGATTTTCGGGCATACCATGTTTGTTTGTGCAATGAACTTGGGTGAAAAGGTTAATGAGATAATGCCAATATGAAGTCATTTTCAAGTAGGGCTCTTAGTGACCTACCCATCACCGAAAATTAAAAGTTCAAAACTATAGTGTGGTTAGTGTTTTGCATAATATATAATAAAATAAAGTCTTGTATATATTTATCAAACTGTTTTTGAGATAGTAAATCGCTACTAAAAGATGTTTAAATTTAAGGTGAGCCAAATTTAATACTTACAGCTTATGGGAATTTATGATGTTGTGATGTTGTCTCTTCTATAATTAACATGCATATGAGTTATGATGTTTTCTGGATAATTATCACTAAAAAATGTACTTCATCACTAATTACTAATCAAATAATAAACTATTTCATAAATACTAATATCCTTCACCCACACTAAAATAATATGTAAGGAATCACATGTCATTTCTGTTACCAATATCCCATTACATATATTTGCTTGTCTCCTTAGTCGTTTAACAATTTCCACTCCACTCACTAAGGGTGACTAATATTTTGGCCTTTGAGTCAGATTACTAAGGATGGGGTGAAAGAAATGTTTTCCTGGTCTGAATGCCAATAGAAGGAATTCGTTGAGTTGAAGCATCACCTCTGCGCTGCACCGGTAATCACACTGACACACCTACAACAACCATTTTAAATTGAAAGAGACGCCTTTGAATATGCTATTGGTACAGTCCTCACCTAACATGGGAATCAAGTGGCCTATCATAGTGAGACACTTTCCGGTGCAATTTAGAAATACACCACCTATGATAAATATATGTATTCAATCGTGCAGTCTCGTTGGAAATGGAATAATTAAAATATAGGAAAGGAGATGATCATCCACACCGATCACTAATGACGCAGCCAAACTAAATTTGGACCCAAGGAGAAGTCGGTGACGTGGCTCTGTCTTCTTTATTTCTTTTCCTTGGAATCTTATTTATCAAATTCGGGGAATTTGATAAATAAATATCATTTGACAAATTTTGAAAATTTAAATATATCTCTCTCTTTATATTACGTTGCCCAACCTTATAACCGATGTTTAAACTTTCAATACCTTATATTGTATTTCCCGGCTCATATACATTTTCTCCAGACTTAGGACTAATGTTATAACCTTTGCACTTTATAATAATATTCTATGCAATTTATATAAATGACTTACAATAAACCGTGGGCTCTTTTCTTAAACTTCGTGCATCTTCCCCAAGCGACCACCGTCCGATTTACTTTGCCCAGATCAACGACTCTAAGAGATTTTGCTCGGCGTCCTGGTACGAGGGATAACGTGAGATGGCGCACGTTAACCGGTGGTATTGTAACAGTAGCCTAGCCACGTGTCAAATAGTCTATGGAATTGCCCGCGTTCAGGGAAATACCGCCTATACACCAAAAGCGGTACGAAATGGGGCAATCCGCCTTCCAAACCCACTCGCGGTTTTTGCACAGTGTTTAACCAGGGCTCCTCATCGAGTTGCGTTCTCCTTCGGTTACTCTCGTTTATTAACTCTGGGTTCAATCTCCGGTTGGGGAATTCAATTAACACAAACAACGTAATTTTCTTTATTACGCGGGATTTCCATTACCATAAAATAGAGATCCACGGCCAGGACTCCCTGTACAAACCTCGCCTGTGGCTGGGGTAGATTCACAGGGTTATTCAAACAATTTATGAGAATTAAAAGATAGGGAACGGAATACCAGTACACAAACGCCTCACAGTCAAACGAATTTACTCACAATTAACATTTCAAGGAAATTAGATAATCAACAAAGCAGAATTCATTTAATTGGAAGTAATCGCCATGTAGAGAGTTTATTGCAGAAATTTTCTCTATTCTTCCTCTCTCCCCCCTATACATCCGAAGGATACAATTATATACATTACAGAGTGACTCTTCGGTTCTTTAGTGAGGACCGTTTAGAAAACCAACAATCTAATTAAAATAATTCAGTGTAACTGATGTATGAAAATTGGACTAGCTAGACTATTCGACCCCTACAACTCTAACTACTCTGAAATGAAACAGTCAGCTGAGGTATTGACACCTAGCTGTTACAATTTTGGTGATTTCGAACCCTCCTAGCCACAACATGTGGACAAAACCTCCTACATTGCTGGCTAGTGTCTAATGCCCCTGCATCAGACTCTCGAGGGAAATCTTCTTCATGGCCTCCTATCCATGAGCCCCTCCACTGATCTGCCTATTTTCTACAACATTTCTTCAGTCATCCAAGTGGCATCTTCCTCTGGCTTATCCTTCCATTTGATCAAGTACTAAAAGTACTCTCGTCCTCTAGTCCTTCTGAACACCCTTTTATCCAATATATTCTCTGGTTGTAATGGCCGTGCTGGAGGTAGCTGCTCTTTCCACTCAATCTGTTCCTTGTCTGTTGATCCTTCTTCTGCACCATCATCTTCATACTTGTACAAATCTGCGACATTAAAAATGGGAGATATTCCAACATCAGGTGGCAATTCAATCTCATAAGCATTTGCAGAAAACTTCCTAAGTATCTTGCATGGCCCAATCTTTTTGAACTTCAGTTTATTATACTACTTCTTTGGGAACCTCTCCCTTCTCAAGTGTGCCAAAACCTGATCTCCTACTTCAAAATGAACATCCTTTCTGCTCAAGTCTGCTATGCTTTTGTATTTGATGCTGCTGCCTTGTAATTGCCACTTCACTTGTTCGTGTATGGCCTAGATCTCTGAAGTAAATTCATCACCATCTGCACTCCTTATCTTTGCCTTTCCCAGATCTCTTAACTCTGATATTCCTCTGGGGTGCATTCCATAAACAATGTGGAATGGGCTCTTTCTGGTGCTCCTATTTGTTGATTCATTATATGCATATTCTGTCTGGGGAAAAATATGATCCCACTGCTTGGGATGCTCTCCTGCAAGACTTCTCAATAAATTTCCCAGACTTTTATTCACTACCTCAGTCTGTCCATGAGTCTGGGGATGATAAGCTGAGCTGAAACTTAGTTTGGTGCCAAGTTTCTTCCACAGTGTCCTCCAAAAGAGCCCCAAAAATCTAGTGTCTCTGTCTGAAACAATGCTCCTGGGTAACCCATGCAATCTAACAACTTCTTTGAAAAACAAGTTAGCAACATGGGTGGCATCACTAGTTTTATAACATGGAATAAAATGTGCCATCTTGGAGAATCTATCCACCACAACAAAGACTGCATCATTCCCTCTCTGAGTCTTGGGCAATCCTAGAACAAAATCCATACTCACCATGTCCCAAGGCCTGTCTGGAATAGGCAAGGGAGTGTACAATCTGGCATTCTGACTCCTTCCTTTAGCATACTGACAAATTTTGCAGTTCTTCACAAACTGATCCACTGTTGTTCTCATCTTGGGCCAGAAATAAAAGTGACTTAGCTGCTCATAAGTCTTATCAGTACCAAAGTGTCCAGCAAGTCCTCCACTATGCTTCTCTTTGATCAAATTTTCTCTCATGGAACATTTTGGTACACATAGTTGGCTTCTTCTGAATAACAAGTCCTCCTGCAGGAAATAATCTAGCCACTGGCTTCTATCTGTTAAGACAGGGTTACTACATGCCTCAAATGCTTCTTTAAAATCTGGATATGTTTTATACAATTCCCTGAGAAAATCAAATCCTGCAACTTCAAAATTAGTTTCTTGTACAAGCATGTGTCTCCTACTCAAAGCATCAGCTACTTTATTGGCTTGGCCACTTATATATTTCAAGACAAAATTAAAACTTTGGAGATACTCAACCCATTTAGTATGCTTAAGTTTCAACTGGGGCTGCTGTACAATATACTACAAAGCATGATTGTTAGAATACAATACAAATTCCCTGGACATCAAATAATGTCTCCACTTCTTCAGTGCCTGAACAATTGCATAGAATTCCTTCTCATAAGAGGAATAATTTCTTCTGGTGTCATTCAGTTTTTCACTAAAATAGGCTACTGGCCTATCATCCTGACTCAGCACAGCTCCAATGGCTTCTCCACTGGCGTCACATTTTACTTGAAATGGCTTGGAAAAATCAGACAGAATCAAAACAGGCTTTTCAATTATCTTTTGCTTCAAAACTTTAAAGTTTCTTTCTGCTTTAGAAGTCCACTTAAATGGCTATTTTCTCTTCTTTATTGTCTCAACTATGGGTGCATTAATCTCACTGAAGTTTCTTATAAACTTTCTTTAAAAACTAGCAAGTCCATGGAAACTTCTTACCTCAAAAACATTCCTGGGTGAAGGCCACTCCACAATTGCCTTAACCTTTTTTTGGTCCATCTTCAATCCTTCTGCAGAAACAACAAAACCCAAATACACCAACTCCTCTTTCATGAAGGAGCATTTCTTCAAATTTATCAGCAGTTTCTCTTGGTGCAGCTTCTTCAAGACATGATCAAGATGCCTTAAATTTTCTTCCTTAGTTCTACTGAAAACTAATATATCATCCAGATACACTATCACAAATTTACCAATGAATTCCTTCAATACTTCATTCATAAGTCTCATAAAAGTGCTAGGTGCATTTGACAACCCAAAAGGCATTACCATCCATTCGTACAGTCCTTCATTCATTTTGAAAGCAGTTTTCCACTCATCACCCTCTCTTATTCTGATCTGATGATATCCACTCTTCAAATCTATCTTTGAGAAATAATTAGCACCACTCAAACAGTCCATTAAGTCCTCAATTCTGGGCAAAGGGAATCTATACCTGATTGTGATCTTATTGATCGCTCTGGAATCAGTACACATCCTCCAGCCTCCATCACTGTTGAGCTCCAGACTCGTGTTTTGATCGACTGTGGACTCAGAAAGCATTCTCTAATGGGTCCTTTGTCACCAGTTCCTATACTTGTCCTCCTGATTTCTTGTTTTCTTTGGAGTACGATACCTTAGCGCCTTATTTGGCGATTTGAACCCGAGGGATAAAATCTATCTGATGGCTGATCTTTCTCACAGGTGGCAGCTCATCAGGTAAATCATCCACAACAATGTCACAGTAATTGTCTAACATCTCTTGTATCTCTACTGGTAAATCAGAAATCTTTGTAGAAGTAAGAACTTCCTTAGGTTTGCAAACCAAAGCAAAGCTTACCTCTTCATCTTCTATCTGTTGTAGATATTCCTTTCCGCTCAGCAACAAGGTATTTGGATCAATCACTCTACTGGATGGCTCTCCTTCTTCCATGGGTATCAATGTATGGTGTACCCCATCCTTGAAGAACTTGTAAGTGTTCTTCTTGCCATCATGCACTGCTGCTCTGTCAAACTGCCAAGGTCTACCCAGCAGTATATGACACACATCCATGGGCATTACATCACACAAAACTTTGTCGTTGTACTTGCCCATTTGCAGCTCTATTTCACACTGTTCTTTCACAACCAGCTGGTGCCCTTTATGCAGCCAGGACACCCTGTAGGGGGTTGGATGCTCCCTTGTCTTCAAATTCAACTTCTCTATCACCTCAGTGGAAACCAGATTATCTGTGTTGCCACTATCAATGACTAGCTGGCAGCATTTCCCTTGGACTTTGCAGATGCTCCTAAACAATTTCCTTTGTGCAGGCTCAGTGACTTCTTTGGCTTGCTTCAACATGACCTTATTTACCACTAAGGATTCTCCCCTCTCTCGAAGAATTTCTTCTTCAATTTCTGCTTCTTCTCCAGTCTAGGCAACAACAGCATTTCTCGGACCAGCGCCCACATTCTTTGGACATTCATAGTGCTTGTGTCCCACTCCCTGACATCTATAACACCTCAAATCTCTGCCTCTGCCTCTGTCTCCTCTTCCTTTTCCTCTCTAAGAACCCCTTCTGCCACTTGCATCCTCCTTTGTAGATGCATTCTGAGGTGAGCTACTGTTAGCTCCATCCCTAGGTATAGCAGGCTTTCCTCTACCACCCTGACTTCCCTTCCCACGGAAAGTACCTCTCTTCTTGGCAGACTGTTTCCTCAGGAGTTTCTCCTCTGCTTTCAAGGCCATCTGATAGGCCTCTTCCACTGTCTTAGGAGACAGAAGACCAATCTCATCTTGGATCTCCAGCTTCAGACCATTCACATATCTGGTAGTCTTCTCTGGTGTATCTTGGAATTTCCCAGCTCTTATGCTTACTCTGTAGAATTCCTCGGTGTATTCTTTTACTGTCAGCAACCTCTATCTCAGGTTCTGCATTTGTCTATACAATGTCAGCTGGTAATCACTAGGCAGGAATTTACCTTTCAACTTGGCTATCATTCTAGTCCAGCTCTTGATAGGTTGCTTGCCAACTCTCCTCCTCTCTGCCTGCACTCCATCCCACCAAAGTGCAGCATGTCCCTTCAGCTTTGTTACTGCAAACTTGACTCTTTTATCTTCACTTATTTCTTCATAATCGAAGCACTTGTTTAATTCATTTATCCAGTCCACCAGCTCCTCTAGATTCAGTCCCCCTGCATAGCTTGAAACTTCAATCCTGGGCTTAACTGCAGACCCTAGAATATTTCTAAGGAGCCTCATGTCAGGAGGAATTTCAACATTTTCTTCTGCTTCTTCTGTCTCAGGTTCGTTGATGTCTTCAGGATCTCCGGGTTGTCTTTGCTCCATGGCATCTATTATGGCCTCGACCCTCTGCAACATCCCCAACACCTCAGCGTTGGCAACAAGTCTCCTTCTGCCAGCACCTCTACCAACTCAGATTTCCATGTCAGCAAAAAAAAAACTTCAGACTCGCTCCGATACCACTATTGACGCAGCCAAAGTGAATTTGGACCCAAGCAGAAGTCGGTGACGTGGCTCTGTCTGCTTTCTTTCTTTTCCTTGGAATCTTATTTATCAAATTCAAGGAATTTGATAAATAAATATCATTTGACAACTTTTGAAAATTTAAATATATCTCTCGCTTTATATTACGCCGCCCGACCTTATAACCGATGTTTAAACTTTCAATACCTTATATTGTATTTCCCGGCTCATATACATTTTCTCCAGACTTAGGACTAAAGTTATAACCTTTGCACTTTATAATAATATTCTACGCGATTTATATAAATGACTTACAATAAACCGTGGGCTCTTTTCTTAAAATTCGTGCATCTTCTCCAAGCGACCATCGTCCCATTTCCTTTGCCTAGATCAACGACTCTGAGCGATTTCGCTTGGCGTCCTGGTACGAGGGATAACGTGCGATGGCGCACGTTAACCGGTGGTATTGGAACAGTATCCTAGCCACGTGTCAAATAGTCTATGGAATTGCTCGTGTTCAGGGAAATACCTCCTATACACCAAAAGTAGTGCGAAATGGGGCAATCCGCCTTCCAAACCCACTCGCGGTTTTTGCACAGTGTTTAACCAGGGCTCCTCGTCGAGTTGTGTTCTCCTTCGGTTACTCTCGTTTATTAACTCCGGGTTCAGTGTCCGGTTGGGGAATTCAATTAACACGAACAACGTAATTTTCTTTATTACGCGGGATTTCCATTACCATAAAACAGAGTTCCACGGCCAGGAATCCCTGTATAGACCTCGCCTGTGGCTGGGGTAGATTCACAGGGTTATTCAAACAATTTACGAGAATTCAAAGACAGGGAACAAAATACCAGTACACAAACGCCTCACAATCAAACGAATTTCCTCACAATTAACATTTCAAGGCAATTAGATAATCAACAAAGAAGAATTCATTTAATTGGAAGCAATCGACAATGTACAGAGTTTATTGCAGAAATTTTCTCTATTCTTCCTCTCTCCCCCCTATACATCCGAAGGATACAATTATATACATTACAGAGTGACTCTTCGGTTCTTTAGTGAGGACCGTTTAGAAAACCAACAGTCTAATTACAATAATTCAGTGTAACTGATGTATGAAAATTGGACTAGCTAGACTATTCGACCCCTACAACTCTAACTACTCTGAAATGAAACAGTCAGCTGAGGTATTGACACCTAGCTGTTACAATTTTGGTGATTTCGAACCCTCCTAGCCACAACATGTGGACAAAACCTCCTACATTGCTGGCTAGTGTCTAAAGCCCCTACATCAACTAACCTCTTCAGCTTATATAGACACAAGGAAAGTTGCAGAATGATCACCATCTGAAGTGGTCTACATATTTGCAAAAATTCATCTCAACCATTAAATATAAAAAGGGTAGCACCAATCATGTTTCAGACTGACTCAACTGACCCTAGTTGGAGCACTAACTGTTGTTCTCAACTTTTGTGGACTCGAGGCCTTTGAATGGTCACAACTATATAAAAATGATCGATACTTTGCCTCCACATACCATATACCAGTATATGGAAAGAAATATCTTGATTTCCACTTCTAGAAAACATTATTATGCTACTTCAGTCGCCTTTGTGTTCCTTGGAGCAAGCATGCCAAGCTGATTTTGGAGGCACACTACAGTTGGGTCGCACAACACTTTGGTGTGGAGAAAATTATCGTTGTAGTACAAAACTACTTTTATTGGCCAAAATTCTAACTAGATATTGGAATATATATCAGATCTGACACTACCTGCACCACTGTCAAACCAGCCATCAAGAAGTCAGGCTTGTACACTCCTTTATGTACTCACAGCCAACCTTGGGAATCCATCTACATGGAATATATGTCTACACTCCCTTCTACCAAGCATGGTAATGATTGTGTGTTTGTGGTCATGGAAAAATTTTATAAGATGGCTATATTGGTGGCCTACAAGAAGAGCATCATGGCAAAGGACACTCCTAAACTCTTCTTTGAACAAGTATGGGTACATTTTTGGATCCCACAATACATTATATCATATTGGCATAGCAGGTTACTAAGCACATTTTTGTCAACCCTCTGGACACTATTGGACAGCAAGCTCACCAAGTTGACTGCATTCAATCCCCAGACTGATGGCCAAACATAGGTCGTCAACAGGATAATAATCCACATATTCCGCATGTGCAAATCCAAGCATCCACGAACATTAGATGAGACCTCCCCTATGTGGAGAATAGTTATAACGGAGTTCTCCATATCTTGATTAGTAATCCCTTTCAAGTAGTTCTAGGATTTCATAACGGGTTGAAAATATTAGAAATATCCCGATAACATGCTCCAACTTGCAGATTTGAAGCTTTCCAGTCTCGACCCGTTCCTGCCTCATCTTCGCCGAAAACACGCAACCAGTTGGGAAGTGGCGAAACATCATTTTATACAGAGGTTGACCGCGGCCAATTAAGATGAGGTTAATACTTGAACGAAGTTAAAATACAATTTAATTTACGCGTAAAACAGGCCGCGGGTTTGCTGTTGGGAATGCCATAAATATTGCGTGTTTGACTTTTTTCTCAAATGAGTTGCTTCTTCTCGCAGATCAGAAACTAGAAACTCAACGCTACATCATAGTTACTAAATTCTAATTCTAATTCTAATTCTAATTCAAATTCAAATTCAAATTCAAATTCGATTACAAAATTCGAGTCTCTAAAATTTAATAAAGGAAATTCTGGACTATACATCTTATTAATATAAAAAAAAATGAAATCTCAAAATTTTAAATGCTTGAAATTAATAATTTTGATATTTAAAACTTCAAAGATTTCTTTAAAATTGTTTTCAATGATGTTATAAAAGATGCAAATAAAATTAGATATCAAAATTAATAAAAATAACCTTTTAGGTGACTATGAAATGAGAGGTCTTATAGGTGTTGGCCAATCAATAGATAGAATAGTAGTTAATGAGATTCTCTCTAATAGTATATTATGAGTTAACTAATAATTAGATAACAAAAGAATAAATCAAAAGTCATTTAAGTAAAATCTGTCTCAATATTATTTAAAATGTGTAAATAATTTAAAACTATATAATTTATTTTCTTCACAAAATTTTCAAAAACAAAATATTAGATTCTAACTAATCTTATTACAAATACATAATTCAATATATCTTTAAAGATTCAATGTTAAATAATATTTTATAATATAATATTAAAGTTTTTAAAAATCCATCAAAATATTTGAGAATTGAAAACTCTAATTTATAAAATAATATGTATCAAATTCTACATTAAAAAAAAACTATATTTCAAATACAAAATTTAAATAATCTAAAATTATTAACTTATAGAATCATATTTAATAATTTTATATTTATAATTTTATAATTTATTTTTTACTAAAATATATTTTATTTTTAATAAAAAAATAAAATACAACATAAATTAAAAAACCATCCATTTTTAGAACCCTACCAAAATAGTCGAAAATGCACTATGTGAACCAACCTATTTTTTACACTTTCAATAAATTTTATTTGAATTCGAAGACACGTGGCCATTGTTCCTGTTTGGAAACTCAAGGAATCAATCATTTTCTGCGACCAATGACTCATCGTGTGAACCAGAATAAAGGATTGTTTTGTGTTCCAACTTCCGCCCTGAGAGGATTCTTCATTTTCAAATCGCCAGACGCTGGACAAAAACGAAGCCGAGAAATATTACAGATATTATATTTTTCTAACAAATTTCCACCAAGACGAATCGAACCGAACCGCCGAATCGAATTTTGGTGTATTAATAGACGGATCGAACCGAATCGCCGATTTTTCGAATTCTTACGCCTAATTCGGTCGAATTTGGTGCTACATGACGTGCTCCAGAGTCCACACAATTGGCCAGCTCTCCAGTAATATATATATATATATATCACACAACACATTAGAGAACCATCTTTTGATTTGGTAATTGTGACAATCTCAGATCTCTGAGTTCAGGTCAGGTCAATATCATGGGGGGCCAGTCAATATCCAGTTCTTCAGCCTTCGCTTGCAGATTGCTTATACCATGGCTGCTTGTATTTCTCTGCACGATCTCGCCAGGTTCAGAAGCCCGTCCCTCGCCTCCTCAGTCAAAGGCTCTATCAAAGGAGATTAATGACAGTGATCATGAAAATATCCAGCAAATTAGCGGATCTCTGTACCAGAAATTACAATTACATCTGCGCCCGTCTGATGTTATGGGTAAGAGTGCCTTCAAGCCTGTATTCACCATGTTACCCAAAGGGCCCATTCCACCCTCCGGGCCTTCACCAGAGGTCAACGACTTTCCCAACGCCGAGTTAGCATTTCAGATCAACGACTTTACCAACGCCGAGTTAACATTTCAGATCAACGACTTTCCCAACGCTGAAAACGGTTCAGATCAGCCATGAGTTGCCCGGTTTCTTTCGTAGATAGAAATGCCAAGATGGGGATTAACCAATATCGAATTTTCAGGGCGCAAGTGTCTAGCAAGATCTGATCAGGACCTCTTTACTTAGAGTCGGAGACAAATTTTCATTTTTCAGATAGATGGATTGATAGATTCTAATAAAATGATGAGGAAATATGATTAAGAGTAGGTCTGAGAATATTAAAATAATCAATAAATATGTTTTTACTATATAAATATCATTTTCTGTTCCATGTAAATTATTTTGCATGTGATCAAGAAAATAAAAAGTATTGCTAAAACAATATATCTATATATTTTTGAATTAAGATCATTTAATTTTGGATTTTGGATTTATGATTAAACCGATAAAATCTCTCAAAATTCAAATTTATTTTTTAGTGTATAATTTGAAGAAATGTTTACACTTCAAAATATTTGATTAATTCATCTTAGTTATTAGTAGATTTTTAATTAAATAGATATGTACTGATTTTCAGCAACATACTTTCTCTCACTTTATATAGACACATTGCATATTTTGTTATTAATATTTTTTTTATTGTATGTGAATATTTAATTATTTTTATTATTAGTATTTTTTTAAATGTGATATATCAAATCTAGATTAAACCTTGCTAGAATTACAAATCTCTTTCATAATTTGAATTAGAAAATATCTATTAATAGGATAATAATTCTCTCTTTTTTCTATATATGTTTGATGTTAAATAAATTTACTCATGTTGAAATATTTGATGTATAACCCTTATTAAATTTTTATTTATTATTATTAATATTTTAAACTATATATAGCAACTCCATCTTAAAAATGAAATAAACTAAGCATCTCCCTAGTCATCGGAACAAAAAATGTAACAAATTTTTTACCTTAAATTATTTTTTTTTTCTTTAATATGTTGGTTGAAATATTTTGTCTTATCATAAAATATTTGTTTTTATTAAAATATAGATGGATTAAACATCACGTAAAATGAATTAAACAACATCACGTAATATCAATAATATTAATTTTTTTTCAATTCGATATTAAATTGTGAAGAAAGTAAATATCTAAGTAATACTAAAAAATAAATTATTTTTATTTACTTAAATTACTTATCTCTTGATATAAAGGTTGATGTAAAATTGAGGAACTTTTTTTGGATATTACTATTTTAAATTTGCTACTGTAAATATTGTTTTATTATTTTTAAATGTAAGGTTACATGACAATATTTCTCCTATAGTGGGTTGTAAAGGGCCTCTCTGCCCCATCAATAATATATATCAAAATAAAAATGAATAAAATAACGCAATTTTTTGTTTTTTTTTTCTTTTAGTCATGAAGTACCAAAACAAACATGCACACATAATAAACACACACAATGAGAGAGAAATACTTACACAATTTTGTGAAATTTCATTGATGATGAATATTTGGGTCATATTTGAAAACATCATCCAAAAGGGAGATAATAATAGGGATCGGAAAACATGGATGTATTATTTTTTATGCAACTAAGCCACCAATATAATCACTCTAAAGCAAAAAGAAATGTAGCCAACTCATCCAACATGTAGCTTAAAATGATAAATCAAACTATTTTTTCTTTAATTTATTGAAACATATGTGTGATATTTGTACATAAAATAGATGTTCCATAATACTCACTAATCATGACATATTTCAAAATGAATCTTTTAGTACTAAATTTTTTTTTTAAAGCTTGATGTTTTTTTCTTTCTCTCTTGCACATAGTCAAGGCCTCTAGACACATTTCATCTACACAAAATCATCTAATGTTCCAAGAATACAACTCAAAAGTGAAAACCCCACAGGGAGGGAATGCTTCACAGTTACAAACCTTTTTCATATCATTTGAGCTCTTGAAGGTTTATTTTCCTAATTGAATCTATTTTTTTCCTTTTTGATTATGCCCTAGGACCTTAGACCCCTCACAATCGTAAAAAATGATTAATAATGTATCTACCACACTTAGAAGCCAAAAAACTCAAAGAAATGTCTTATATGGTGTTTCAACATATCTTTCATAATGCCTGATCCATACAAGCATTATTAGATGCCTAAGGCCATTTTCATAATTCCTTGATCATTGTTAAGAATTATTGACCCATTAATGTTATTAAGAAAATCATAACAACTGTTAGTAAATGTCTCATAATCAAAATTTCCTAAATACAGGGAATATTATATGGATCATTTGTATTTTTCATGGTGATTCAGTTTGAAAAGGATCATCTACATAAAAATGCCCTCTCCACCCTTATGTAACATTACTAGTACTAAAGACCCATTCTTGGTTAACAACTAACTGAATCATGGCATGCATAACACATTTGGAGGAAAATGATTCCCTAAATAAGTGAAACATGATGGCACAAGAATCCATGTGGGCTCACTCAAGGCACTTTTTCATATGAAGTAAGGATTCTTCCTAGAGTCTCTTGTTTCCCTCCTTGAATGATGGTTAAGGACTTGAGATTGGTCTATGCTTCCCAAGACCCGTGCTTAACTTGAGTGCAAAAGAGTACCTAAAGAGGCATGGTATTGTGATTCTAGATGTTTTTCATGGTGCTTGAGTTAGAGAATATTCAACTAAGGCTTAAGGTCATCCTAGTTCATGCTTATGTCTCAAAAATCATTGCTAATTAACAAAACCTAATCATTGTAGTTATATCCCCCTCCTAGATGAAAGGCCACCTACAACGTGTCAATGTCTTTATTTGAGGAATTGTTAAGGCTCTCCAGATCAATTACGTTTAATAAGCTCTTGATCCATGTATCTTCATTCCTTGATGATTGTAAAGGCCCCAAAGCCCATCCCTGGTCCTATGTGGTTCTCTAAGGACGTATTCATAATGCTTCAGCCAAAGAAGATATGTTTAGGACCAAAGGATATTAATTCCTTGCCTAAATGACTATTAATTACATGGGGCTATCATTTTCCAACAACAATCATGGAAAAGACCCTAGAAACCATCCGTGATGTCAAGAATGTATTAATGGTAGGGTGAAATCCAAAAGTTGGGAAACACTTTTTGGCAGATGGTTATAATTTTGGAGAAATTTTTAATTTCTCGTCCGAGAAAACAGTCAACTATATTTCTCGACTGAGAGTTTTTAAAACTCTTGTCCGAGAGATTTTAAATATTTCACCCGAGATTTTGGCTCGGTTTAACTGGAGTTAAAACTATGTCGAATGAGAGTTATGAATTTTCTCGTCCGAGAGTTGTATTGACATAAACTCTCAGGAAGACTCTCAGACGAGACTTTTTTAACTCTCATCCGATAGTTTTTTTAAAGTCTCGTTCCAGAGTTTGATTGTTATAATAAAATCCCAAAATTTTTAATTCGCCCAGCATTCTGTCGTTTTCATCCACGCTATCGTTATCACGTTTTCAACTGGAGCTATTGTCATTTTCAACTGGACGAAATGTTGTCGTTTTCAATAGGGCCTGTCACCGCGCATTTGAGGATCTAGGTAAGCCTTCATCTAACCATTGAAAATTTATAATTTTTACAGATCTAACGCGGGTTTATACTTTTTTTAAAGACCTTTGACCCTCCTTAGGGCATCAAATTTCAAATCACACAAACGTGTTGGAACAAAAGACCACGGTTGCAGTGTTTAATTACAATCCCATATACGCCTCCCTAGAGTAGCACGCTTGCAAATCCACAGTCGAAGATGTGAAAGTCAGGGTCAATTAGAATAATACAAATTACGAATGGTCTGTAATAATCTCTAGCTACATATTTATAACTCAATAACCCCATGAAAATTCATATTTTACTTAAACCAAAGGAAGACGAAATTTGGAAAATACCTCAAAGTAACTCGCATCTTTTACTCCAGAGATTGATGCTACTATATCGAGGATTTTGTACTCTGATTCTTCTTGCATGGGAAAGGGGAAAGAAAGTGTGTAGCAATCCAAAATGGATAAAGGAACTAATTTTTGAAAAAATTAAATAGTAATATTTAAAAAAAAACCCTATTAGCCTAGAAATGGGGATACAAATTGTAGCGGAGAATATATGTGGTACCTAAGTGAAATTTTATGGCTAGAGTAGAGCAGGAAAAAAAATGCCTCTAATAGAGTACCCACAGTTCTAGTGACGGAAAAGCAAAAACAAAAAGTAAGTTAGTTGATAGTGCAAGGAATTTCGGTGAAATGGACTGGTTAACCACATGAATGATGCGTTTCTAGAAGCACAAAAAGGAGGAACTCCTGTAACTATTTTTTTTTAAAACTAGATTTTTGTGTCTTAAATACACAAGATTCTTGTTTGGAAGTGATTTCGTCAATATGTCAGCTACCTTATTCATCACTGTAAATGTAGTGAAGTTGTAGCACACCATTTTATAGTAGCTCTCAAGCATAGTGATACATTTTGTTTATATGCTTTGTCTTTCCATGAAATATTGGATCTTCAGACAAACATATAAAACTAGCGTTGTCACAGAGTATCACTGTAGGGTCCATCAGTCCTTCAAATAGGTTAGATAACAGCTTCCTCAACTAGACTACTTCTTTTCTTACTTCAAAGGCCGCAACATGTTCTGCCTCAGCACTACTCAAAGCAACGGTGTCCTGCATTCTACTCATCCATGATACCATGGAGGATACCAAACTAAAGAATCCTCCTATAGTTCTACTTCCATCTTGGTCACTTCCTCCCCAGTCGAATTTTTTATATCCAATTAGTTCGACTTCATTCCTTCTATGCAGCCTATTTGTCACCAAATATGCCCAAAAATACTACAAACAATATTGGCTAGCCTATTTCCTTACTCAGCCAATCAGAGCATACACCATAGACACCAAAACTCTCCTTTTTCCACTCCTGCTAGTGCTCTCAATCCTGTGGCTACCTTAGAAGCCCTTTTTAACTTTTGTCTGATGCAGTTAATATGATTTAAATGAGCTCCAAGGCCTTCTATTTATATAAATAGATGGAGGAATCAAGGTGTGCCTTTTCTTGTCAATGTGACCCTCATTTGTGAGGTTGACTTTGACAAAAAGCATCTTTTAATTTTCCCTCGAGAATATTTAAATATATTCACCATGATGATTGCTCACCCAAATAAATTTTATGCCACATTAAATGATAGGAGGAACACCAAGTTGATTTGAACACATTAATAACAATAATTTTCCTTTATCCAAATAAATTATCTTTGGTGCAAGATGGTTTCTCCTTTGGGTAGTTTGGCTTCTCTTGGGGGATTTCATCCCAAAGCTACTCCAAATTTCAACACTCCCTCTCAAAATTGATTGGGCTTAAAGAAAATTTCCCAAAAATTGCTATCCAACACCCCTTAAACAATAACAATATTTACCAAATCCTTCAAAACCTATAGGATGTGAAAGTATAATGGCTCAAGGTTTGGGATAAATATAAAGCAACATTGGGTGGTGGATCACCATGGCCCTTGGGGGTTAGACCCCAATCATCCAAAAAAAATTTAGGGATAACAATAAATGGTTCCCATCCATGATTGGTAGGTCTAATAGGCTTATTGGCTTTTGGTATGGTGAGACCAATTTCTTGAAAATCACAACCAAAATCAACTAGTTAATGGTTCTACCAAACCAAAACAATAAAGTGGTCCATATAGACTAGTTTTTGAACAAATTTACTAAAAAAATAATTAAAAAATACATATTCATGGACTTCAATGTAAATCCAAATAATTAGACACCAAATATGCAAAGTTTAGGTAGTTGGAATGCATGGAGTTTGCAGTGTGGTTGGGTTTTTTTCCACCCAAATTCTTACCAACAACAACATAGTTAGAGGCATTATCAGTGATAACCTAAACAACATTCTCCACACCCAGCTTGAAGACAATCACATTTCATAGTTGGAATAACAAGTTTGCATATTAATCCCAGTTATATTCATTTAATGATCTCAAAAACAAGGATCCTTGTGTGAAAATAAAAAAGGAAATCAATCATGGTAAGAGACTTTCCATCATTCCATCCATTTGAGAAAAAATTACCCTTTTTTCCCCATGATTTTTCAATCTCTATAAACTAGTCATTTATGGATTAAACATTCCTTTCTTTTTTCAATCTATAACAGTGGCCTTTGAATTGGCACAAGCTCCCATGTATTTCTCTTCTCAATCTAGTCTAATTATTCATTCATTTCTTTGACCCAATGTTGATCTTAATTTGCCTCATTGAAACTTTTGGGCTCTATTTGAGACAATAGTGCATAATGTTCTTGATTGAATCTATCAAATAATTTCCTCCCTGTTTTCACTCCAAGCTCTTTCTTTCCAAGAATTTGACTTTACTGGTGCTTATTTTGAATGTGAATTTGTGGAGCCTTATTTGTAGTGGAGGTATTTTTCTCTTCTTCCTCTTCCTCAGAAAATAATTGATCCTCATATTCTATGAAATCATGATCAACTACAACAACTTTGAAATCATTAGAAATAGAAATATATTCATCAAAAACAATATCAATACCTTTGATTACCTTATTGGTTCTCTTGTTGTAGCATTTGTATCCCTTTATCTTAAAGGAACATCAAAGGAATATGCCTTCATCATCTCTTGGTTCAAACTTGGTTCAAACTTGCCTTCATCATCACTTCCTTTATTTTCTTTGGAATTTTCTTGAGATTTTTGGTGATATCATTGAACTTGTTGAAGGCTTTGAATGAAACTTCACTAGATTCATATTTCTCTTCTACAATACGTAGCTCGTAAGCTGTAAGAATTCCAAGAAATTTCTCCATAGTGAGAGTGCTCAAGTCAATTATTTCCTTAATAAAAGAAGCATTGGGGTAAAATCTTGTTGGTAAATACCTCAAGATTTTCTGAAAAATGACTTCATCCTCAAATTTTAAATTGATGCTCTTGATCAAATTGGTAATTGTTTCAAATATTCTCAAATATTTTGTAATAGTTTCATCTTCCTTCATTATCAAAATCTCAAACCTCATCCTATAGGTTTGGAGCTTCACTTTCTTCACCTTCAGAACACCTTCATATATATTCGCAAGTTTGTCCCAAAATTCTTTAGCTAATTTGCAATGCATGACTTTTATCAACTCATTCTCACCAAGTGTTTCATTGATGGGATTTATGGCTTTGGCATCATTTTGATACTTCTTATTTGTATTAGTTTCTGAAGGAAGAGCATTAAGAACAACATATCTGGTCACCACAGTGGAGAAGAAATCAACACCAAAACTCATGAGATTCCCCTTGGTTGAACTTGGTTGAACTCTATAGTAGATTGATAATAAGATGAGTAGGAGCTATTGAAGGAGATATCTTCATCATACCACAATTTGGCCATGTACTCATAAGAATATTCATTGTACTTATTCAAATGATTCAATGGTGGGCTAAGTGTAACTAGTAGTGGTGGAGGAAGGTGGAATAAAACCAAAAATACTCTCTCGTTTGTGGAATTGAAAGTGAAACTGTGGGATGCTTTTCATGAATGGTAGAAACATGTCTAAAGTGTTCCATAATAATTATAGATTTAGAGGAGGAACCTTGAAAATTATGGCTACATTTCTATAGAATCTCTCTCCTTTCTCTTTCTTAGGTTGCATCTCTTTCTGGCTGAGATTTTTCTGATTTATATTTCTCAATAATTTGTTTATGAGGGGCAGAAGAGCCCTACAGAGACCCATCCATGGCATTAGGTGAGCCCTACAGAGACCCCTCCATGAGAGGATGATTATCAGGTACATTGGTTGTTTAGTTATGTCATGTTTTCAAGTATGTTATATTTATTGTTTGTTGTGAAAAATTGATTAATGTGATTTTTTTTGTCCTGCATAGGTGGACCCAATCATATGACTTGTGCCCCTAGATAGGAAATTGAACAAGAGGAGCCCCATAGACCTGTTCCCATTTGCCCCCAATTTCATAGAGCCCATTCTGAGGATTATATTATACACGGTATAGGTACACATTAGATCAATTGCTCATTAAAATGTTCAATTTTACATTATATTCAATGTTGAACAAGTGAATTTTTTTTTCAAATGACATGTGTTTAATGTGAAAACATTATGCTCCATAGGTGCAAATTTAGGAGTTGGGGTTGGCCCTATTGTTGGTGAGGGCAAAAGAAAACAATGTCTCAGCCTGTGACATCCATTCCACAATTTGATACTTCTTCTCCAAGTAAAATATAAAGGAAAATTTATTGTTTGATGTATGTTTAATGTGAAACTTATTGTGTGTCTCATGTACTTTTTTTATAAAAAAATTTAATGTTTTGTACAGTGGGTGATAGATACATTCATTCCTCACAAGCGAACCATCCTAGTATGAGCGAAGAGGAGGAGATAGTTTTTCCATGAGGTATTTTCAAATGACTAGACAAGTTTTTTAAATAAAAATTTTCCTTATAAATTATTTAAATTTTAATATGTGCAATAATTTAACATGTTGCAAGTGGTGGTGGTCGCCCACCTAGGGGTAGAGGTCGTAGGGTTCATGAGTTTTCTCTAAATCTGAGCTATGATCCCCTTTACACCCATCTCGGTGATATTCTCGAGTAGATGCCTTGGGAAGATACCATATCCTTACTTATAGTTGATGGGATGAGGGAGCATTCCACGAGATTGTGCAATGAATTGCAAAGTTGCAATCTCTCTTCCCCTAGTCGAAATTGTCTCTAAATTGTTTTGCACAATTTGCAAAGTTTGATAGAGACTTATCGTGGGTTTGGACCATCAACCCAAGTTTTTTTCGACATGATGCATAGGAGGAGAGCATCAGTGATTGGTATCCACTCCTACAATGAAATTAAAAGTAGGGTCACTAATGAAATGGCCTTGTCACTATTTCACTTGGGGCCTGAAGACAAAAACATACGAATATTGCAAGATTTAATGATCCCAATATTGCACCTTATATTTATGAGAAGTTGTTGTATGCATACAAGAAGTTCCCAAATAATGATGAGGTGCCGCAATATTTTTTTAGGATGTTTTTTGCTCAATTCCAAGTGCACATGGACCCTAAATATATAGATACTAGGTACAAATTCTATGGAGCTGGAAAAGTTCGTACATATGAACGACCTGATGCTATGCAATATGTTGGGTTTAGACCTCCAGCACCTCGTTTAGCACCTTGACCACCTAGGGTAGTTACAATTCCACATGAGTTAGCACTTATCCCCAGTGCTGCATCACAAATGATGGAGAATATATAAGAACATATTGCAGCTACTTTAGGAGGGGTGGAAGTCGGCTTAGGGACGAGCCAACCTTCATCTAGTACAGGAGGAAGTTCATTTGTGAGTATTCCAAATGACGTGTTGAGGGAGATGGAGTGAGATGAGCTTATGGAGTATGCATCCTCATGTAGAGACATCTATGAGTGATCCATTACACTAGAAATGCACACCTTGTGCGAGGTATGTACAAACATGTTTTGATCTAACATGTTTTCTTGGTGTATATACATTTAATCTCCAAAAACTGACGCCAATATATTTATTTAACTTATGCAGTTTACAAAATTCTTAGAACAACATTGCCTTGCCCCTGGTGCTCATTTTGTAGATCGTGGACATGATCATGTATAGGTGCCACAATCATTACTATCTATCTATATTTCTATATGTCAAATTGAAATTGAATTTATGTCACATAATTTTATATGGCATGAGTCTTAACATTATGGAATTTTCAGGTTAGTGCTACACATCAAGGGCTTCCTAAAGATATTATTCCTTCTTAGGTTCCAGTCGTGACATAGGTATCGATACTTTTTGTTAAGAATATTTATAATGTTTATTATATTTCTTTTCATAAAATTTTCTATTAACTTTGGTTTCTACTTTTTAGGCTACAGATAATATTGACATGATGCAGACTAAGCCTCAAGGAGATTGTGTAGGCTCTGGGTTAGAAAGTCTACATTAAACCATGGTAACCTCTTACCATTTCTTCGTTGGTATCATTTCCACATTATAAACATACTATCTAGTGAATTTATGGGCAGTTGAGAGGTTCCTTTATGTATCTAGTGAATTATAAAACTAATATTTAATTTTCAGTAATTTAACTTTGAGCCATAGTCAATTCACTAGGTTTCTGACAGTATAGGAGCTTCATTTGTCTTAGAGGAATATGAACATTTGTTTCCTTGACCATCCCAGACACCGTCACAATTTCAATATGTTGTACTTCCTACTCAATTCCCTGCAAAATAAGGAAGCCCATGCACAAAAAGAAAACATACCAAGATATTTCATCTCTCACTATGGCATTATCAAGTTACTCATGTACAAGCTCTAAACAAAGAAAGAAAATCCGGGGAAGAAGTCATTGCAACTCTAATGTTTGCAAATTCACTAAATGAGCCCAATGTTGTGTGACCCCACCCATTGAAATTGCGAAGGAGGAAGAATATATTGTCATGAATCCATTGGCTACAAAGTACCTACTAATTCATATTAATGAAGAAGAGACAAATTCTATTACACCATAGAAGTATAGTGATATTGACATTGAGACAATTAGTTGCAAACCAACCACCGAGAGAATCAGAGGGCATCAAAATAGGCCCCCCTGTGTTCTAGGAAAGAAGAGGACATGATACATTCCTACCACCACGCAAACCCCTGCTACTCCAAAAAAACAAGGGCAGAAGAAATCCTAGAACACCAGGAAGACACTACCCCTACTAAAACATAAGAACTAGTATGACTCTTTAAGGACCAATATGGGATAAGTATTGGCATAATGTATAAATTAGAGTGAAAGTTTTAGTAATAATAAAGGATATGGTTCTCTCAGCATGTCTTTCCAGAACAACACGAGTTTCATTTTGGATAAAAGACCAAACATCCTATGTAAATCTAGGAGGTCAACTTATATGTTGAAGGGATCGTGACTAAAAAACTATTGAAGTCAAAATTTCCAATATGATTTATCATGACTGAAAGCTAGAGATGCATAGCTTCCTGCCACTAATCATATATGTTGATGATATAGAATTATGGCAGTTGTGAGACTCCCGATGGAAATTACTGCAATAACTTTTCAAGCTCTAATTCACCTTCAACAGAGATCTTGAAGCTACGATAAAGGGTAACCCTTAGGAACCCATCAGGAAACAAATTTGAAGTCTAATATCTCACAATTGGAACAAAAAAAAAAGTCTTATTTCTGGAATTGAAAAATTAAGCTTATGTGACATACCTTAATCTATCTGAAGCAAGATATACATTCTGAGACTATATGACCTTCCTATAGTTTAGAAGTATAACTTATATGGAAGTTTTAAGTATAGGAAACATATTATATATTAAATATATTCACTCAGATGTAAGCATTGTATAGCATTTACCTTGACTGAAGGACAATCACACTAGTAGTATCTCCTGACAAGAATAGGGTGACAGTCTCACCTTAATCAACAATAAACCTCACTTGGAATAAATAACCTTCCAGAGATGGGTTATTGGCCTAATTAACTTTTGTATATGTGCATCAAACAAGAATTCATATGTCAATCTTTAATTTGATACATGTGCAGCCAAAATCCTAGTATGTAAGTAACATTTAGACAAAATTCTTGTGACAATTTGAAAATAAATGTACGCAATAGATATGATTTGACAAAAGCAGAAAATTTTTATGATGGAAGAACAATGACAATAAGAGCAGTAGTAGAAGTGGATGTTGATAAATCATAGTATTAGTAGAAACAGTGGATTGCAGAAAGCCATTGGTTGTAATGATATGATTTAGAATGAAATCCTGTGACATATGGAAGAAAATGGAACAACAACACATATACCTTGTCAGTTATATATGGCATTAATTCTAATGCCTTCTCAAAATATTTTTTTTTTTTTTGTCCTCAATTATGTGTAAGGCCATTATAGTACAATAGTAGTATGTTGTAGCCTCACTAAATTGATGATATTTTATATAGAGCTTTGTTCACAAACGAAGTTGTGAACAAGACAAATGTGACCTTTGGATAGATTATCTACTATGAAGAAGCTCCAAATATCTACTAGTAAAATAAATTGCAGGGGTTTATCACGCTTGAAAATTTCATGCTTAAACAACTCTGATAAGAAGAAGAACATGGTCCTTTGGATTAGTTCTTTATAATAACCCTTATCGGCATGAAAGAGGTATCGTGAATAAAGTGCATGACAAATTCTATCTTGACAAGAAAAAATCCCTGACTCTGACATATTGGTTGCATTGAAACAATATCTCATGAAGAATGGTTTTAGAGATATGGATGTTAAAATAAGAAAGTCTCCTTACAGATTGGGTAATTTGATGCATAGAAACACTTCAAAGGGAGCTATAAAATCCCTGATGAGTTTTCTTGTCCAATATTTTTTTATGAAAGCTGAGTTTGATGGCTCATATTTGTGTTACCTTAGAGGCTACAAAGAAATTATAAGTTAAATATATGAATACCTAGCCCTGATGCACTTAAATATCTGATGAGATAGAGAAGTTTTTGATCCCTAGTGCTCTTGATAAACACCTATCTTATGTCTCTGTGTGGATCTATACATAGGGGATAGCTACCTGGTGAGATATATGTATGATGCTATTACTTATGGTTAGAAATTCACTGAACTGGGATATAAGATTCCACAGATATTCTAATACTAGCTTAGTTGGAAGTATGAAGAATGCACATCTAGTGTTATATTACTTCATTCTATTACTTTGGGAGCACTATTGAATCTAACTACATGGGTTTTTATTGTGAAGCCTATTGAATCTTTGAGCATGTGTTGGTGTAGTAGAGGGTTTGTTACCATCATCATCAAATTGTTGTACATCCACATGAACAATATTATCTCAAAGTTGGGCATCACTAGATTCTAGAAGGAGAAGCATTGCTAAGTGGTACACCTCAAGCTGAAGTACCAAGAATGATGACCTCATCTGGTAAGGGAAGGATGGAATAAACATCCAAAGGATAGGATGTACTAGATGCTGAAGTAATCCTTTTAGTCCTGACTTTGCATAAAGTATTCAATCACTACAAAGGATGAAATGAGGATTTTGACATTTGTATAGGTGGACCAAAACAAGATGGAGATGTGGAAAGGTTCACTAAAACTAGCTGTAATTCATCAACAAGCAACCAAACAAGAGGCGAATAGGCATGTTCCATGGATACATGCTAAGAGTCATCACCAGAGAGGAGCTATAAAAGATATCCTAGAAGTCACCATGAAAAGGCTCATCAAAGATAGTACCATGATGCTTAGTCACATGGTGAGAGGGAGGGTCATAAAGATTATAGGAACAAACCAAAGTCCTCTGAGGAGTATAATGGATAGGTTATATATCATGTCTTTCATGATACAAGTGGGTCAATGCACTTCATCTAAAGGACCCAAAATGTGAGATAGAGGACTTCCACTCACGCAACCAATAAGTTTTTGACCTTAATTTTGGATCAAGGAATAATTTGATTTGGTCATGGATAAAATATAATGTACAAACAATTTAACATTGTAGATCATCACACCATTTTAATTACCATGGGGAGAGCACTATTATTTCTGATGTAGAGAGCCTTGAATGTAGTGAGTTACAAATTTACCAATTAGGTATTTGATGTCTCAAACGATTATAGGAACCAATGATTTTACTTTTTGGTTTAATATGGATGTTGGTAATCCAAATATTTTAATGGGATATTGAACTTAGGTGTTGTTCAAAAATCCTATTTCACTGATCTCAAATACTAGGCTGTCAATTGGGTCTACTATGGAGGATGTTAAGGAATATCTCAATGCTATCCCAAGTATAATATCACACTCTGAAATTTGGATAGACAGTTACAGTCAACAGTTTAGATATCATTTCTGGAAGAGGCTTGGATAAGGATACACATAATCTTAGTGTAATTGTAGAGATTACAATTCATACTAGAGTAGAGAACTTAGGAAAAGTTTTGGTGATGCCACAGTGACATTCCCTCACTGTCTTGGTACTATATCATAGTAAGGATCTCGGTGTAATTCCGTGCCACCACAGTTCGTTGATATCATAGTTTGGTTACTATGTAAGTCATGATGATTCTACAGTCTTGGTGCCATGATGCTCTCGGTTCTATCCAAGTCACGGTGTTTCCGCAATATTAGTGCTATCCCAAGGATAAGATCTTAGTGCTATCTCAATGCTATCCTAAGGATAAGATCTCAGTGCTATATCAGTTCTATCCCAAGGATAAGATCTGGATGTTATTTCAGTGCTATCCCAAGGATGAGTAGCTTGGTCATATCTTAACCTTTTCTATATTTTCTAGTCACAATGATGAGCTCAAAGCTTCTAGACTATGTCTTTTGGGTTCCAATTATTGCTGCCAATAATCTCAACCTCTGTGCAAGTGCTAAGTCAAAGCGATGCATTGTATTTTCATAATCTTTGACCCTTTGGAATTATTAAATAATTTTTTCCAAGAATTTAATGGTTTGCTAATGGTGGCTATGTGCATTAGCTGTAGGACAATTATTTGATAGAATACAAGGGTAAAGGTTTGTGGTTTGTTTTGCATGTAGCACAAGGGTAAGTTGACCAATGTTACTTGCATGGGACTAGTTGATTGGGATACCTGTGGAGTCCAGATTAAATAGCCAAGATTTTTTCTTGAAATTGTTTGGTATTGATGTGTGTAAGTCAACTTCCAAGTCTCCTCCCTTCACCTTTAGAGTTTCTTGCTGTTGGGATTCCTTATGCAGTGTTGGTTGCCTGAACTAAATTCTATTTAATGAATTTTGGTTCAACATGAAACAACTATGTTAGATTAGGATCCTATCCATTTTATATTATTATGATTAAATTACTTTTGTAATTTACTTTTTGTATTAATACGATTAATTTACCTATAACAGGTATACAAAATCCTAGAGTATTTGGAAACCTACAAGAAAGACTATAAGCTTCCTTTTGTCCCTATTATTATCTGTGGGTAAGGACCATGCTTTATTCCTTTTAACAATATTTTTTTGGTTACAATTTATAAAGTAGTAGTACCATGCAGGGATTGGAATGGAAGCAAACGAGGGCATGTTTACAAATTCATGTGATCTCAAGGTTTTGTTTCTTCCTATGATACTGCTCACCACTACACAAAGAGTGATGCTGATGCTCATAAGGTTTGTACCATTTACCTATATGCTGGTCACAGGTTTTTAGGTTTTACAATCCTTTTCCTTTTGGTATTGATTCTTGAAAATGGAACAAAAATGAAATTAACTTGTGGTGAACTACAAATTTCTAATTAATGAGTTTTTGGTTTTCCAGTGGGTTAGCCATTGCAATCACCGTGGTAATATCTGTGGAGTGGAATTTGTTTGGCTTCTTAATCCCAAAAATCTAAGTAAGCCTTTGAAGGCTAGCAGGAATGGTACATAATAATCTGCCCAAGGTTTCTCAATTCTCTTATGTTAAACAAATCAGTTTTCATTATGTTTGATTAATCACAATGTGTTTTTTTGTAAAAATGGTCAAGCATATCAGTCTTTGTCACATCTAAGTGATCTGAATATGTTTTTTTTCTTCATCCAGGTAGCGAGGTGCACGAAGACCATTAATCCAAAAACTGATGATTCCAAGTATGTCATAAATGTTAAAGAAATTGCCAAGGTATGCCTATTTCTCCAAGTTGTGTTGTGATCATACAGTAAAGTTATTATTCTCTTATAAGTGCAGCAAGAGTCAAAACTACTACTTTAATCTTACAGTAAAACTATAGCTGTAGTGATTAGTCTTTTTCTCGCAAAAAAAATTATGAATTCAAAACCCAATGTTTCCTGAAAGCCACATTGATTTTCATGTAGTATTTACAAATTTGTCTCTTTAGAATGCAGTTTGTGGTTGGACTGGGTGATAAAGTCTCTTAGTGTTCAGCATTACTATGTTTTCAACTCTAATGCTTTATGTTGTTTTCATTAATTTCATAAAAAAAATTGGATATTGCTTCAGGTCACACCTTGTGGGTTTTGTCTAGAATGTAATGATTGATGGTATTCTTTCTTTATGTAGGGTTGATTGCAATAAGTATCAGATTCAGATCCCTTTGCCTCCTAAGATTGATCCTATTGTTACAATGATGACTGTTGAAGAAAAGCCAGATGCTACTAACAATGATGTTGGAGGTTGCAAAGAACAAATTGAATAGATGCAAGAGGTTTACATAGTCAGAGAGATTTACATAGTTAAGTATTCTTGTGTGCATTATGTGTCCACATGCTATCAAATATCTTCTAAGTACTTTATTTGACCTTGCAAGCAAACTTACAATTATTTACTATTTTTGTTGAAGCTCAAATGGAGTCTAGTTTCCCAAGTTGAAAGAAATTTCAAAATATGAGTGTTATGTTTGTCATCAAGAGAATAATTTCATGTGATATTCTATCACTAATGAAATTTAATTTTGTAATATTTCTCCACCAAGCTATATATATTCCAATCAATGATCTAATATTTCATAAGAGGCAAGAGATCTGTTCTGGAAAATGTTGGTTTAAATGTTTTGTTGCTTATCAATATCCTTGGTTGTTGATACTTTGCTTTAAATTTAATTTTAACTTATAATTCTTCTTGAGCATTAATTTATGTTTTGAAAAAGTTATTTAATTTTACCAAGTATTTATTAACAATTATAGCATGTTGTAGAGTATTGGCCCTTTCTCCCATCGACATGTATTTATGTGTCCCTTGCTATAGCTTAGGGCAATGACAACATAAATTCAGAATTCTTAATTTCAGACAGTGTCATCAAAAAGCTTACCTTAGACTATGGTGGAATCCTTAAGATTGTGGTGAAATCCTTGCTCAAGCTCTGGTGAACTCGTTGCTGAATTTGTGGTGGACTCCTAAGCTCAAATTATGGAAGATTACAATGATTCATGTGTAGTAACTACCTCTTAGAATGGTGAAGACGTTGGTTGCTGTAATTTCCTTGATTGTTATCATCGATCATGGGTTCAAAGGATAAATTAAAACATTCTATGGTATTTTGGGTTACAGGTGGAGTTATAGTATCCTTTCTCCTTTTACATTGGCTATTTATTTGCTAAGATCACTTTATTTAGTCATTCATTTGTTGTGGTAACTGGTGGCAATTTTTTTGGGTCATGTATTCAAGAAAAGCCCAACCACATATGTATAATTTTGAATAACTCCTGTTTGGTGCAAATGCAATAAATTCATGCAAAACTCCCTCTTCCTCTCATAAATTCTCTTCTTAAGACATTAGACTCGTTATAGAAAATGTTTTCGCTCTGTTGAATTTAGAATTATTTCTAATCTGGCACTAGACATGAAACTGAATAATATTTACAAAATTTATATAGAGCCTTTCTTCAACTTGGACAGAGTCATAAATGATAAATATATAAAAATCCACCTTCCAAGAGGTCAAGTATAATGACTTAATCAATTAAAGCTTTTGAAACAACGTGGCAATAATGCGCCCCCAAACAACCAAATATGACCTCTTTCCTATGTTGGGTATGTGTCATATTCTTTCCATGAGTAATCACGCATGGGGGGGGGGGGGGGGGGGTGGGGGATAATAGGCTCCCCCCCCCGTGTAGTAAAATAACCTTAAAATTTTTCGTCCTTAATTTCCGGTGGGTGGTCTGCGCCCATGGTTTTGTGCATGGTTTTTCACATGGTTTTGGGGTATGATGGTTGTCGGCCCCTGGTATTTTGTAGATCCGATCAAGGGAACTACGGTTATGATCTAATCCAAGGTTAATGGATTAGGGTTTATGTATGCTTCAGCATGTATATATATGTGTTGTAACACTAAAAGGAATATAATGAAATATCAAGTTGGTCATCTCGATTTGGGATATAAGGGAAAATATCTGTGTTTATCTGTTTTATGTTTTATGCTCTCGCTATTGTTTATTTCCTGTTATAATATTTATCTGTAGATAATTTATGTTCAGGGTTAAAACCTAAATTTTGGTATCAAATTTGTTTCGGCTTCAAAGGGACGCCTTTGCTACTGAGGGGTTTTTCTCGGGCCTGAGGTAGACCCTGTTCGGTGGGAGATCTGTAGGATCAATTCTTGTAGTGATAGAAGATGGCGAGCAGTGTAAAGATAGAGATCAAGAAATTTAATGGTCGGAGTTTTGAGTTGTGGAAGATCAAGATGGAGGATCTGCTAGTGGATAAATATCAGTGGATCGGAGTAGATCCAGGTACTAAACCAACGGCAATGTCAGATGACGACTGGAAGAAATTGGATCGAAAGGCTAAGAGCACAATATGGTTGTGTGTCTCAGATTCAGTATTGTTGAATATATCTGGGGAAGCTACGACAAATAATTGTGGGAAAAACTTGGGACTTTGTACCAATCTAAGTCTCTGGTGAATAAGTTTTTCCTGCGGAAAAAGTTGTATAACCTGAGGATGAAGGATGGAGACTCAATGACAAAGCATATGAATGCCTTCAATATTGTGGTAAGTTAGCTATCATCTATTGATATTAAAATCTCTGATGAAGATAAGTGCATCAGTTTGTTGTGTTCTCTACCAGACTCGTGGGATAGTCTGGTTGTTGAAATAGGTAGCAATACAACTACCTTGAATTTTGATGACATTGTCTCAGCCTTGTTGTCAGAGGAAATGAGATGGAGAAATATGGAGGGCTAGAATGGAGATGCCTTATCTGCACGAGGAAGGTCCCAAAACATAAAAAAGAATAAGGTTTCTATTGGGAGATCCAAATCTAGAGGGACATATAAATCTGCTATAAAGTTTGAAAAGGTATGCTGGAAATGCGGAAAGGAAGGGCACTACAGAAGGGAGTGCAGATCGAAAGCTCCTGAGAAAGGAAAGGGATCTGATGATGCTCCTTCTGCAGAGACAAAAACCACCTCGGATGAAGGTGGCGATGTTTATTTGGCTTCTTCTTCAAATACACATGTATATCATGAGTCATGGTTGATTGACTCAGGTGCATCCTTTCACTTCACTCCCCATAGGGAGTGGTTCTACGAGTATGAGAAATATGATGGTGGTGATGTCTTCCTAGGGGATGATAGGAAGGAAATAATTTTTGGACATGGAAAGGTCAAGTTGAAGCTGCAAGGTGGAAGGATTAGAACACTTCCTAATGTTCTTCAGATTACTGCATTGGCTAGAAATATAATTTCTATAAGAAAAATGGATTATGCAGGTGTAAAAATAGTGTTCGAGAAAGATGCCTGAAAGATGGTTCAAGGAGCACTCGAATTAATATGGGGGGTTTCGACTGGAACTCTGTACAAGCTACAAGGTAGCACTGTTATTGATGGGTGTAACAGTTTTGTGGTTTTTGAAAGTGGAGCAGAAAGACTAGCTGTCTCTGGAGAAAAGACCATGCTATGGCATCAAAGGCTTGGACATATTGAAGAGAAGGGCCTTCGGATACTACATAGAAATTTTATGGTATAAGGTATATATAATTTCTCTCTGTATTTTGATTTATGTGAACATTGTGTATATGGGAAGTAGAATCGGGTGAGTTTTCCTTCTGATGCTAAGAGGGCGAACAGGATATTAGAACTTGTGCACAGTGATGTGTTTGGACCTATGTCAGTTCCATCGATGGGAAAGTCTGTGTACTATGTTTCATTCATATATGGCTTCTCAAGGAATACATGGATATATTTCTTGAGGAATAAATCTGAATTCTTTGAAAAATTTAAAGAATTTAAGGCTCTGGTGGAAAACCAGATAGAGAAGAAGATAAAGGCGATGAGGAAAAATAATGGTGGGGAGTTCAGCAAGAAGGAATTTGAAGAGTTCTGTAAGAAGTGTCGTATATCACGGTAGAAGTCTACTCCATACACACCTCAAAAAAAAAGAGTTGCAGAAATAATGAACAGAACACTAATGGAAAAGGCAAGAAGCATGCTCAATGGTATAGGGTTAGGACAAGAATTTTGGGCAGAGGCAGTGGAGACTACATGATATCTGGTTAATAGATCACCTTCATCAGTGTTGGAGGATAAGACTCCACATGAGGTATGGACTGGTAAGAAACCCTCTCTTTCACATCTAAGGGTATTTGGATGTGATGCATATGTACATGTTCCAAAGTAGAAAAGGACCAAGTTGGATAATAAATCTGAAAGGTGCATCTTTATTGGGTATAAGGTTGGTTTAAAGGGTTACAAGATTTGGAACCCAGAGACAAGGAAGGTTGTGTACAGCCGAGATGTGGTGTTTAGAGAAGTGAAAGATGTTGTTAAACATGAATTCCTACCAAGGGAACCTGAGAAGATAGAGTTTGAGGTAATGGAGGATGAATCAAACTCTACAACAAAAGAAGACTCAGAAGATGAAGAGCCACAAACTACATCTATTAGAAGATCGGATCGGGAAAGAAGGCAACCAGAAAGGTATAGTCCATCTACTTTATGTTCAAGTTTTGCCTTAAATATAACTGATGATGATCCCAGAACTATCAGGAAGGCAGTAGATTCAGAGGATGGAAAACTCCGGAAGGATGCCATGGTTGATGAAATGGCATCCTTGCACAAAAATGAGGCATGGGATCTAGTGGATTTGCTGGCTGGAAGGAAGCCCATCAGGAGAAAATGGGTGTTTAAGAAGAAGATGAATGTGGAAGGAAAGGTGTAGAAATACAAAGCTCGGTTGGTAGCAAAAGGTTATTCCCAGCTGCTAAGAATTTATTTCGGTGATATTTTTTCTCCTGTCACCAAAGTTAATTCTATTAGATTACTTTTATCTGTTGCTACTGCATTTGATTTTGAGATAGAATAAATGTATGTGAAGAAAAAATTCCTTCACAGGGATCTAGAAGAGGAGATCTACATGAAGAAACCTGAATGCTTTATGGTGAAGGGTAAGAAAGAATTGGTATGCAGGCTAAAGAAGTCTCTGTATGGGTTAAAACAATCACCAAGGATGTGGTATCAGAAATTTGATACCTATATACGGGGACTTGGCTTCACCATAAGCAAAGAGGATCACTGTGTTATTTTAAATTAATTGGTGATCGTGTTATTTATTTGGTATTGTATGTGGATGATATGTTGTTGATTGGAAATGAAAAAGAAATTATCCAAGATTTGAAGACCCAACTGTTCTCAAAACTAGACATGAAGGATCTTGGTGTTGCAAACTATATTTTGGGCATGGAAATTAAGAGAGATTGGGCAAAGAGGAAGCTCTAGTTAAACCAGAGGAAGTATGTCGAGACTATATTGCAGAGGTTCCATACGTAGGATAGTAAACTGGTGAATGTTCCTATTCCTTTGGGTGTGAAGTTGTCTGCTGAACAGTGTCCCAAGACTCAAGAAGAAGAGGAGGATATGTCACGTGTTCCATATGCAAGTGCAGTGGGTAGCCTGATGTATGCAATGGTATGTACTAGACCAGACATTGCACATGCAGTGGGAGTATTGAACAAGTTTATGTCAAACCCAGGGAAGGAGCATTGGACAGCCGTGAAGCGGGTTTTCAGATATTTAAGTGGCACTAGTAATTATGGCTTGTGCTACTAGGGAAAACCAGCATTGGAAAGAATGTTGGACATTCATGGTTTTGTTGATGTAGACTGGGCTAGAGATCTGGGCCAAAGAAGATCTACAAGTGGGTATCTGTTTAGCCTATTTGGAGGTGCAGTCAGTTGGATGAGTAAAAGAAAGTCTGTAGTGGCTCTTTCAACTACAGAGGCATAATACATGGCAGCCACTTATGCAAGCAAGGAGGCAGTTTGGTTGCAGAGATTGTGTTCAAGTATGGGGTTGGTACAACAAGTTATAAGGATAGACTGTGATAGTAAAAGTGCAATTTTCTTGGCTAAGAACCCTGCTTATCATTCAAAGACAAAGCACATTGATGTTCAATATCACTTTGTTATAGATATGACTGAGGCTGAAAGGGTGTTGCTGGTAAAGGTGGACACTTTGAATAATGTTGCAGATGCTTTGACGAAGCCTATGAGCACTCAGAAGTTCTCTTGGTGTAGAGAAACAATGGGTGTTGAAGAATTGGGCCAATGACTAAGCTCTCCTGTGGCCCGCTACGGAAAGAAAACAACAAGTGGGAGAATGTTGGGTATGTGTTATATTCTTTCCACGACTAATCACGCATGGGGGGGTAAGAGGGGGGGCGATAGCCCCTCCTTTGCATTAGGCACAACGGGAGGGTCACAGGGGGGGCGGTAGCCCCCCTGTTGGGATCTAGGGTAGCACCCCGACGAAACTATTTGGTCCTTAATTTCTAGTGGGCGGTCCGTGCCCATAGTTTTGTGCATGGTTTTGCACATGGTTTTGGGGTACAATGGTTTTTGACCCCTGGTATTTTGTAGATCCGGTCAAGAGAACTACGGTTATGATCTAATCCAGGGTTAATGGATTAAGGTTTATGTATGCTTCGGCATGTATATATATGTGTTTTAACACTAAAAGGAATATAATGAAATATCAAGTTGTTCATCCCGATTTGGGATCTAGGGGAAAATCTCTGTGTTTATCTGTCTTATGTTTTATGCTCTCGCTATTGTTTATTTTCTGTTATAATATTCGTGTGTAGATAATTTTTTTTCAGGGTTAAAACCTACATCCTATTGATAGCTTTTTCCCAATGATTTCCACAATTATGATGGTCATCAAATCACTTGTCCACACCATAGCGTTTAATCAGTATTAGACTCATTATTGAGTATAAATCCAATAGTGTGCCTTGAGAGGACTCCATTGATATTTACACTCACAGAACTATGGACAGAATCATTGAAAAATTGGAGGTATGTTGGTCCAGAACTATGGCCAGAATCACTATTTACATGTACGTATTTACTTTGATAATTCGAAGTTTTTGGTCCATTCATTATGACATTGAGTGAAAAAAGTGTTTATTCTCGGAGCTATGGTTTTGTTATTTTTTGGGGCATCTTTATATTTATATATTTTTTTTGTTTGATAAGTCATGCCATTATGAGTTCAGTTTGCTTTTGTTATTGGTTTGTACATTGAGGTCATTGTTTACAATTTTGTTTGGTCAATTTACTTTGGGAGCTATGACATTCTATGCAAGAGTTAGTTTTGTTTTGAATCATCATGTGCATTTGTGTTTCTTTGTATAACTCAATAGAGAGGTGGTTAGGTGACCTTTCTCTATTCTAGTGGTTATTTTTTGGGGCTTTATTGCTACTTTTGAATGGTACATTAGTCACATGCATTGGTTATTGCATGTTCCTTAGTAAATTTCAGTCATTTTGTCTTGTTTGGTTTATATAATGTGGCATGGGGTGGTGGGATTGCGTTTACTTTATTTTTTTCTCTTGTCCTACCGATTATTCCATCTCATTTGTTTCATTTTTGGAATTGGTTTTTCTTATAGTGAGGTGAAATATAATGGTTCATAGTAGTGTTCCCAAGGAAAAAAAATTGGGGGTTTCACTTCATAGGTTGATGTCCATAGTTATGTGGTCTTGTTTTTTATTTTTATAGCTATGTGTTTCTCTATGTAAACTATCATTAGGGGTATCGTGGGTTGTTGGTTTCCCTATATTTTGTTGTGTTAGGGTGCTTGTTGTTTTTGTCATTGGATTGGTTAGCATAACATCATGCACTCTAATTGGTGGTCATTTCTTAGTGTTTTTCAAATTGGCTTTTCCTAATGATTGCAAAAAAAAAAAAAAAATATTTTACCCCCCATATTTGTAAATATAAATGTTCAATGCTAGTGTGGAAGCCATGGCTAGATGACGAAATATAAATTGTAAACACATAAGAAATAATTTTGGTGATCGTTGACTAAAGGAGTCGATGACTATGAACCCATTTATGAGGTAGAATAACTTGCATGCCCTAAGAAGCCACACACCAACCTGAATTAAATTCTTGAAGCCATTGCAGGTCAATCAAATCACCCTCTTAAAAGAAATGTAATGAGATGTGTTTTTGTGGTGTGGGAACAAGACAATCTTGATTCTCATCCCCCTCATGGTGACCTCAAAAAATCACAATGAAATGTTGAGGAGGAGACATACAGTGGAGATAGTTAAATGATGGAAGAGAGGGAGACAATAAAAACATTATATAATTGCAGAAGTAAAAAATGCACAGCAAGAGGGCTCTTAGAATCTCTATTTTTTCTCTCATTTTTATTATTTAGATCTCCTTGGAACCTGGAGATATCACTCATTGTTTATAGTGGAGTTCTTGGAACCATTAGAACTAGGGTTATATACAATTTAATGATGATGGATTTGGGTTGCAGATCCTTGTGCATAATTTAAACCCTCTATATTTGGGTGATAGCCTTTGTAAGTTATGTGTGAGGAAACCAAACTGTGTGTTTACTGAATATAAATGAAGGTAATCTTTGCAAGATCTTCTATGTTTATGAATGTAAATCAAGGTACGAACTGTAAAATTCACCAATTTTCTCAAGATTTACATGATATCTTGTATCTATGAAATTTATGAATGACTAGACTCTATTGTCCAATATCAAATTCATGGTTGATGTGATAAACTGCGTACTTATGCTCGTTCATTTTACTGCTATAGCTAAGGAATGTAATAACTTAATTTCTTAGAGGAATTATGTTGTTTACTAGAGGGTTTACAATTCCTATTGTATTGATATCAAGAATTGTATGCTTTCACTCAATGTAATTATTAAACGCATGGATCTAAACATGTCTAACCAACCTACAAGAGGCATATGTACATGTAAATAGTGATTCTGGCCATAGTTCTGGCCATTAGAGCTAGGGCCAGAATCACTATGGCTAGAAGTATGTTGGAAGTATGTTGGTCCAGAACTATGTGATGTTTACACTCACAGAAGTATGGCCAGAATCATTGAAAAATGTTGTGAAATATATCATCTCAGCAGCTTGTTACATCTTTTCTTGGTAAATTGTTCTATTATTTTAGACAAAGAATCTTCTACATAATTTTGCTCTATGAGAAAAACTAACTTTAGAGATTTTTCATCAACAAATACAATTTATCCAATTTATAAACATACTAAGTCTAAATTTTAAATTCTTCAGAATCTAATTTATAATCACGTTGGAATCTCCATAAACATTTTCTTCATAAATAATTTGTTAACTAGAAAGACTTCCTCAAAAATGGTAAATTGTGATGTGTTAATCTTGGATCCATCCAAATCACAATAGGACATCTCACGGGATGTCATTGGATGCACACTAAGATACCCGATATAATGGATGTTCTATGGAAAAAAAAAATTAGATAATTTAACTAAAAATAAAATGAAAACCATACCTTTTCAATTATTAAAGTTTTGAACACATTCATCTTTAAAACCTAAGGTTGTGTCTCCTAATCAAGAATTTCGCAAATAGCATTCCCAATCATTATGAATTTCACTTGATCATTGAAACGAGTTCGGGTGAGAATTATCTAGAAACTCGCACCGGATCGATCCAGAAATTATTTGAGCCATCAATTAGGATTTAAGATTGGTCTTTGGAGTCCCAATAAGAAGACACAAGAAGGTATTGATGTGGTGATGGAGAATGCACTAGAGTCACATAGAGAATACAATTTTTTGGAGTAGCAGAGTCAGTTGCCCGAAATTTTGAGCTTCAGTGTGGTAGCAGAGATAGTGAGGGGCACGGACACAGATCTAGATGAAGTTTTCCAGATCTGGAGAGGAAGCAACAAGTGGGTCGAGTTATTCCCACTAAGGCAGCGTATAGGATTACATAGTTGCTTTAAAGAAGAAATATGATTTAGTGTCAAAGAGGTGATTTCCCCTGCAGATACCAACATAACGACTTCATCAAAGGAAATTTGGAGGCTTGATGTCATAGGGTCTATGCAATGGATGATGTAGAGGGATCAAATTCCTTTAGGTGAAAATTGATTTTAGAGTGTAAAAATGAGGTGAGAGGGATAAAATTTCTTCAAGTGAAAATTTATTTTATAGTGCACTAAAAAAGCTAAGTTGTGACCACATGGGTGCCTTGTGCACGTTCGTGCAGGCCATTTGTAATTTTCTCCATTGTGTATTCATTCAGTCGGGTGGAGGGCATTGCACCTTGGGAGGGTGCCCAATGAAACGAGTTTGGGTCAATTCATTTCGTTTGAGGGCACCTGTATCAAGTTTGCTAAGTTGTGACCACACGGGTGCCTTGTGCACATTCATGTGGGATGTTTGCCATTTTCTCCCTTGTGCATTCATTCAATCGGGTGGAGGGTGTCGCACCTTGGGAGGGCGCCCGATGAAACGAGTTCGGGTTAGGTTGTTTGGTTAGAGGGCGCCCGTATCAGGTTGCTAAGTTGTGATCGCACGAGTGCCTTGTGCACATTCGTGTAGGCTGTTTATCTTTTTCTCTGTTGTGTGTTCATTCGGTCAGGTGGAGGGCATCGTGGCTTGGGAGGGTTCCCGATGAAACAAGTTCGAGTCAGGTCGTTTGGTTAGAGGGCGCTCATATCAGGTTTGCTAAGTTGTGATCGCACGAGTGCCTTGTGCACGTTCGTGCGAGCCGTTTTCCATTTTCTTCGTTGTGCGTTCATTCGGTTGGGTGGATGGTGTTGCGTCTTGGGAGGGTGCCTGATGAAACAAGTTTGGGTCGGGTCGTTTTGTGTAATGCTCCAAATTTTTCAATAAAGTATTTGGAACATTAATTTTGATTTTATTTTAATAAAAGGGATAAAATGGGTAAGGGATCCCATGTATCGGCATAATAAAACTCTCCTAAGGTGCATGAGTCACTTAAGTCGCTAAATTTGGCATTCCCTAGTGTGAAAAGGGCCAAAAGGAAGAAGACTAGGCCATGGTTGACCAAGTCAACAACGTGCCCAAGAGGGGAAGCTTGCACAAGAAGACTGCGCAGTTTTGATGGAGGGAAATTTGAAATGAGAGAAACCCTAATGTGAGTGGTGTCCATGGAAAGGAAGCATTACTTACATAAAAAGGTGAAGGAGAGCCATTGTTCATTTTTATGTTTGAGAATTCGATTTTGCAGCTCTCTTCAGTTGTTCAACTAAGATAGCTTGTGTTGCTTAGCACAAGGGAGATTTATGTTTAGAAGTCTTCCCTCCTTCATTGGGAAGCCTTTGAGGAGCTAATCTTCATCTTCCTCAGATCTAGGCTTGAGGGCAAAGCCATCTCTTTCAGCTACAACGTTTACGTTGGGCAGATTGAGTGAAGTTGCTAAAGGTAGCAGTGTGGGAACATCATCCCACCATTTCCTGAGCTAGTTTTGAAGAGGAGGAGTGATTATTTCTCCAAGAAATCAGAAAGGGACATTTCTGAAACTTTATTTCAGATTTTAGCATAGGGCCAAGTGTTTCATCTCCGCCCCAGCGCAGTCACTCCCTCTTACAACGTTATTTTCAAAGGGCATTTGCAGGAGGATTCACCATGGGGATTAGAGAGTGTAATCTCCAGTGAAAGGGGCATCCTTTCACTTATAATATCATTGGAGGAGGCCATCATATTGTTTGTATCATCTTTCCCCTTCTCCATTCATGTATTATTATTGAGTTGCAGCAGCTACAGTACAACTCCGACATTTTTGTATTTTATCATTCTGTACATGTATTGCAGCCAATCCTTCTAAGGATTGTTAGTTAGTCATTTTCAGGGGTTGAGAGATTTCTCCCCCTCTTTTCTTGAGCTCTTAATGATATATCATCACATTTTAATTTTACATAGTGCAGTCTCCTCATGTAACTGCGCAGATGTCATAGCTAGGGCATTATTGTATGGCAATGTAATCTTGAGTTTCCATGTATAATCTTCATTGAGGCTGATCTGCTTTATCTTTAGAGGTCTTTACCTCAATATTTGTATCTATATTTGCTGCTGCACTTTATAAATAAGCTATGCACTCTTCCTATGTCTTATGATGTATTATCTCACTGCTGTTCATTATTGAAGTTTAAGATGTTGTTGTAGCTCATCTCCTTTGAGCAAGATCTTCTTGAAGGAAGAGATATTTGCATAGCTATAGACAGAGTCTGAGAAAGGGCCAGGAAGCCTTCAGTTCTCATCCTCTCTTAAGAGGTGAAATAACTGGTAAAATCCCTCTTAGTCTATCTCTGACATAGACTTGTTAATATTTCCGAAAAAAGGAATTGATTCAGTGGTGTAAAAGCTGTTGATTTCCAATTCGGGATATTATAGTGGTATCAGAGCTTCGAACTTGGCTCAGCCTGTGAAGTTCAAATTTCAGAAGAGAGGACACCATAATGATGTAGAGGATGAGATTAATCTCATCAATTTTCAGCTCCAGCAACAACCTCTCCAAGGAGATTGAGGAGACAGAAAAAGGAGAAGAAGAAGGACCATGCACTTCCTATTCTCACAGAGAAGCAAAGCAGAAGCATGAAGAGCACTTGGAATTCAAAATTATAAGTGAGTATCTTTCTGAATATGGAGAAAACCCTAGATTCTTCCAATATACTCTATCTTTTTCACACTTTGTTCAGCAGAAAGAGGAGAGAAGACCCCACAGTCATGGGAGGATGAAAGGAAATAGATTTCTATTGTCTACTTTTGATGGGTCACCCACATGTGTAGTAGAGGCTTGGGTGAAGAAGCTATAGGCTTTCTTCATACTACATCCTGTAGTATACGGAGAGGCTGAAGCAATGGCAGCGCTGCACCTTGAGGGAGAGGCATAGAGTTCGTGGTTCAACCATGGGAGGCATGCAAGGGTTTCTACTCTTGCTGATTTTTCTCAGGTCTTGATCAGAAGATTTGCCCATAGGAGGGAGGAGCCCTTACCACGAGTTGTAGAGGCACATACCAGCACTTTCATGGTCATGGAAGAGCAGCCTTCATCTTTAGCAATGGAGGTAGCAAGTACACTTGAGGAAGAGACTCTTGCAACAACACAAGATTCTTCCAAATCTCTCCAAGGTATGCATGAGTTTTTATCTGTCATGGAGGATTGTACATTATTGCATGGTGATTTTCTTGAGTAGGGGACTGTTAGTGCACTGTGCCACCATTCTCATTCACCCTTGATGATTCATGCACCACACATGAGGTTGGGGTTTTAGGAATGGACCATGGAGAGGATTGCATTTCAATGTCCCATGAAATGCAAAAGTGATGATCTGTTTTGGGATGATGGCAGCTCTTTTTGGAGAGGTGCCAAGTTGTAGAATGATGGGAAGCATCCACTAGGAGATGAGTGGATTTGGATGGGGGGCAAGAGGATGGTGAGCCTCTTGCAGATCTATGATATAGGGCAGCAAGAAGCCATACTGTGTTGGTTTCTCTTGAGAGAGTTTGGCCAACATATGACCTATTCCTTTTCATGGGTTTGAAGAGGAAAGGAGGAGGGCAGGATACTTACACCATGGAGCAAAGGAGAGCATGGGTGCATTATGATGGTATGGCATCATTTTTACCATTCATCATGTTCCCATTTCATATTGGGTATGGTGGAAGTATGGAGGAGCAGCAAACATTCTTGTTGCTCAGATTTTGTTTGGATGTTGCGGCAGCAAGAGGAGGCACTAGCATAGTGCAAGGGGATTGCTCTTTGATCTTGGATGCCCAAGCAGCACCTTCTTCATGGGATGGGATCTACATTTGAAGCAACATGATGAAGGAGTCTTTTTCAAGATTCATGTCAAAGAGGGGAGCTTAAGATGACAGTGGCCCTACTCCAAAGGCCAGTAGCACTGTCACTTGAAGGCTTAGATTACTTGTTGGAGTGTTCTCAAAGTCACTTAACAAGTGATGTACTTTGGAGGCATGTGGATGATGAGAATGAAGGAGTAATGGAGGAGAGCACTCCTTACTACATTTTTACTTTCTTGGCTTGGTTGCACAAGGACAAAAAGAAGGATCTACATGCAGTATTTATTGGTTCTTCTTTCATGCATTTTCATGCATATTCTTCATTGATGGAGGAGCCCACTTGGGAGGGCATCTTAATGGATTCATATCAGAATATGGATATATGCATAGCCCAAATGATGAAGAGAGGGTTGGCACAACCACTTTCCTACTATGTTGCAGTAAGGGAGAACTTCTACTTGAGCCATTTCAGCTCCAAGACCAAAGTGCATGATGAGGGAGGTAACTACTTGTTTCATGTTTTTCACTCTCTTATCTATATGAGAAGCATATTATACCAAGGATGATCTTCCCTTCTTGCACACTATGTTTTTTTCATGCTCATGGTCTATTGCAGCAATTATAATGGCTATTTTAGCAGTGGATTGTGGGGGAAAGCCACATGGGTTTTGGTGTGCACCATTGGCACCAAGATATTTTTTCATGATTACATATTGCAGGATGAGTGTGAAAAAAAAAATTGGCTGCAAAGACACTTGTTACTTTCTATTTTGATGCAGGAAAGGAGTGTACTGCACAGGTTCCCTTGGTGAAACAATGATCCCCTTTCCGGTTGTCATGAGACAACTTGCTTCTATTGGTTCTTGCTTCCATGCATTGCAGATTTTTCTTGGTACATGAGGAGATTTGTTTGGAGAGTGGGACATGAGTTGATGATGCCCATTGGGAGTGTGATTCTCCCTACTTTTCATGTTGCATGTTTCAGGAGAAATGATGGGCATCGCATGATTCCCAAGCTTCACATCTTTCCTTCATGTGGGAGGAGCTATTTGGAGAGCTTAAATTTTTGGAGGAGGAACTTCATGGTTTGTATGATTGATGGAGTGGCTTGGGTATCTTTTGAAGACCATTTTATTTCAGCCATATATCAGCAGCAGCCCCATATGCATCATGAGGAGGGAAGAACTCATTGGGTGGATGTGCCCTTTGGGGAGGAGAGACCTCCATTCTCTTTGCGACACGTGCTCTAAGGGGAGTATGGAAGATGATATGGCCACCATGTTCAGACATTGGTTTCTCTTGGAGGTGAGCCATATGATTGGTTGGATACCATATGATGATGAATTCCAACTCATCACATATGAGATGATTTGGGCCAACATGATTTATAGTGTTGGAGGATAGATCCTTGGAGATCTAGTCTTCATCTTGCCACTTGAGGGCAAGTATTTTGAAGCCCAGCAGTAGCATACACTGTTCATTCATCATAATTGGAGAAGAGGACAGCGTGGGGTAGGCTATGCAGTTTACCATGTTCATCATTTCAGCCCACCTTTTCTACATGAGCACAAGTTGGAGGAGTATTTTCAGGAGTTGCCTAGTTGGAGGGTGACTCATTTTTCTTAGTTGATTGCTTGGGGATGGAGGATATACATGAGCATATTTCAGACTCCATACCTTTAGTGGAGGATATTTTTCAGTTCATCCTTTCTCTTGCTTGAGGACAAGTAAGTTTTAGGAGGGGAGGACTGTAATGTTCAAAATTTTTCAATAAAGTATTTGGAACATTGATTTATGGGTAAGGTATCCCATGTAGCAGCATAATCAAACTCTCCTAAGGTGCAAGAGTCACTTAAGTGGCCAAATTTGGCATTCCCTAGTGTGAAAAGGGCCAAGAGGAAGAAGACTAGGCCATGGTTGACCAAGTCAACAATGTGCCCAAGAGGGGAAGCTTGCACAAGAAGACTACGCAGTTTTGATGGAGGGAAATTTGAAATGAGAGAAAAGCTAATGTGAGTGGGTTCCATGCCAAGGAAGAATTCCTTGCATAAAAAGGTGAAGGAGAGCCATTTTTCATTTTTATGTTTGAGAATTCGATTTTGCAACTCTCTTCAGTTGTTCAACTGAGATAGCTTGTGTTGCTTAGCACAAGGGAGATTTTTGTTTAAAAGTATTCCCTCCTACATTGGGAAGCCTTGGAGGAGCTGATCTTCATCTTCCTCACATCTAGGCTTAAGGCCAAAGCCATCTCTTTCAGCTACAACATTTCTGTTGGGAAGATTCAGTGGAGTTGTTGGAGGTAGCAGTGAGGGAACATCATCCCACCATTTCCTGAGCTAGTTTTGAAGAGGAGGAGTTCTTCTTTCTCCAATAAATCAGAAAGGGACATTTTCGAAGCTTTATTATAGATTTTGGCATAGGTCCAAGTGTTTCATCTCAGCCCCAGCGCAGTCACTCCCTCTTACAGCATTATTTTTAGAGGGCATTTGTAGGAGGATTCACCATGGGGATAGGAGAGTGTAATCTCCAGTGAAAGGGGCATCCTTTCACTTAGAAGATCATTAGAGGAGGCCATCATATTGTTTGCACCATCTTTCCCCTTATCCATTCATGTATTATTATTGAGTTGCAGCAGCTACACTGCAACTCCAACATTTTTGTATCTTATCATTCTGTACATGTATTGTAGCCAATCCTTCTAAGGATTGTTAGTTAGTCATTTTCAGGGGTTGAGAGCTTGATCCCCCTATTTTCTTGAGCTCTTAATGATATATCATCACATTTTCATTTTACATAGTGTAGTCTCCTCATGTAACTGCACAGACATAGCTAGGGCATTATTGTATGGTAGTGTAATCTTGAGTTTCCATGTATAATCTTGATTGAGGATGATCTACTCTATCTTGAGAGGTCTTTACCTCAAGATTTGTATCTATATTTGCTGCTGCACTTTATAAATAATCTATGCACTCTTATTGTGTCATATGATATATTATTTCACTGTTGTTCATTATTGAAGTTTCAGATGTCGCTGTAGCTCATCTCCTTTGAGAATGATCTTCTTGAAGGAAGATATATTTTCATAGCTATAGGCAGAGTCTGAGAAAGGGCTAGGAAGCCTCCAGTTCTCATCCTCTCTTAAGAGGTGAAATAACTGGTAAAAGCCCTCTTAGTCTATCTCTGACATAGCCTTGTTAATATTTCCAACAAAAGGAATTGATTCAGTGGCGTAAAATCTATTGATTTCCATTTCGGGATATTACATTACATTTTACGGCACGTGTATCAGGTTTTCTAGGTTGTGACCGCACGGGTGCCTTGTGCACGTTCGTGTGGGTCGTTTGTTGTTTTCTCCCTTGTGCTTTCATTCGATCAGGCGGAGGGCATCAAGCCTTGGGAGGGCGCCCGATGAAACGAGTTCGAGTCGGGTCATTTGGTTAGAGGGCGCCCATATCAAGTTTGGTAAGTTATGATCGCATGGGTGCCTTGTGCACGTTCGTGCATGCCGTTTGCCATTTTCTAGGTTTTACATTTGTTCGGTCAGGCGGAGGGCGTCACGCATTGGGAGGACACCCGATGAAACGAGTTTGGGTCGGGTCGTTTGGTTAGAGGGTGCCCGTATTAGGTTTGCTAAGTTGTGATCGCATGGGTGCCTTGTACACGTTCGTGCGGGCCGTTTGCTGTTTTCTCCATTGTGTGTTCATTCGGTAGGGTGGAGGGCATCGCTCCTTGGGAGGACGCCCGATGAAACGATTTCGGGTCGAGTCGTTTTGTTAGAGGGTGCCTGTATCAGGTTTGCTAAGTTGTGACCACACGGGTGGCCTGGGAATTATTATATATATATATTTAACTAAAAATTCATTCATCACCATTATATCCATGCAAAAAAAGGGGCAAGTTAAGATCATCTAGGAGTAAACCTGATGGACACATTAAATCACCATTAGATCCATTATTACATATATACATTTAACTAAATATTCATTCATCACCATCATATCCATTCAAAAAAAGGGGCGACTTAAGATCATCTAGGAGTAAACATGATGGATAAATTAAATCACCGTGGACATATTAAATCACCATAACTTAAAATTATCTAGCAAAGCACCCTAATCCATTAGATCATAATATATTGTTCATACCAACACACATCTAACCATCCACATGTCCACTTATTTGAAAGAAATCCACAATATAGTCTTAAACTATATAAAGTCTAATGCATTGTAGCAATTATATGTTCTAACCCTAGAATCAAAGTTCATTTTTCATCTTCAACAATGTCTTCCACTCATATGAAATGTGCTACTGGAAAATTTTCCAGAATGGCATCATGATCATCTATCGATAACCTCCATTGTCATTGTTTTTTTCTACTCTTCACTTGCTTCAACTGCAATCGAGTTGCTATGACCAAGTGACTATATTGGGCATAAATAACCTCTGGTTGGTAATCTTGAAAAATAATATGATCTTTACTTTTATTTACTTCTTCAAAGAAATGTCCCATTAACACCATTGAACCGATTGGGTATGTATAATTTGATGGATCAATATACTCTTGCAACAATGTGGATTTAGACATAGTGCATCGTAATAAATAATAATGCACTTTTTCTTGACTATTTTCTTGTGCAATGACATCAAAGACATCACCTTCTCTAACCATATCAGAAACACAACATAATCATTTTCATTCACAACCACTTCATTGTCCATTTCCTTGTCAGTCACGTTTCTAAATGGAGGCAATGGTGTCATTTCTTCATGTTTCCGGGGTTTAACAAATTTCTTAGTTTGGTTTTCATAGTCATTGATGCACTCTGTCTGATCAATACATGCATAACAAAAGCAAGAGCACTTTTGTTTCTCAATGCAATGTATATTTGTCATGTTCTTACTCCTAATTGAGTGTAAACTTCTTGTTTGAGGGATTACAAGGCAATTAAATGGCAGGGATATATCAACATCACCCATTGCAATATTCCAAAAGTACTTGCTTGAGAAAAACACACGTGCACATGTATGAGTAAAATTTTGAACAATATTTAATATTTTTTTGATAACAAAATACACACATATATGTATATATACACACACAAACACACACACAGATATATATATATATATATATATATAGACATGTATAATATATTGTTAGTTAAATGTGTATGCCTACCTGTGCACATCATCCATCCTTGGGTTCGATACATGACTTAAATTGTCTTTACACCAATTAGCAACATCCAAAGAATTTGCAAGTCGGGAAGCTGAGTGATTCAATTGATGCATCCTAAGTGCATGTTTTATGCATTCCCCAGCACCATCGTGCTCTCCTTTTCCATGCCCTATGTCAAAGAAATTCCATGTATGTGGAATTTTGGTTCTCTTATGAAGACAAGAGAACCAAAAGAACTATCTTGCTGATTTAAATTGATCAGCACAAGCATCTAACCATACCCAATGTTCTTTAAAAGTGACCCTTCATTTCAACAATTCATTATAAATAACATTAAAACAATGCTGAACAAAACATGTATCATGTGTTCGATCATCACTGATGTATAAATGGTACTCCTTAATCACCTCATGATTATTTTCATTGCTATCAAAACCATCGATAGCAAGCTCTGGATGTCTATACAAAACATGAACAAATATAGATACTTGGTCTAAATGATAATACTCACTTTGAAACCATTTTTGTGGACTAAACATGTAATTCTTAGCAAAATCAACCATTGATAATATTGTTCCTTTTGGGAACACATCACGTGATTGCTTAAAATGTAAATCCTGCCATCGTGTTATATGACAATGCTTAATATATTTGTATATTTGCACCCTGAACTTCTCCATAAAAGATGTCAATGGAATCTCCTCGTCAAGTAAAGTGATATTTTTTGATGTCGTGATTGAATCTGCAAGAGGAGTTTAAGTAACATTTTCATATCGCTTCAAATTCAGGCTAAGGTTTGATAGTCTGGGATCATTAGGATCAATGGGATACTTTGCATCATAGAGTGCCAAATGAGAACATTCTGCGCATTTTCTTCCACCAACACATTCTTTTTTTATAAAATAATTCATTAATCTCTCATGCACATAATATCTTTGATAAAAATTCAGGAACACTTGAAGGAGGGGGGTTCTTTGACCAATATTTTATGCCAAAATTTATAAATGTCTCCTAAAATAATTGGAATTCTACATGGTATCGACAACAACACGTGTCTCGAACAGTGATAGGCCTGACATACCATGGTTGAATCTTCACAAATGTGCCAAGGGAAATCTTCACATCAGTATTACTCTCCATAAAGTTCTGGAATAGGTTAGATCCCTATATCACTAGTATAGTCCCTTATTATTGTTAGTGTAAACCCCTTATTGTTATTATTGTACCCTTGCAACCCCCATTTTGTTATTATTGTGCCCTTAAATTATTATTGTTAGGTCGGCTAGGATTACATTATGGCCCACTAGGATTACATTATGGCCCCAAGGACTCATATATATAGAAAGGAGGTTTTGTAAATTGTATCATCCAAGAATTGTTCATTTATGTAATGTATTGGAGGTTGCCCCCTCGAAGTGGCTTATTTCTAAGGCAGTGATATCTCTTTTCTTCTTTCGAGCTGGTTTCACATCAAAATAATCTACTGACCTAATTTGTTATATGTTTGGAATGAGATTCATAAACTCCCTTAGATATACGACGTCGCACATAATCCTTTTCATTTGGCGACACACGAGAATTCAAATCCCAAAACTCTTTTACCCTATCTCTCACACCATCAGGAATTCTATCATGATATGGACGCCTGTAGATATTAGCCCAACATGCAATTTCATCATTCTCATCTAATTGAATTCTAAATTTTGTATGCCTCCATAAACTTTTTCTTGATGTTTTAAACAATTTTGAAGTTGCTGACATCAACCGATTTGATGAAGTTCATTTCGCGACTACACCTGTTAAAAGTTCTCTACGAGCATTATTTTCAACTTGAGATCGCTTTTTGGCTAGTGTGGCAAGCGTCGACGTCACATTTTTTGATACCATTTCATTTGCTAAAACCTCTTTCTCACTTTTAATGCCCAATAATTCCATAGCATTTTTGAGAGATTTGTGCTTTAAAAATCCACGTAACATCTGAGCTTGTGCTATGATAGACTTACCTTCAAAAATCTATTTCAATCCAAAATTTACTTTATCTCGAACTATCCTTTCAGCCATTGGTGGTCCCAATTCTTCAATTTTAGTTGGATCCATATTTTCTAGAAACTTGTAGTTGTATACAACGTTCTTGGAACTTCCAATTGATTGCAGTGAAATTGGAGGTGTGGTAGTATCTTCTTGTGGTTTTGATGTTGTCCCTGCATAAATAAAAATATTAACTTCTAATTTGAAATTGACATATACATATTTTTAATTTTAAAACTATCTTGAACTACAATGTTTTTTAAAAAAGATACAAAATTCAAATTGAAGAATCTATTGACTCACCAGTGAGATCGATATCAATATTCTCTTGGACATTTGTGTTTTCAATATTCTCGTCGACAAGTTCCTCAACATTTCTCATTTCCTTGTCATTGTCATGCACCTCTACATCTATTTCACGATGCTCTACCTCCACATTTATTCCATGGCTTAATCTTTCCCTTTCCTCTCGCCTTTTTTTTTTGTAATCTCTCATTTTGATCCATTGAATCAGTTCTTTTTCGATCATGCCTTGATAGGAAATTCCTTTGCTTTCCCATGTTCAAAAAATTGGAAACCTAAAATTCAATTCTATTTGGACCAAATACCCAAAAAAACATAAAGACTTCAGAATAAGTACTTCATGCTTTCAATAAGAGAGAAAATTAAAAATAAATAATTAAAATCATAAAGACATTTTGTAAAAATACTTCATGCCTTCATAGAGACATTTTGCAAAAATACTCCATGTCTTCATAGAGCATTTTGAAAAATTACTTCATGCATCTTTGAACACAAAAAAACTTCAAAAAATAATTTTGCACCCAGAAAAACTTTCAAAAATATTTTTGCCAAAAAAATTATGCACCCAGAAAAACTTAATTTTTTTTTTTCGCCAAAAAGAATTTTGCACATAGAAAATATTCGTACCTTGACGAAAAAATAATTTGGACCCTCGCACCTTCCCAATTTTTGGACCCTCGCAAATTCACAATTTTCGTTGGTTCAGAATGGTGTGTGGAATTAATCTTTCGAACGAGATTATTTATATAAAACTCTCGCCTGAAAGATTGTGTCGGTTTTCAATTAAAATTTAGAGAATTTTTTATAATAAACTCTCGTTTGAGCATTTATAAAACTCTTAGCCGAAAGTTGGCCTTCACTAAACTCTCGGCCAAGAGTTTTTTAAACTTTCGGCCGAGAGTTTAGCGGCAAGGTTAAATGTTAGGTGCTGGTTTAAACTCTTGGTCGAGAGTTTTAAATTTCTTGATCAAGAGTTTAATAAATATCTCGTCCGAGAAATTATCTCGGCTGAGATTTTCTGGTCAACGAAAAACCCAGAAAATTCTGCAGCTTTTAGGAACCTGTAACTTGGGAGGGGCAGAACTCCTACAAAAACAAAATTTTATATTTCGGACAAGGTACCATTAGATTCATCTCTGAATCTAATTTTTGATGATGTAATATTTGTGGATTTTCATTAAAAAATTCATTTTTTTATTAATTTTATACTAAACTGTGTCACTGTGGAATTTCATTGTTCAGAAAATTGCACTGAATGGAAATTCAATAACTTTAAAATGGAAACACCAAAAAATTCAGAAAAATCATATTGCAATTCCTCTCCCTGTCTACTTCAAAAGGGTAATCTCATTTTTCTTATTGACAATAATATTAAAAAGAAAATCTAGGGGTCATAAAATGTACTGAAAAATCATCGTTTTTTTGTCTTTGTCCATTTCAAAAAATAATAAAAAATAGTAATTTAATCTAAAAATTACCGAAAAGTAGTCAGTGCACTAGTGAAATATATGTAGATTATGATGATATGGTTTATTTCCAAAAAATGAATAACCTTCCCTAAAAAAAATTAGGGTTCAAAAAATGACTATTTATGTTTGCCTCAAAATTTCAAATATATGCAGCTAGTAAACAACAAATTTACCCCTATATATGTCAATATTTAAAAAAAAATACGAGTATGGAGGTAAGACAATTCTCTACAAATATTTTTTTTATGTCAAAGCATAATTTTCATTAAAAATATGATTTTAATGGAGTTGAAGTTGAAAAAAATAGAAATTTACAAATTTCAATGTCAAAAAAGAGCAAAAAGTGTTTCCCAACTTCATGTTTTCACCCGGTACCCATGTATAATTCTTAGGGTAGAAACCCATTATTGAGTATTGGTGTTGTAGTTTCTAGGTGTTTATGTCACTTGCACTCAAGTAGGCTCAATTAGGGATTCAAGACCTTATTTTTCTCTTTGAGCATGTTTAGGCATTAGCACCCATTTCTAGTAGATAAAAGCTACTTATGTCACCTATATTCCTCTTGGTAGCCTACAAAGGACGTATTTTTTTCTCTAAGGACTTGTTTAAGCATAATAAATAGAAAGTATGGATTAATGTTCCAAGGTAATTGTTTCCTCCTTCAATTATTATCAAGGTCATACAAACCATACTTAATTCACCCAACCCCCTAATGGAATCTATATCGATCTCTAATGCCAAATACCTGTTAGTTTCGACTTTTTTTATTGCTTTCAATGATAATTTATTGTAAACTATCTTTATAAGATATGTTTAAGGCCAAAGGCCCGTGTTTTTTCATCCACTAAGAATGATTATTGATATCAAGAATATTTATTCGTGGCTTAATTCCCCCCCTTCCCCTTTAACATTTATTAGGCCTTTAGACCTATTGAATAATGCAAGTACTCTATTCATGTTACCCATTTAGTAATAGATTTTAATGAACCCCAACCATGGGCCACATGGCCAATTTTACTATGTTGAAATTTGGTTAACGGAGGACAGGTGGTTCCCTAAGGCTTTGATCTTTGGCCTAGGGAAAAGTGTCCAAAAGAATTTAATTTTTCTCCTAAAGTGACTTTATAATTTTTATAAAGTCAAATCTAATTTAAAAGTGACTTTAAGTGATAAAGTTCCTAAAGTCTAATTTTAAAGTGACTTTAATAAAGTCAATGTAAAATTAGAAAGGAAAAGTGACTTTGGAAATAAATGACTAAGTGGGTCTTTATTAAAGTGGGGTGAATTAAAAAATAGAAAGTGAGATTTAAATGAGCATTTAATCTCAGGCCTAGATCTCAATCTATTTCAGCCATTGGATTTAGGGATTCCCCAAAAGTCACTTAGGGTTAGGTTAAAGGAGGAAAAGGAGGGAAAAGGTCATTCATTTTTTTTCATGAGCAGATTGGGAGAAGGAGAGAAGGAGCGCTGGAGATTTTTCTGAGCAGTGAGAAGAAGGAGGGCAGTAGTGAAGAGATTTCAGCAAAGGTACAACAACGTTTATTGGCACACATACCGAGGCAGAAAATCCGTACAGCAAAGGAGAGGCAGTGTTTCCAAGTGAGGAGGCACAGAAATCGAGGAAGAGGGTACAACAACAAGCACGCACTCCTAGGCACAAAAATCAGGCACGTTTTTCAAGGAAGAGGGTGGCTGTCATTTTCGGCACAAAAACCGAGGAAGAGGACATCAGCTACAGCGCTGTTTTTTGGCACGGATTTCGAGAGAGGTTGCTGTACAAAATCTGTACAGTTCGTACATCAAAGTACGGTCGTTCCAACATGCTTCCCGAGGTGGCCGTACAACATTTAATGCTGTCCTAAGGTGCTGTAAATTTCTGTTTTCTGTTGTTGTTGATTTGGCACAATTTCCGAGGCGGTGTGCAAGCACGGAAATCGAGATAAGTCTGTAAATTGGTTGCTGGAATTTTTTCTGAGTTTTTCCTGTTTCACTGTAAAAAGCAATATTCAGAAAAATAAAAGAGAAGCTTTCGAACTGGTTTTCCCCAAGAGTTGTAGGGGGTTTTTCCAGGGTCATGTTGACCAAAAATCTCAGTGTTTAAATGGGCTGTTTTAAGCTTGCTGATTTTTATTTCTGCATTTTCCAGCATTCTGTAAATTTTCCAGAATTTGTGTTTTCAGCAAAAAATTATTTTCCAGTTTGTTGAATGTAAGGATATGGGAAAGGGCATTTAACTATTTGGAGAAATAAGGTGAAACTGAAAACCGGGGTGGGAAACAGGAAATTTCTACATGGTATCAGAGCTTGAGTGTTGAAAGTGCAGTTTGGGACAGCAAGGAGAAAAATACAGCCTGCTGATTTTTTCACTCAGAAAATTCCAACAAGCTGATTTTTTCACAAACATAATTTTTTATCTTTGCTACAGCAGTGCTATTTTTCAGTTTTAGGACAACAGGATGTCATTGGGATTGAGGGTGGAGGATAGGTTGGATGGGCATACCAATTACAGCGTTTGGAAGGAGAGAATGCAGAGTATCTTTGAGGAGGCAGAAGTCTGGGATATCATGGTTCATACCACACAGCAGCTTGTTAATGTGCCTACTGATGCTACTCAGTTGGCAGCATATAATAGGAAGAACAACAAGGGTAAGAGACTGATTCTAGACGGAATCAAAGACCATTGCATTCCTCATGTGAGAGGAAAGAGAAATGCTCATGAGATGTGGACATCATTGTCCAATCTCTACCAGAGTACCAATGAGAACCGGAAAATGGTCCTGAAGGAAAAGCCAAAGACCATTAAGATGGGTAATGATAGTGCAGCTGGATATCTCACAAAGATTACTAATGTGAGAGATGAGTTGGCAGCGATTGGAGAGGCCATTCCACCCACTGAGTTGGTGCGGATTGCAGTGAATGGCCTCCCCCGTTCATGGATGAACTTTGCTGATGGGATTTGTGCACGTGAGACCCTTCCCACATGGGAGAGGTTTTGGGATGATTGCATTCAGACAGAGATCAGGAAAGGTCAGCTTGGGGCAGCCAAGCCAGTTGAGCAGGATGAGGATGTAGCACTGTTGGCAGGACGCAAGAAAGGCAAAGGGAAGAAGCAGACTTCCACAAGCAATGGTGGGGGCAAAGGCAAAGGTAAAGGTAAACAGGATAACTCACAGAAGGACTATTCCAAAGTGAAGTGTTGGAATTGTCAGAAGATGGGACACTATGCAGTTGTGTGTCCGGAGAAGAAAAAGAAGAAGGGGAAGAACCAGAGCATGGCAGCTTCAGCAGAGGTTGAGGACTTTGCAGATCGCTTTGACCGGGAGTTTGGGTTCATTGCGTGTGAGTCTTCTAGTGCAGGATTATCTGCCATAGAGGTTCAGAGGGAGCATGCATTTCCCTCGATTAGCGGAGCATCTTCGGGTATCTGGTATGTGGGCAGTGGGGCTTCACGTCACATGACAGGAGTCCGTGAGTACTTCTCAGAGCTTTCAGAGAGTGGCACTGATGTAGAGGTAGTACTCGGTGATGACAGAGTTGTTAGAGCAGTCGGTGTGGGAACATTGACATTTCAGAGGGAGTCCAAACCTCCCTTGAAGGTGTCAGATGTTCTTTATGTGCTAGGGATGAGGAAGAACCTCATATCTGTCTCAGCTTTGGAGGATAGAGGATATGAGATACTGTTCAGGGGAGGACAGGTGCTGATATATCCCAGGGGCGCTCCAGCTGATTCAGCTAGAGTGATAGGTGTACGCCATGCAAAGGTGTACAAGTTTGCATTTCGGCCCCTTTTGGCATTGAGCAGTAGTACCGACAGCAGAGTTAGCAGTTCTGAGCTGTATGAGATTTGGCACCGCAGGATGGGGCATATGTATCATGGAGCCTTGAGGACCTTGCGGGAGATCACTACAGGTATGCCAGATTTCAGTACTGATCACTTTGATACTTGCAGAGGATGTGCGATGGGCAAGTTTGCCAAATCCCCTTTTCCCAGCAGTGACAGCAGAGTGACTGGGATACTTGATTTGATTCATTTCGATGTGAGCGGTTGGATGTCTCATGTTTCCTTGAGTGGATATGAGTACTATGTTTTATTCATTGATGATCACTCCAGGAGGACCTGGATTTATTTCTTGAAGACCAAGAGTGAGGTCTTCAAGCGGTTTCAGGAGTTCAGAGCTCTTGTGGAGACACAAACAGGTCGGAAGATCAAGTCCCTGAGGTCGGACAATGGAGGAGAGTACACCCTTGGAGAGTTTGTTGACTATTGTGCGGAGGCAGGCATTAGGAGGGAGCTCACTGTTCCTTACAACCCCCAGTAGAACGGGGTTGCGGAGAGGAAGAACAGATCCATCGGAGGGGCTGCCAAAGCCATGTTACATGATCGGGGGTTGCCATTGTTTTTGTGGGCAGAGGCCTGCAACACAGCTGTTTACTTGCAGAACAGGAGTCCGCATCGTGCCTTGGGGCACATGACTCCGGAGGAGGCTTTTTCTGGGAAGAAGCCTGATATTGGTCATCTTCGTATCTTTGGGTGCATCACTTACTCCTACATACCCAAGGAGAAGAGGACCAAACTAGAGCCCACCGCAGAGAAGGGTATCTTTGTGGGCTACAGTGAGACCTCAAAGGCATTTCGGATTTATATTCCCGCAGAGAGGAAAGTTGTTGTCAGGCGGGATGTGAAGTTCGAGGAGGACAGGGCCTTTAGAGGTCACGGGAGTTAGAGTATCTAGATCAGCCAGACCCTCAGCAGCAGTTGAGTCAGTCACAGGGATCCAGTGGGCAGGGATCAGGAGGATCGGGAGGTACATCTATGACGATGTCGGAGTCGATCGATGAGCGAGTGGCTCACGCGAGTCGGGGGGTGGTCTTTGGGCGGCATCTGAGGCGATCCACGGAAGCGATTCATTAGGAGTCCAGCGATGGACTGATTCACCACATTACCTCGGCTTCTACGAGGTTCGGGGTGCGGGGAAGGAGGACGACCAGACGGACGGTTAGGAGTTCGGGCTCCCGATGATGATGAGGAGGAGTTTCATTCTCTAATGGGAGAAGTATGCTCAAGGAAGAGGAAGCCCAAGTGGCTTCAGGACACCTTGAGAGAGGCCACATCTGTCGCTGGGCCTAAGAGGCCGGTCAGAGAGAGCAGACCACCTGAGAGGTTTTGTAGCTATATGGCAATGGCTACCAGCATCCTTGACTCTGAGCCTTCTAGCTATGAGGAGGCGGCTAGCCAGCAGGTCTGGAGAGAGGCCATGCAGGAGGAGTATTCTTCTATCATGAAGAATGATGTTTGGGAGGTGGTGCCGAGGCCTGAGGGCAAATCCGTGGTGACTTCCAGATGGCTTTACAAGGTAAAGCATGCTGCAGATGGCAACATTGAGAAATTCAAAGCGAGGTTTGTGGCTAGAGGGTTCTCCCAGGTAGAGGGAGTTGATTATGAGGAGACCTTCGCTCCCATGGCTCGATATACTTCGATCCGCTCCATTATATCGATAGCAGCAGAGATGGGTTGGAAGATCCACCAGATGGATGTGAAGACCGCATTTCTCAATGGCTTCATACAGGAGGAGGTGTACATTGAGCAGCCACGGGGCTTTGAGGTGCATGGGAAGGAGTCCCATGTGTGCAGACTGAAGAAGGCCCTTTATGGCCTGAAGCAAGCTCCCAGAGCTTGGTACTCCAGGATAGATACTTACTTGCAGAAGATGGGTTTCACAAAGAGTGAGGCAGATCCGAACCTTTACTATATTGTGATAGGTGAGGAGCCTCTCATTATGGTGCTGTATGTGGATGACTTAGTCATTACAGGTGCAGAGAGACTCATAGAGCACTGCAAGAGAGATCTTGCGGCGGAGTTTGAGATGAAGGACATCGGCTTGATGCATTACTTTTTGGGTTTGGAGGTGTGGCGGGAGGAGGGGCATTTCTTCCTGGGACAGGGGAAGTATATTGTGGACATCCTTGGCAGATTCCACATGGAGGATTGTAGACCCATGTCGACACCGATGATCACCAACTGGAAGAAGCTTCATGCTTCGGATTACGAGTTGGTGGATCCCACATTGTACAGGCAGCTGATTGGTTCCTTGATGTATTTGGTCAACACTAGACCAGATATTTGTTTTGCAGTCAACACGATGAGTCAGTTTATGTGTGAGCCTAGGAAGGTTCACTAGGTGGCTGCAAAACACATTTTGCGGTACTTACAGGGGACAGTGGATTATGGTTTGGACTACAAGCAAGGGGATGGAGTGAGATTGGCAGGTTACACTGATTCTGATTGGGCAGGTTGTGCTTCTGATAGGACGAGCACTTCAGGGTGTTGTTTTGGATTGGGTTCGACAATGGTGTCACGTTTCAACCGAAAGCAGCAGTCAGTAGCATTGAGTTCAGCAGAAGCAGAGTATATGGCTGCCAGTCTAGCTAGTTGTGAGGCCATCTAGCTTCGCAAGATGTTGTTTGGCTTATTTGGTTAGCCGTTGAGACCTTCAGTGATTTTTTGTGATAATCAGAGTTGCATTAAACTCACGGAGAATCCAGTATTTCATGATAGGTCAAAGCATATCGGGATCAAATATCATTTAATCAGAGACTATGTTCAGAAAGGAGCTGTGAAGCTTGAGTATCTTCCCACTGATGAGCAGGTTGCAGATATTCTTACCAAAGCCTTACCACGAGGCAAGCATGTCTACTTAAGAGACAAGATGGGTGTGGTGAGGAACACCTTCCTCGATAAGAGGGAGTGTTGAAATTTGGTTACCGGAGGACAGGTGGTTCCCTAAGGCTTTGATCTTTGGCCTAGGGAAAAGTGTCCAAAAGAATTTAATTTTTCTCTTAAAGTTTATAAAGTTATAAAGTCAAATCTAATTTAAAAGTGATTTTAAGTGATAAAGTTACTAAAGTCTAATTTTAAAGTGACTTTAATAAAGTCAATGTGAAATTAGAAAGTGAAAAGTGACTTTGGAAATAAATGACTAAGTGGGTCTTTAATAAAGTGGGGTGAATTAAAAAATAGAAAGTGAGATTTAAATGAGCATTTAATCTCAGCCCTAGATCTCAATCTATTTCAGCCATTGGATTTAGGGATTCCCCAAAAGTCACTTAGGTTATGTTAAAAGAGGAAAAGGAGGGAAAAGGTCATTCATTCTTTCATGAGCAGATTGGGAGAAGGAGAGAAAGAGAGCTGGAAATTTTTTTGAGCAGTGAGAAGAAGGAAGGTAGTAGTGAAGAGATCTCAGCAAAGGTACAACAGCGTTTATTGGCACACATAATGAGGTAGAAAATATGTACAGCAAGGGAGAGGTAGTGTTTCCAAGTGACGAGGCACAGAAATCGAGGAAGAGGATACAACAGCAAGTATGCACTTCAAGGCACAAAAAATAGGCACGTTTTCCAAGGAAGAGGATGGCTATCATTTTCGGCACAAAAATCGAGGAAGAGGACAGCAGAATAGCCCAGATTTTTGGCACGAATTTCGAGAGAGGTTGCTGTACAAAATCTGTACAGTCCGTACAACAAAGTACGACTATTTCAGCATGCTTCTCGAGGTGGACGTACAACATTTAATGTTGTCCTAAGGTGCTGGAAATTTTCTATTTTCTGTTGCTGATTTGGCACAATTTTCGAGGCAGTGTGCAAGCACGAAAATCGAGATAAGTCTGTAAATTGGTTGCTGGAATTTTTTCTGATTTTTTCCTGTTTCACTGTAAAAATCAATATTCCGAAAATAAAAGAAAAGCTTTCGAACTGGTTTTCCCCAAGAGTTGTAGGGGGGTTTTCCAGGGTCATGTTGACCAAAATATCAGTGTTTAAATGTGTTGAATGGCTGTTTTGAGCTTGCTGATTTTTATTTCTGCATTTTCCAGCATTCTGTAAATTTTCCAGAATCTGTGTTTTTAGCAAAAAAAAAAATTCTGTTGTTGAATGTAAGGATATGGGAAAGGGCATTTAACTAAAAGGAGAAATAAGGTGAAACTGAAAACCGAGGTGGGAAAATAGGAGATTTCTACATATTATGGGGTCAATATACATTATTATTTATTATATGTATTGTGGCTCGATCATGGCATTCATTTCCCTTCAATATGATAAAAATATCATGCAACAATTCCATGTGGCCCTTTGAGCATGCATTATGTTATATAGTTTGAGAAGCTTCATAGGTTGTAGGTGTTATTCATGTTGTTTGAGACAAATAAGCTTGATTTAAGGAATAAATCCCTTAACATACTCAATTGGCCTTAGTTAGAGATTTAGAACAATTATTGGTTCAAAAATAACCTATTAATGGCACCCAAAACTCACTTGGAGGTGAATGATACATTACAGAGGTGGTAGGCAGTAGTTTGAGGAGTTGTCCATAATGCTTAACAATGAGAATAAATTATTATGGATAGAGGTTGTTTTCCCCCCCTTCTATATGGAAAAGGACTTGAGACCATCCATGATAAAAAAACTATCTTGTAATGGTGTTTTTATTCAACGTAGATGTTGGCAATATGATGCAGAGTGTTGTCCTTGATGGCAACCTACTTGATAAAGTTGATGGCAACCTACTTGATGAAGTTGTCCTTGATGAAAACTGATTTGTCCTATTTGTTAATGATGGAAATCTGATGTATCTACAGAGAATTTCAGATGTAATGAAGAAAGGAACTCCTGTAAGGGCCAGAGCAATGATGAAAATAGTATGTCACAAAGCATACACGGGTTTGTAAAGGCAAAGTAGCGTATGTACGTGGAAAAGTATGTGCCAAGTAGCACGTATGGAAGTTAGGTTTTCTGAAGAATAAAATGCACTGAAGTATACGAAGGTTTGTCTCTATGAAAGAGCGTATGTATGCAGGTTCAGTGAAGTAAAAGTGCGTATGGAATCTAGGGTTTTGCTGAAGTAAGTGGAATGAAATGTCTAATTTGTTTTGTTGTTTTACTGCTATCTGTCAATCATGTATTCACACAGATCTCGGTTGTTTGAATGTTGATTATGCTGCTGATTATGTTGATTAAAGATCAAGTTGTTGGTTGATTGGTTGATGATTAAATGAACTAATTGATGGGGTTATAAGTTTCAGTTTGATGTATGTTGATCTTAAATGTGTGGAGTGGGTCTAGTCTGAAAATCTGATGAAAAGTGGCCTACAAGGTGTGTTGTATGGAAGTTGTTGGATCCAGTATGAAAATTGATGAAACGTGGTCCGCAGTGGTGCTGAGGGTCGAAGCCTTCAGTGAGGGGGTTGTAGCTCCCTTCCAATGGTAGCTGGTAAACGAGACAGGCACAGTTTTCTTTGAGAGGGGGTCGGGTAAACGAGAGCAGGTAGTAGCCTTCTGTGAGAGCAAGGTATGCAAACAAGATCAGGTTGGAGCCCTTTCTTCCCGCAGTGGCCGGAGAACGAGAGAAGGTGGGCCAATGGGAAGCCACATGCCGGGCATGAGTTCCGCGCCACACAACATTGTAGGAAGCTTTTTTTTATAACAACATGAAGACAAGAGACGATGTTAGGCGTGCGGGGGTTTTCTCCCGACTGGGTTTCCACCTTGGGCGACCATGTTCAGTGTTGCTTAGTATGATGGTTTATTTCGTTATTATCACGTTTAATATCGCTTAACAAACATCCGTATCGATGAATGACAATGATCCAAGTACGCCAAGTAAAGCACTAAATGATTGATAATATCTTCCAGACACGCGGTCGATGATACCGCGTGTACACGCGAATTGGTTTCAAAGAAAGTAGCGTATATGCAGAGAAAGAAGAAGAAATTTTTCCTCAGCCGCATTAAACACCCATTCACCCCCCTCTCAAGATTTTTCCCAACAATTGGAACGGTGTCCTTCCATAGCAGCTTGGTCGCTCAAGGAGATCGGGTCACAATGGGAAAGAAGCAAAAAAGAATAACACCACAGTGTTAGAAGATATCTCGTAAATTTTCCGTATTTACAAAGAAATAAAGATGATGCAAAATGTATTAATCCTTGTTCTTGTGATTCACTTCATTATGCAAGAAATGGTGAAGATATTGAAAATGATAGTGAAAGTAATGTTATGGATCTAGAAGAAGTTCTCAAGATTAAAGTTGAAAATCAACAAAGATTATTTAATGAGAGAGAATCTATCTACAAAGATATGATCTCTAGAATGAATGGACAGATAAACAAGTACCAAAGGTTGTGCAATGAAGTAACCAATCACTGTGAAGGACTTGAAGCAAAAATCATCTCTCTAAAAGAAGATCTGGAAAAATCAAATAAGAAGAATGAAGAACTTCTACAAACATGTTAAGAACAGGAAAATGGGTTGAAAGAAGAGATTTTAAAATTGAATGATCAAGTAGAAGAAGGAAGAAGGGTCGAAGAAAGTATGAAGAAGAAATTCCAAACATTGGAGGTTGAGGTAAACATTTTAAAAGGTAAATTAGAAGAAAAAGATAAACTCTTGAGGTTTCAAGATAGTACTAAGATTCTGGACAATATTCTTAGTAGTCAAAGGTCTCCTTCTATTAAATTTGGTCTTGGTTTTCATGAAACTGTTAAAGGAGAATCTAGTTCACAAGAAAGTGCTAAAGACTCAAAGGATATCAATGCAAAACCTAAAGTGTTGAAAGAAATAGAAGGTCAACCGACAATCATGAACTCTCAAAAGAAATCATTCCCTCCTTTTATCAATAATGTTGAATGCTTTAAATGTAATAATTATGGGCATGTTGTAGCCAATTGTAGAAGAAGATTGTTTCAGTCACAAACAAACAGATTCTACACAGAAAGGTACTCAAGTTTCTTTAAGGGATATTGTTTCTCATGCAGCAAGTTTGGTCATAAAGCAGCTGATTGCAATAGAAGAATGAATAGAAAAACACATTATGATCCCTATGCTTAATTTTCTGGTCACACAAGATGTTATGCTTGTAACAAGTATGGACATGTAGAAAAAGAGTGCAGGATGAATAGATCTGAGAAATTGGATAATTTCCAGCACATAATAAGAAATTTCAAGCAAAGCTGGAAAAGGAAGGAGGACCGGTCAAAAACGTAGGGGATAATAATCCTACTGCAGTCTTCCGCTTCTAAATATTACTTCTCATAAAGACTGTAGGGGTGATGTGAGATACATTATAGGATTCAGTAATGTATCATCACAGGGGGGGCAATGTATGGTGATTCCCATGGTTGGTTTGGTAATTATGGATATGTTTATTTCTAACAGTGCATCTGATGTGAAGAAGACAGGTACAGGTGTCATAAGTTCAGGGGGAGGTGGAGTTGTGAATTTTTCTGTACTTCACTTCCTATACATGGGTTTCATGAACTAAAGCCATGTATATACGCGAGTTCCAATGGAGACAGAAGCATATGCTTTTCAGTTAAGGAAAACAGTGAGATGGCTCAAGAACAGGAGCACAGTTTCAGGGGGAGAATTAGCCTTGCTGAGAGTAATGCATTGTTGGCATTATGATGGTTCTGAAATATGATCTCTCTCTTGAAGTCTTTTTGGTATTGGTTATAAAAATTCATATTTGTAATTTGATGAAAAGGTTATGTTAAGACCTATGATGTAAATTGTTATATTCAGTCATGTAAGGACTTCTTCAAATTTGTAAACCCACTTGGTTGGGTAGTTGAGTCAAAATGTGTGAACCCACTTGATTGGGTACTTGAGTCACATATGTAAAACCACTTGGTTGGATCATTGATGTAAGTATGAGTCCTTGGTGATAGGAAATGTCATAGAGTCATGTACTTCATTGAAAAATATGTTTGAAGATTCAACATGAACTCAGGGGGAGCAAGCATGGTAAATTTAGTGCAAATCAGATCTATAGAACTCTTCTTTCTACAAGAGAAGAAAAACCTTGTTTTGAATTTGATCCGCCCTTTGCCCTTGATGTCAAAGGGGGAGAGTATCATGGTGTTTGAATAATGGTTATAATAAATGTATCTATCTGTTGTGGTGCTCAAACACCATCATGGTTGCCATCAAGTCCAAAGGGGGATATTGTTGGCAATATGATGCAGAGTGTTGTCCTTGATGGCAACCTACTTGATAAAGTTGATGGCAACCTACTTGATGAAGTTGTCCTTGATGGAAACTGACTTGTCCTATTTGTTAATGATGTAAATATGATGTATCTACAGAGCATTTCAGATGTAATGAAGAAAGGAATTCTTGTAAGGGCCAGAGCAATGATGAAAATGGTATGTCACAAAGCATACGCGGGTTTGTAAAGGCGAAGTAGCGTATGCACGCGGAAAGGTACGTGCCAAGTAGTGCATGCCTATTTGCACTCTAAATTTATAAAACCAGGGGAATTTACCATGGTATTGGCACACAGTATTGAGCGCTGGACTATATATTTGATCCCATCCAGGAATACCATCAGCCATTGAGTGGTTTTGACTCATGGAATTAACAAAGGCTAAATCTATATAAGGAGAAGAAGATCATAGTGCAAGGGTGTGCATAGGTATGGGTTTTAATAAATACTTCACTCTGAAGTATATCTGCATGGAATGGGTAAAAATTTATTGATCTGAACTAATAATGCAGCTATGAAGAAAATGATGAAGAGGGTTATCTAGATCCGAAATGGCTATGTATTTTCTAGATCTGTTTATCGAATTTTTAGATCTGAGATGTGGCGAATCTTTGCTGAAGTAAAGGACGAGATCTGAGTTGTTTATCTAATCTGAAGAGCTGCATAGTCCTGAATAGTTTTAGATCTATACACAGGTTTGTTTCATGAAGAGCGCGTGTATACGCGTGTCCGCTTAAAGAAAAGTGCGTATGGCAGTTAGGGTTTCTAAAGAATAAGATGCACTGAAGTATACACAGGTTTGTCTCTATGAAAGAGCGTATGTACGCAGGTTCAGTGAAGTAAAAGCGCGTATGGAATCTAGGGTTTTGCTGAAGTAAGTGGAATTAAATGTCTGATCTGTTTTGCTGTTTTACTGCTATCTGTCAATTATGTATTCACACAGATCTCGGTTGTTTGAATGTTGATTATGCTGCTAATTATGTTGATTAAAGATCAAGTTGTTGGTTGATTGGTTGATGATTCAATGAATGAAATGATGGGGTTATAAGTTTCAGTTTGATGTATGTTGAGCTTAAATGTGTGGAGTGGGTCTAGTTTGAAAATCTGATGAAAAGTGGCCTACAAGGTTTGTTGTATGGAAGCTGTTGGATCCAGTATGAAAATTGATGAAACGTGGTCCTAAGTGGTGCTGAGGATCGAAGCCTTCAGTGAGGGGATTGTAGCTCCCTTCCAGTGGTAGCTGGTAAACGAGAGCAGGGGGCAGTAGCCCCCTTCCAGGAGAGGCTGGTAAACGAGAGCAGGGGGTAGTAGCTCGCTTCTAGGAGAGGCTGGTAAACGAGAGCAGGGGGTAGTAGCTCCCTTCCAGGAGAGGCTGGTAAACGAGATCAGGGGGTTGGAGCTCCCTTCCCGTAGTGGCTAGAGAACGAGAGAAGGTTGCAGCCTTCTGCAGGTGGGTGCCTACATGTTGTTACGAGTCTGCGCCAGTACAACATTGTAAGAAGTTTTCTTTATAATAAATATTGAAGACAGAGACGACAGCAGCGGTTGTTTTCTCCCGAATTGGGTTTCCACCTTAAATACTGGTGTTCATGTATGTTGCTTATGTGTGATGGTTTATTCTGTTATTACTGCACATGCTTACTACTTAACAAACATCTGATGAATGAATAATGCAATGATCTAAGTAAAGAATTAAATGCATAATAAGATCTCTGGACATACGCGAGTTTTCTGAAGGATATCCGCGTGTATACGCGAGTTGGTTTCAGTAAAGTAGCGTATGGGTTTAAGAGAAAGAAAAAGTAAAAAGTTTTCAATCAGCATTAAATACTGATTCACCCCCCCCCCCCCTCTTAGTATTTTTCCCAACAGTAGATGCTAAAGTATCCATGCAAAGGACTTATTCAATGGTTTCTAGTTTCTATCCATCCTTGTCGAGGTAGAGATGGTTCAATTATTCATTAAGTTAATTATTAAGCCTTGACCATATTTATTCCACAATAGCCATTTCTAGTGATTAAAATATTTAATAATGATCCTTTTATCCCTCTTTGGGACCAAAAATGTCCTACAAAGTTTAGGTGTATAGGTTTGAAGAGTTTTTCTAGACTATTAAACTCAAAAATCTTCAATAAAATTATAAGGCACTTATTTCATTGTTTCATTATTTTAAAATATATAGAAATAATCCATGGTGTGTAAAACCTTCTAATGGAATAATATTCAAAATCAAATGAAAAATACCCCCTAGAGAGTAGTGGCTTGATGTTGTTTTCATGGTTACTGATTTTGCAATGCTGTATTGATGACCTAAGAGCCTTGTTTTACTTTCTTGACATTGATTAGACCTAAAAAACCATTCCTAGGATTGAATACCAGTTGAAATCACATGTATCCCTCTATTATTCCAAATATGTCCATGAAAAAATCATAATAATTATTAAGCACTATTGTTAAAGAAATTTTGATGAATCTAAACATTAGAGGAAAATGGTTGGAAGAGATTTGTTTATTTAAAAACTATCCATTGGTAACATGTTATTTGGTTTCATTCTATGTGTGTTTATTTTATTGGATTTTTTAAATACTTATAATGCATGTTCATTCCACAAACAATTCTTGTAGGGATTGCATACATACTTGACTTTAGGAGGACGGCCATGGTAGAGGATTGTGTGAAGTGATCATTGTATTTCAAGGAGAATGAGTGATATCGAGATGGACTTTTCCTTATAGTTAAGGTACATTATTTAATCATTTTCAACATTAATTTTCAAAACTAACTTAGATTGATGTTGGTAGTAGGTAGTATTGGCCTCAAATTACATTTTAAGGGTGACATATGTTAATCTTGTGGCTTGAATTATTTTCTCTTGAAATTAATTTAAAACGTTGTAATGAACCTAATAAATATTCTTACGTGATAAAGGACTAAAAGGAAGTAAAACAATATATTTACATCCATTTTGAAATTTTTATAGGAAGTTCATATAATTATTTATACAATCCTTGTTGAGTAATTTAGCAACTTCTCCATACGCTTCATACTAAGAACTTGTTTGATACAAGTGGAAACTATAGTTTAAAATATTATTATTTTAATTCACAACATGACTTAGATGAAGTTTGTAGTGTATTGGAATCCATAGATTTTATACCTAAAATAATAGCTTCAGCAAAGAGATCCTCTAATGGAGTCCCAGGCCTTTTAGTAAGTTTTGTGGCTTATGGAAATCCCTTAGTTTTTGTGGGGATTGAAACCCATACAAGTTAATGAATATTTGTTGTTTGTTTGCTTGATAATGTCTACTTTGTGTTATTCATTCTTAAGCTATCCTACTACAACACCTTTGAAATAAAATCCTTATCACTAACATCTAATATATTGGGGTATTTCAAGGACAATATGACAAATTAGGAGTTGTTGTTGATTTAGAAAGAACTAGCATGGATCATAATATCAAAGTTTGAAAAGATAGACAAAGTATTGAGATTAAACATCAAGAATTTCAAGCATTGCAAGATGAATCCACAAGGGTTTAAACTGACACTAAAATGACATTTTCCATAAATTCTAGGATTTTCATGATTTTCAAGCATACCATGTTTGTGTGTGCAATGAACTTGGGTGAAAATATTGATGAGATAATGCCAATATGAAGTAATTTTCAAGTAGGGCTCTTAGTGACCTATCCATAACCGAAAATTAAAAGTTCAAAGCTATAGTGTGGTTAGTGTTTTGCATAATATATAATAAAATAAAGTGTTGTATATATTTATCAAACTATTTTTGAGATAGTAAATCGCCACTAAAAGATGTTTAAATTTAAGGTGAGCCAAATTTAATACTTACAGCTTATGGGAATCTCTCTTCTATTATTAAAATGGATATGAGTTATGATGTTGTCTAGATAATTATCACTAAAAATTGTACTTCATCACTAATTACTATTCAAATAATAAACTATTTCATAAATACTAATATCCTTCACCGACACTAAAATCATATGTAAGGAATCACATGTCATTTCTCTTACCAATATCCCATTCCATAGATTTGTTGGTCTCCTTAGTCGTTTAACATTTTCCACTCCACTCACTAATGGTGACTAATATTTTGGCCTTTGACTGAGATTACTAAGGGTGGGGCGAAAGAAACATTTTCCTGGTTTGAATCCCAATAGAAGGAATTCATTGAGTTGAAGCATCACCTCTGCTCTGCACCTGTATTCACACTGACACACCTGCAACAACCATTTTAAATTGAAAGAGACGCCTTTGACTATGCTCTTGGTACAGTCCTCACCGAACATGGAAATCCAGTGGCCTATCATAGTGAGACACTTTCCGATGCAATTCATAAGTACACAACCTATGATAAAGATATGTATTCAATCGTGTAGTCTCGTTGGAAATGGAATCATTAAAATCTTGTAAAGGAGATGGTCATCCACACCGATCACTAACCTCTGCAGCTTATATAGACACAAGGGAAGTTGCAGAATGATCACCATCTGAAGTGGTCTACATATCTGCAAAAAAGGATCTTGACCATTAAATATAAAAATGGTAGCACCAATCATGTTTCAGACTGACTTAGCTAAACCTAGTTGGAGCACTAACTGTTGTTCTCAAATCTTAGTATATGGAATGAAATATCTTGATTTCCACCTCTAGAAAACATTATTATGCTACTTTAGTCTCCTTTGTGTTACTTCGAGAGAGCATGCCAAGCTGATTTGGGAAGCACACTACAGTTGGGCCTCACGACACTTTGGTGTGGAGGAAACTATCGTTGTAGTTCAAAACTACATTTATTGGCCAAAATTCTGACTGGATATTGGAATATATATCAGATTCGCACTTCCTGCACCACTGCCAAGCCACCCATCAAGAAGTCAAGCTTGTACACTCCTCTATGTTCTCCCAGCCAGCCTTGGGAATCCATCTACATGGAATATATGTCTACACTCCCTTCTACCAAGCATGGTAATGATTATGTATTTGTGGTCATGGAAATTTTTTCTAAGAGGGCTATATTGGTGGCCTACAAGAAGAGCATCATCGCAGAGGACACTGCTAAACTCTTCTTTGAACATGCATGGGTACATTTTTGGATCCCACAATACATTATATCATATTGGGATAGCAAGTTACTAAGCACATTTTTTTCAAGCCTCTGGACACTATTGGACATCGAGCTCACCAAGTTGACTGCATTCCATCCCCAGACTGATGGCCAAACATAGGTCGTCAACAGGATAATAATGCACATATTCCGCATGTACAAATCCAAGCATCCACGGACATTAGATGAGACCTCCCCTATCTAGAGAATAGTTATAATGGATTTCTCCATATCTAGACTGGTAATCCCTTTCAAGTGGGTATAGGATTTCAACCATTGTTTCTGATTGATGTTGTCATACCTTATGCGACTACATAGACATAATCCACACATATATTATTTGAGGTTGATAAAGCAACCAAATTTATTGAACATGCCAGGCACATCTGCTAGCATATTCATGACATCTTAGAGAATTCCAATCCTAAGTACAAGCAGAGACATGATAAACATAGGGTGACACACAATTTTCAGGTGGGAAACAAATTTTGGTTGCGTTTTCAGAAACAATGCCTAACTAGAGATCATTAGAATCTCTGACCACTTTGGTATGGGTATTAAAATATTATCAAGGCTGTGGGAGAAAATTATTTTGAGTTCAAAATTCCCCCATTCCTTGGCCTGCACCTAGTTTTAAATGTGCACTTCCTTCAGCCATACTTTCCACCATTATTAGATAGATCATACATTCCAAAAAAAATCACACCAACAGAGCTAAACCCCGACTACATGGAACATGTCATAATTGATCAGATCATGGACATGCACATTAAGAACACTCTAGTATAAGATCCAGTTGTATCAGGTTGTCAAAGCTGGCCAACCCATGCACCAAGGCAAGTGGCTCACTCAGGATGAAGTTTAGGAGACGTTTCCTCATCTCATGGAGGAACTCAACGCAATGGGGATAGTTTATTCATAAGGGCTAGGACTAATCCAGGTGGATATTGCTAGCCACCCACCTATTCCACTTGGACCCCCACCATTGTTTCTTTTAGTTTTTAAATTTCCTTAATTGTAGCAAAATTTACTATTTTTGGGAGTTTTTAAAGTCCTGAAATTTTGAAGCCATTTTGAGGCCCTAAATGACATTTTTGGGGAAAACCAGAGCCAACAAGGTTTTTTTACGAAATTTAGCCAATCAAACCTGTATTCCTTGGATATATCTTTCTAAGGAGGTATTGTGTGTGTCAAATGAAGATAGTATGGTAAATTTACGTCCCTAGGAAGTTGATATACCAATCTACCGAAATAGGGCCCGTAGTTTTGGCGCTTCATTTCCTAGGGTTAGGTTTTTGGATGGTTTGGGTTTCCAATGTCTCTTAATAATAAATTGGCCTACAAGTGTCATTGAAACATATTTCAGAGGCATGTAGCTGCCACATATCTTCATAGAGATAAGTGACTAACATCTGAGTTTCTTTATTTCCATTATGTATGTAAGCATATTTCAATCTTTGATATTGATGAAATGAAGTTATATTTATGTTGCATATTTGTGTCCATGTTTATATTTGTATTCTATTGTGGTCATTTTTATGATTATATCATCAATGAACACTATCACAGACTTGTCCAGATAAGGATGCAACACATTGTTCATCAAACACATGAAAGTATATGGAGCATTACTAATACTATAAGGAACCACCACAAACTCATAATGCCCATACCTAGTATGGAATTTGGTCTTGTAGATATATTCTTATTTGATGTGAACCTATTTATATCCTCATCCCAAGTCAATCTTTGAGAACACTCTCGCTCCCTTCAATTGATCAAACAAGTCATCGATTTGTGTTAAAGGATACTTTTTATTGATGGTCACCTTGTTCAACTTCTTGTAATCAATTCTCAACTTGAGAGTACCATCCTTCTATGCAAATAACAATGGTTCACCCCAACATTATACAACTAGCCTTATGTATGATTTATCAAGAATCTCTTTGAGCTACAACTTCAATTCTACCAACTCTAGAGTGCTCATCATGTAAGGTGCCTTCTAGAGTGCTCATCATGTAAGGTGCCTTTGATGTTGGCATTTATCCTAGTACCAATTCAATAGAGAAATACACTTCACTATGAGGTGTTACCTATGAAATATTTTTTGGAAACACATCCCTAAACTACCGGAAAATAGGATACCTATTCAAGGCTTCATCATCCTCAACATACTTCGCCTTGTCACTAGAAACATGCACTACAAATAATACAGACCCTTTTCTCTAATTGTTCTTAGCTTCCATAGATGTATCCATTCTCACTAATGTATGTTGCTTATTTCCCTACAAGATTATATTTTCTCCATCATCATACAAGAACAAAATATCCTTCTCATAAAAATACACCTTGGTCCTATGAGTAAACAAACAATCCATATCAAAAATCATGTTATATGAACCCAAAGGAAGAACATTTAGATGTTTTGATGTAGTCATATTATTAAACTCAAATACACAAGTTCTCACCCAATGATGAACTCTTTTCTTGGTTCCTATAGCCAACCACACCAATAAAGACTTTAGATGCAATTATTTATTCAAGCAACATTTATCCACCAGGTCAAGACTAACATAACTATAATTAGATCCAGGATCAGTGAAAATTGAAACAAATCAATCATAGATCTTACCTTACATCTCAGTAATGGATGCCCATTTCCTAATGATCTGCCTACATGTTATCAAGTGTTGCATAAATATGAGGAATGTTATGACCAACATCCAAAACTGTTTGCGCCTCTTGAGCATTTTAGATATGAGGTTTTCCATCCTTTTACAACAAAAATCCTTCTTAAAATTATATTTTCCACAAATACATCACTACAATGGTTCTTTTCCATTGCCTTTGTTTTTCTGCTCTCGAGTCTCACATCCATATCACTTCTTAGTTGTACTAAACTTCTTGCAAGGAGCCACTTTTTATTTATTTCCTACATCTTGAGGTTTTTCCCGCTTCTGAGGCTATTTCCTTTTAGTATTATCATTCCATTTCCAATCACACTTAGCTTATACTTGAACTTCCACTGCTCATAACAATGCTTCAATTTCCCGATGACTTCCTCCAATGACTGATGCTCATCATAATCAGTTCCATCCTTGAATTATAAAGGAAACCCAATGATGAACCTTCAAACCTTCATATTACCATCCTTGATGTAGGGCACATATCTCAACATATCTAGCTACATAGGTAAAAAATTAATGCATAATAATCCATGAGGGCTCATTCAAGACACTTTGTCATATGAGGTAAGGCTTCCTCATAGAGTCTCTTGTTTTTCTCCTTGAATGATGGTTAAGGACTTGAGATTCATCTATGCTTCCCAAGACCCATGCTTAAATTAAGTGTTTAAGAGTACCTAAATAGGCATGGTATTCTCATTCTAGATTTTTTTCACGGTAATTAAGTTAGAGAAGATTCAAATAGGGCTTAAGGTCATCCTAGATCATGCTTATGCCTAAAAAATCATTCATAATTAATAAATCCTAATCATGGTAGTTATATCCCCCTCCTAGCTGAAAGGGAACCTATAAAATCTCAATGCACTTATTTTATTATGTCATATAACCTTCATCTATCATAGAACCCATCCCCCCGGATAATCCCAACACCAACCTAAAATAGAAATTTTCAAGGCCCAAAAAGCTATGAAGCTCTATTCCAGTGGTCGGGGCTGGCCAATCCTGAATGAATTAGATCATTATCATATCCACATGCACGCCACACTCATTTATGATGTTACCTAGATATTGGACCTGGCTCATCCCAAAGGTGCATATTTCTAATATGGCACATAGGTTCTATTGTTGAAGGGTTTGAAGGACCTACATAATGTGTTTCAGGTGTTCTTCCGAACTCTTGTTGAAGATGAGGATGTCGTCCAGATGAAAAACCATGAATGATTTTTTGAAGGGCCTCAAGATGTCATCCATTAGCCTCATAAAAGTAGCAGGGGAATTTTCCAACCCAAAGGACATAACCAACCATTAAAAGAGGCCTTCCTTGGATTTTAAGGTGGTCTTCCATACATCTATGGACTCTATTAGAACCTAGTGATAGCCAGAATTCGGGTCGATATCGCTAAAATGCTTAGCCCCCTTGAGTTGGTACATAAGGTCATCAATTTGTGGGATTGAATACTTGTTCCTGAAAATGATTTGTTTAGCACTCTATAATCCATGCAGAGCCTCCAGGTCCCATAATTATTCTATACAAGTATAATTAGGCTCCCACAAGGTGAGGAACTTGGTCGGATGTGCCCTTTTTGTATAAAATCCTTGATTTGCCACTTGAACTCTTCATTTTCAAAATGGAGCAACTACATATTGGTCTATTGGGTAGAGGTGCTTCGAGAGTCAGATCGATCAAATTCTTGACTTGTAATTGCAAGGGTACCCTTGCAAGTGAGAAAAAGATGTCCATATACTCTTCCATGGTCATGTCCATGTGATTCTGCTACGTGGAGGAACCCTTGTCGGGGGCCATGGATGTGCCTGCAATCTTCCCCTTACTTTGATAGCGAATCAGACGTTAGAGGAAATTTCAGCATAAATTTCCCATGAAATTTTCATGTAATATCCATTTCATAATATCTAAACTAATCAAAATTCTTTAAATTTAAAAAGAGGTACATGTAAATACTTTGAAGGGAAAATAAGAAAAATACTTGTTTTAATTGTATTTTTGACTGGTCTCCTTATAGATTTACCTAAATTTCAAGTGTAGACAATCGTTGGATGAAAATTTAAATTCCACATCTAATGAGTACCCATTATGCATACTTTTTAAAAGACCCACCTTGATTAAAATTGCATATGCATTAAAAAAATGTGTTTCAACATGTTTTTTAATGTATCTGCAAATTTTATCAATGTGGTTCTTGTCAAAAGTATGCATAATGAATACTTGTTGGATCTGAAATTTAATTCCACATCTAATGAATTTATAAACATGAAATTTGAGTAAACCTATAAGGAAATAAGCCGAAAATATAATTTTAAAAAAGTATTTTTCTTCTTTTCGCTTAAAAATTCATAACTCGTATTTTATTATTTTTACTATTATTTTATTATTTTTCCTTAGGAGGCCACTTTTAGGCTAAAATTTCCATTAATTGAAATTTCCTAGTGTGGGAGATGATATTACTACGTTTCTTAGCAGATATCAAAAAGATGTTGGTAGACGGGACTACCTCCGGTGTCCTATATAACTTATTACCCAAATAAATGATAGTAATGTGAAGCCTAGACTCATACATGTCATGACACTTCAACATGTATGGTTGGCCTAATTATACATCAAGAAATTCAAGAGGAGATATAGCATAAAATACCTCATCTATGGAGGGCTTGATTCTATAGGGAAGGTGACACTATGGGTTGACATAGAGATCTCATCCTTGGTGAAGCCACCCGATGATGTACGATTGTGGGTGTGGTGTGGTCATTAGGCCCATCCACTTCACGAACTCTTCTGAAATGAAGTTATTTTGCGTCTCGCTATTGAAAATGAGTTGTAGCATCGAGCCCTCGACCCACAAATATGAGTGAAAGAGGTGCTCCCCCTCCTATATATCTTTGGGATCTACCTTTCGGAGCTTGGTGGTGGCTATCATCGCAATGGGTTCCATGTCAAGGACTTGCTTACCCTTATCGGTTCCCTTATCGAGTTCCAATACAGAATCAAAATATATATCTATCTCAGAGCCTCTCAGCTCCACGACCAATGCCTTCTTTGTGTGACATTCATGCATGCTGTGAGTGGGACTTTTATGGAACTCACACCACTTGTCAGTGTCCTTCTTTGCCTTCCTATCACCCTTGGCTTCTAAATTTGTGGAGTTTTCTTGCGAGGTCCTGGTCATGCTATCTCATTTTCTCTGTGGCTTGGGAGCACCTCTGTTCTTCTTGGGATTCACAAATCCAAAGTCTCACTTCTTCTGCTTCAATTTCTACTCAATTTTGGCAGCATGTCGATATGCTCCACCAAGAGAAGAGATGTCCACGAAATCCATTTCCTCTTGAGTAAATTTGTGCAACTAACTCTGGTACTTGATATACAAATGTTTCTGAGAATATTTGATACCCAAATTTTCGTGCAAGTTATGTAAAATATTTGTCAACTCATGCACATCTTGATCCCTTTGTTTCCGCAACGTATATACTTGGCTTCATAGGTCTCGACACAGTAGTATTGTTCGTAGATGGTGTCTTGGAAAGAATTACAAGTGGGTACACCTAAGAATAGTGAGGGTTCCCTCTCATACTTATGCTCATAGTAAGTTTTGCATGAGTCCTTGACATGTCAGGAAACTTTCAAGTGTGCAAAAGTAATCTCTTCCCCATTAGAAAAATCATGAATAGAAAAATATCCTTCCAACAGATTTAACCATTTATCTACGACATATGCATCTATCTAGCCTTCAAATGTAGGAATGTCAAAGTTTCCTTGTAGCTTAATGGGAGTCTCTCCTCCAGATTTGCTTCCAGATTAATATGTGTCATCTATGTGCATTTGCCAAAGGATTTGGGAAACGTTATCCATCATAGAATTCCTTTGTTTCTCTAGGGCCTCCTCAAGAAATATTTTGATAGGACATCCTTCTACCTCATATTTATTTTCATCCACCATGGGATTTTGTCGAGGTTTGTGAGGCTTATCTTGCAAGGGTTCAACCAAATTAAGCCCTACCTCATACCCTAACCTTGTTTGGGACATGCAAAGAAAAACAGAGAAAGAGCAAACCACTATGGTAGGACTGATCCGAATTTATGCAGGAATGAAAATGAATTCAAATATAAATATGTACATGGAGATGCAGCAAAAATATAACTTAATTTCATTAATATGAAAGACTGAAATATGGTTACATACAAAATTGAAATAAACTAGCTTAGGCGATGGTATTTTATCTCTAAGAGACGTTGCTGATACATGCCTCTTAACTGTGTTACAATGAGGCTCAATGGCCTATTTATTATTAATAAGCAATGGAAAACCATAAACATCGAAAAACCTAACCATAAGAGATGAAGCACAAAATCTATGGACCCTATTTGGGTAAATTGGTACATCAACTTCCTAGGGACACAACTTTGGCATGTGATCTATGTTTGACATGCACAATACCTTGTTAGAAAGATCTATCCGAGGAATAGAACTTTCGAGTGGCCAAAATCAGTTAGACACCCATTTTTTCCCTGAGTTTCCAAAAAACTGTCGTTTATGGACTCAAAATGACTACAGAAGTTTAGGACCCAAAAAAATTCCAAAAATAGTAAATTTTGCTACAATTAAGGAAACTCAAAAACTAAAAGAAAAAATGGTGGGTGTATAAGTGGAATAGGCAGGTGGCCACCAATTTCCACCTAGATTTTGTGCAAGGATCACATCCAGTAAGTATGTAGACATATAGAACCTTTCTTTCTCAATCGTGGGAGGATGCCAAGCTTTTATTATATTGGCTCTTAGCTGATCTAAAAATATATCTGACCAGTCGAATGACTTCCCCTTGTTCACCACTTGGTTCAATAAGATATCCAACCCCTCACGAAAGGTCTCTATGCTCGGTTGACCATATATCTTGCAAGCTAAGATGACCAAGAGATGGTAGGCATTCCTGAGTGACATTGTCCTGTATGTGAGGGTCGATGTTTGTCTAAACTTCACTAGATCCTTAACCCAACTTCTAACGATATCCTTTGTTCTCACATATTTGTGGGTGGCATAGAATAATGATTCCATGATATTTACTGGCTCCAAAGATGATACATCCTCTAAAAATATACTATCATAAATATAGAAATATTATGCCCACTAGTGTTGCTCAGTTTCATACTTTTCTCATCAATGTGTGAGACAACCTAGCTGATCACATCTTCACATGGATGTTGGAGTTAATTAGTTGTCATTTGTATAATGTCTTTGAATTTGTAATTTTATTTCATGAAATAAGTCGAACGCATAACCCTATTGCTGTCACGAGTTCGAATAAGCACTGTATGGGAGGTCGTCATGAATTTGGTTGTCAAAACTTTGGTCAAGAACATGAAATGGTGTTTGGGTTGTTAGGAACTATCATCACAAATTTTGATTCAATATGGTCATGTCTAAATGATGGTTTTTTATGAGGTTCATATGAACACTCGTTTACAGTCAAAGGGATGTTATTCAAAGAAGCATGGTTTTGAATATCATATTTCTTTCTCGCTTCTATTATACCCATTTTTCCATCAAGATTCATTATTTATATGCTATTACCCATATCCTATTCCTATTTTTCCTTATCCCCTTTCACTATCCTTTAAACCTATATATCATATTCCCCTATCCCCTTATTTCCTTCTAAACTACTTCTCACCCCCATATACCCAACCATTTATATCCCCCATTCTAGCTTAGTCCTAGTCCCCTTGATAAACCATCATTACACATGATGACCATGTAACACAATATACCCATACAATATCCCCCTTGTCATATTCATATCTATTATCCAAATAATCCTATGTTCCCATGCACCCACATCGTTATTCATCAAGTGGAGCATTGACCAAACATCATCAGATGTCATGCCATTCAATGTTATGGATCGAATTAAAATTCTCATGAGGGGACCACCATTTCCATGATTTTTGGTTGTTGTTGATTGATTTAACTCATCGTGCATGAGGTTTGAAGGCTAATCATAGAGTTGAAGAGCGACTTGTAGAAGATTTGAAGAACTAATTGTTGAAGAATAAAGGTCGTGCTACGCCATCACTATGGAGGATGCTACGTAACCACTACACAAGAATTCCTTGAAGTTGTCAGTGACTACACATGATATCTTCATTTGGTGTGAGGTAGGGTTCTATTGTTTGATCCTTGAAATACTTGTTTAAAATTGTATTTAAGATTTGAAATGATCATATTACTTTATTTTACAAATACTTACTACACACACCCATATGCCATGCACATAATAAATTCTAAACACCCAAAGTTGTGTATTTTTTGTAAAAACCCTACTCAATGTGGAATTTTGAGTGGTTGGGGTGTTTTATGGGTCAAAATATATAGTTTTCCCACTCATATTATTTTTTGTATGACTACTTTGTCATCACTGCGCAACACTGTTACATAGCAAAAGTTGTGAGATACCATTAACTTAAAGTATCCCACTCCTTTTCATGTACACATAGTTTCCCACAAGTCGAATACGTTTTCCACTTATTTTTAGGGTTGAATGGCTCCTACCAAAAGCATAAATGGAAGGGATGTCATAGGCACCGAGCCCAAGACTTTAGCCATAGTGAAATCCTCCCCAACTATAAGTGTTACCTTTGATCATGTTGGATATATTCCATTTTTCCAAAGTGTTAGCCATCCATAATTTTGACATATTCAAATATGGCTAAAACAGATCCTTTTAGCCTTCAAGAAAGAAATTTTAGCAAATCTATGAGTTCTTGAAGTCTTTCCATGCCCCTTATCTTTCAAAAATCCATCTCACTGATATCTCCATTCAAATAGCCCTACTGATTCATAAAGAAAACTGCCTTTGAACTCATAATCCTCATCATTTCTCCATTTCAAAAATATTCATTTCATAATTCCCCATTTTCTACCTTTTTCCTCTTATTCCCTTAAAAATCCTTTCACTTCCTCAAAAAACATATTTGAACCAGCAAGAATCCCTTTTTTTGGTCTAGAACAGTTCTTAATCACATATCAGAACTCTCAAAAACCTTAAAAATCCCACTTTCAGCCTTAAAACCAACCCTTTACATAAAATAGACCTTAAGCCACCATGGGCTTAAGTTCTCAGCCCCTTCGCACATATGACCGAAACTCGTGACCGTCGGCTTAAGTTCTTAGCCTCTTTTGCGCTATCGCATTTTTCTTTCCCCCTTTCCCTTCCACCTTCCTTATTCTTTACCACCCATGGTTTCCTGTCGATGAAATCTTGACCGTTGGTCGTCGTCAGATCCAACGACGATCAACCTCTCCGATGTTCCATTTTCTTTCATCGACGATCAAATATCATTCGTCGATCCTCCTGATCGGACGATCATCGCTTCGCGCACATTCTGTTGCCTTTGCTCTGTTGGGTATTTGTTATATTATTTCCACGACTAGCTTCACGTGTTGTACATTGCACCGGGCATAGTAGGGGGGTCACAGGGGGGGGTAGCAGCCCCCCTGTTGGGGTTTGGGGCAGCACCCCGACAAAAACATTTCTGGTGTGCGGTCCCACTCATAGGCAGACCCACCCATGTTTTGTGCATGAGTTTGCACATGGTTTTGGGGTACGATGGTTTTCGGCCCCTTGTATTTTGTATATCTGGCCAAAGGAACTATGGTTATTTTCTAATCCAGGGTTAATGGATTGGGGTTTATGTATGCTTCGGCATGTATATATATGTGTTGTAACACTAAAAGGAATATAGTGAAAAAAAAAATTTGATGATACGATTTGGGCTATGTTAAAATCTGCATGTTTATACATTATGTTTTATGCTCTCGCTATTGTTTATTTTCTGTTATAAGATTCATGTGTAGATAATTTCTGTTCAGGGTTAAAACCTACATTTGGTGTCAGAGTTGTTTTAGCATCAAGGGGACGCCTTTGCTACTGAGGGTTTTTTGGTTGGGCCTGAGGTAGACCCTATTCAGTGGGAGATCTGCGGAATTGATTCTTGTGATGAAAGAAGATGGCGAGCAACAGAAATATTGAGATCAAGAAATTTATTGGTCAGAGTTTTGAGTTGTGGAAGCTCAAGATGGAGGATCTGCCGGTGGATAAAGATCAGTCGATCGCGGTAGATCTAGGTACTAAACCAACGGCAATGTCATATGAAGACTAGAAGAAACTCGATCGGAAGGCTAAGAGCACAATATGGTTGTGTGTCTCAGATTTAGTATTGTTGAATGTATCTGGGGAAGCTACGACGAAGAATTTGTGGGAAAAACTTGGGACTTTGTACCAATCTAAGTCTCTAGTGAATAAGTTGTTCTTGCCGAAAAATTTGTATAACCTAAGGATGAAGGATGGAGACTCGGTGATAGAGCATCTGAACGCCTTCAATACTGTGGTAAGTCAGTTGTCATCTGTTGATATTAAAATCTCATATGAAGATAAGTGCATCAGTTTCTTTTGTTCTCTACCAAACTCGTGGGACAGTCTGGTTATTGCAATAGGTAGCAATAAAAATACCTTGAATTTTGATGACATAGTCTCAGCCTTGCTGTCGAAGGAAATGAGACAGAGAAATATGGAGGGTCAAAATGGAGATGCCTTATCTGTACGAGGAAGGTCCAAAAATACAAACAAGAATAAGGTTTCGAGTGGGAGATCTAAATCTAGAGGGAGATCTAAATCTCCTGGAAATTTTGTAAAGGTGTGTTGGAAATGCGGAAAGGAAGGACACTACAAAAAGGAATGCGGTCTAAGCTCACAGAAAGAAGCCCGCTAAGTATCGCAAAGGGCAAAAACCACCTTGGATGAAGGTGGGGATGTGTATTTGGCTTCTTCTTCAAATACACATGTAGATCATGAGTCATGGTTGATTGACTCTCGTGCATCCTTTCACTTCACTCCCCATAGGGAGTGGTTCTGTGAGTATGAGAAATATGATGGCGGTGATGTATTCCTAGGGGATGACAAGAAGGCCAAAATCGTTGGATGTGGAAAAGTCAAGTTGAAGCTACAAGGTGGAAGGATTAGAACACTTCTTGGTGTTCTGCATATTCCTGCATTGGCCAAAAATATGATTTTTGTAAGCGAGATGGATGATGCAGGTGTAAAAACAGTGTTCGAGAAAGATGCCTGCAAGATGGTTTGGGGAGAACTGGTATTAATGCGGGGTGTTTGGATTGGAACTCTGTACAAGCTACAACGTAGCGCTATTAATGATGGGTGTAACAGTTTTGTGGTTCTTGAAAGTGGAGCGGAAAGCCTAGATGTCTCTGGAGAAAATACCATGCTATGGCATCAAAGGCTTGGACATATTGGAGAGAAGGGCCTTTGGATACTTCATAGAAATGGTATGGTAGAAGGTATGTCTAATTTCTCTCTAGATTTTTATTTCTATGAACATTGTGTATATGGGAAGCAGAATCAGGTGAGTTTCCCTTCTGGTGCTAAGAGGGCGAACAAGATATTAGATCTTGTACACAGTGAAGTGTTTGGACCTATGTCAGTTCCATCACTGGGAAAGTTTGTGTACTATGTTTCATTCATAGATGACTTCTCAAGGAATACATGGATCATACATGGATATGTTCTTGAGAAAAATACGAAGTCTTTGACAAATTTAAAGAATTTGGACTGCGGTGGAAAACCGGAATGAAGAAGATAAGGCTTTGAGACGAGATAATGAGTGGGGAGTTAACGAGAAAAAGGAATTTGAGATTTTTGTAAGTGTGGTATAGCACGACAGAAAACTACTCCATACGCACCTCAACAAAATGGAGTTGCAGAAAGAATGAACAGAACACTGGTGGAAAATGCAAGAAGCATGCTCAGTGGTATCAGGTTAGGACAAGAATTCTGGGCAGAGGCAGTGGAGACTGCATGCTATATGGTTAACAGATCACCTTCATCGGTGTTGAAGGATAAGACTCCACATGAGGTATGGACTGGTAAGAAACCCTCTCTTTCACATCTAAGGGTATTTGGATGTGATGCATATGTACATGTTCCAAAGGAGAAAAGGACCAAGTTGGATAATAAATCTGAAAGGTGCATCTTTATTGGGTATAAGGATGGCTTAAAGGGTTACAAGCTTTGGAACCCATAAACAAGGAAGTTTTTGTATAGTCGAGATGTGTTGTTTAGAGAGGTGAAAGATGTTTTTACACATGAATTCCTACCAAAGGAACCTGAGAAGATAGAGTTTGAGCTAAAGGAGGATGAATCAGACTCTACAACAGAAGAAGACTCAGAAGAGGAAGAGCCACAAACTCCAACTGTGAGAAGATTAGTTCAGGAAAGAAGGCAACCAGAAAGGTATAGTCCATCTTCTTTCTATTCAAGTTTTTCCTTAACTATAACTGATGATGATCCCAGAACTGTCAGGGAGGCAGTAGATTCAGAGGATGGAAAACTATGGAAGGAGGCCATGTTTGATGAAATGGCATCCTTGCATAAAAATGAGGCATAGGATTTGGTGGAGTTTCCGGCTGGAAGGAAGCCCATCGGGATCAAATGGGTGTTTAAGAAGAAGATGAATGTAGAAGGCAAGGTGGAGAAATACAAAGCTCGGTTGGTAGCAAAAGGTTATTCCCAGGTGCTGGGAATTGATTTTGGTGATATTTTTTCTCCTGTTGTCAAATTTAGTTCTATTAGATTACTTTTATCTGTTGCTGCTGCATTTGATTTTGAGATAGAACAGATGGATGTGAAGACAACATTTATTCACGAGGATTTAGAAGAGGACATCTACATGAAGCAACCTAAAGGCTTTACGGTGAAGGGTAAGAAATAACTGGTATTCAAGTTGAAGAAGTCTCTGTATGGGTTAAAACAATCACCAAGGATGTGGTATCAGAAATTTGATACCTATATATGGGGACTTGGCTTCACCAGAAGCAAGGAGGATCACTGTGTTTATTTTAAATTAATTGGTGGCCGTGTTATTTATTTGGTCTTGTATGTGGATGATATGTTGTTGATTGGAAATGACAAAGAAATTATCCAAGATTTGAAGACCCAACTGTTCTCCAAATTAAACATGAAGGATCTTGGTGCTGCAAACTATATTTTGGGCATGGAAATTAAAGGTGGGGAAAAAGGAAGCTGCAGTTAAAACCGGAGAAATTGTGTCGACATCAGTGGATGAGCTTTCAATATACGGATAGTAAAGCTGGTAAATGTTCTGACTATGGTGTAAGTTTATGCAGGCAAATTGTCTGAACCTGAGAGAAGAAGGAGGATATGTCCGTGTTCCATATGTAGAGTAGTGGGGTGTACGTGTGTATGCAATAGTATGTACTAGACCCGGACATTTTCACATGTAGTGGGATTATTGAGCGAGGTTTATGTGAAACCAAAGGAAGGGTATTAGCGGCAGTAGACGGGTTTCAGGGTCTTCTTGTAGCTAGTGATTATGGCTTGTGCTACCAGGGAAGACTAGGATTGGAAAGAGTGTTGGACATTCGTGGTTTTGTTGATGCAGACTGGGCTGGAGATCTGGACCAAAGAAGATCTACAAGTGGGTATGTGTTTAGCCTATTTGGTGGCACAGTCAGTTGGATGAGTAAAAGACAGTCTGTAGTGGCTCTTTCAACTACAGAGGCAGAATACATAGCAGCCACTCATGCAAGCAAGGAAGAAATTTTGTTGCAGAGATTGTGTTCAAGTATGGGATTAGTACAACAAGCTATAAGGATAGAATGTGATAGCCAAAGTGCAATTTTTTTGGCTAAGAACCCTGCTTACCATTCAAAGACAAAGCACATTGATGTCCAATATCACTTTGTTAGAGATATGTTTGAAGCTAAAAGGGTGTTGCTGGTAAAGGTGGACACTTTGAAGAATGTTGCAGATGCATTGACGAAGTCTGTGAGCACTCAGAAGTTTTCTTGATGTAGAGAAACAATGGGTGTTGAAGAATTGGCCCAATGAGTAAGCTCTCCTATGGCCCCCTATGGAACGAAAACAAAAAGGGGGAGAATGTTGGGTATGTGTTATATTCTTTGCACTACAAGCCCCACGCATTGTACGTTGCACCGAGTGCAGCAGGGGAGTCATAGGGGGGGCGGCAGCCCCCCCTGTCGGGGTCCAGGGCAGCGCCCCAGCAAAAAAATTGTGGTGTGTATTCCCACTCGTAGGCAGACCCACCCATGTTTTGTGCATGATTTTGCACATGGTTTTGGGGTACGATGGTTTTCGACCCTTGGTATTTTGTAGATCTGGTCAAAGGAACTACAGTTATGTTCTAATCCAGGGTTAATGGATTTGGGTTTATGTATGCTTCAGCATGTATATATATGTGTTGTAACACTAAAAGGAATATAATGAAAAATCAAGCTGGTCGTCCTGATTTGGGATCCAGGGGAAATTCTCTGTGTTTATCTATTTTATGTTTTATGCTCTTTCTAATGTTTATTTTCTGTTATAAGATTCGTGTGTAGATAATTTCTGTTCAGGGTTAAAACCTACATGCTCCATCCATTGTGTTTTTCAAAGTTGCAACTAAATCTAGACTGTCAATCTCTTTGATCAGACAGCTGTCATTTGTTCGCAATATCACTGCCCCTCATCCATTTCCTATCAACTTCACTTTTCTCCAATGAATTTTCAGCTGTCTATCCCCCTGATCGTATGGTCAGTGCATCATCGCCTTATCGCCTTTCTCCCCTCCCCTCGTGCCATTCATTTCATTGTGCGATATTGCGTTGCATCCTAGATCGTTGATCATTTTGACCCAACGGCCAGTGCTCCTCTGCTTTTACCCCACTCATTTCTTCTCTGCAGTTATCTCCGTTGTTGATCTTTTCAATCCAACAGCCCACATTCATTTTTCACATTCATTTCACCCCACCCCTCTATCGTACATTTGGAACACGGAATGGGTCATTTTAGAGGGACACGTGTCGACCTCTCAACCATATCGCATCCGTTTAATATAATACCACATATCGCCTTAACCTAGCGCGAAAACCACTCGCAGTTTTCTGCAAAACTGCTTATCGCCATTTATGCACCACTATTAAAAATCTCTTAGGTTTCTTCCTAGTTCCAAGAATAGAACCCTTCCCCGCATATTTCCATTCCTCAGCATTGCTCCATAACCACCACCAAAGCCTTCTATCCATTGTTAAACCCAAGAAACGTAGGATTTCATAACTATTTTGTCATTGTAAGTACATTTTAAATGGTGGCTTAATGTTGTAGGCCCTCCCATAGTAAAATACTAGTGGCAGAGGCCAAAGGTGACGATCTTCGGACCATAATAAATTGCAAAAGGGATATTCGGGGTTTACTATTATTGTTTATCAGTGTCTCATGAACACTGGTGAATAGAAAAACCCTCCAGCGCCAGCTAAAGCCACCTGAGCACGACAAAAAGATTAAAGTGAAGACCAGAAAAGACAACGGTTAAAGCATAAGCCACGCAAATCAACAGCTTAAACCCGCAGATAAAGACCAAAGACAACATGAAGGACTATAAAGGTAAAAAGCACAATCAGGCCTAAAAACATAGTTTATTGATGAGATTACAGAAATAATAGGCTAAAATCAGGCTCTAATATGGCATCATAGCACAGTTATTCCTCCAAAATATCTGAATTCACTTGTAGCCTACTTCTACCCACAAAGATAAAATTGGAAGTTATTGCAAAGTCTAGGGGATATTTCAATCTATCAGAACAGTTATTTCACAGTCATGGGAATCCTGAAAACCAAAATATGAAAGTTACTTGTCTCAAAGGTCAAACAGAGTACTTCGGTCACAATCATCTTCAAATAACATGCATTGGAGTTATTACCAGCCTACCAGATCTGCCTTAAAGTCAAATAAAAGCAACTAGAGTGGTTCACAAGTTAACATAGCATTCATTGAGCAGAATGGAGCATCCGATGCACATCTATTCTATCCTAAATGATCATTAAGACCACTTCTTTCACTTCTCCTCCTCATTCGCCTATAAGTACTCCATGAGGAGCTCATTGTAAAGGGTTGGTTGCTAGCATTCGAACTCTTTGAAGTTGTACGTAGTCTGGCTAAAGATAGAAGAAGAAATTGATGTATTGGAATATTGATGATGTTTTGACATGTTTTGTTAATGAGAAGGCTCTATCATTGCATCCCTGAGCATGGCTTGTTGGTGATGTATTCTAATCTATTAATTGTTATTTCCTGTTTTCCATTTTGTTCCATCATTCTATACTTACAGTAGAGTAAAAATTTTAGGCTAAGAAATGTCTCCTAGAAGCACCTTAGACCTATTTACTATCCACTATTTTATGTTTTCCTCTGCTGAGGCATTCTAGAGAATTATTAATTGCTCTCTTCAACCCTTATGCTTGTTTATTTAAAAAATATTTCAGACAGTTGGTCTCAAGAATGATTTACGGTTTTCCCTGCTTACTTTCTGCCACTTGAAAACTATTTCTGAAGTCTCCCTTTAAAGTACCATTGTTTACAGTCTGCCAAAGAGGCTTGTTTTGATCATACCCTTTGTTCTTGTTGAGATAATTGTTTTGAAGGCCTTTATAATTGAAGTCTTATATGTTTAGGTGTTTTCTCTTCTATGAATGAAGTTATTTGTGAATCTTATATGTTTTCTAAATCCTTGCTAGTGAAATATTTAGAAGAAATAGAGCATTCCTTGCCTTCTGTATTTCATTGGAAAAGTTTCTCTTGGAATTATTATTTGTTGAAGTGTAGTTTCTAGAATTTATGGTTAGCCATGTGTATGGAATGCCTCTTCATGTTCAAATAATGTTTCAAGTCCCTTTGTTGAGAAGTACATATAATTAAGGATTCTTAATTGACCTTAGTTCTATTTCTCCTTCTAAATCCTTAATGTCCATTTCATTTCATCCAACAAACCCAAGATCCACCAGCCAAGTTAGATTTTCCCTTTGATATCCCATATCCATTGATTTAGCTTGTGATAACTTCTTCATGACTCCATTACCTAATGGCTCTAATATTTCCCCTTTCTATATATGTTTCCTAGATCATTCATGGCCAACCAACCAAACCCAAAAAAACAAATTTGCACTCCATAACTAGCCTAAAATCAACCCTTAAAATAAAACAAGACATATTTTTGCACACATTGAGAGATCCCTCTCTGAGACTAGGAGGGCTAGATCCTAGAGCTCTAAATCTTGGTTTGAATTTTGCCTTGTCATTTGGTTTTCCAATCAGCCAAATCATAGGACTCCAACATTTTGGCGACCACGTTGGGACTTCTAAGTACATAATAGCCTAGAAAGCTCTTTTAGACTCATTATTCCTTCAAAACAAAAAACTCAGAAAACCTAAAACATTTCAGATTAGTTCCATAATAAACATTGGTGGTGGAACATAGAATATTTTACCTCCAAAAGAGCTAAAAATTTCCACTTGGTGACTCCATTGGCCTCCAGTAGGCCTATTACCTCACTAGTCCTTGTAGACTCCCTTGGAAATGCATTGAGCATACCCAATCATACTATTGGTGGACAACAAAGTTCAAATCTTCCACCTGGAGACTCCACAACTTCCAAAAGACCTAATGAATCCACCAGTAGAAGACTCTGAAATGATTGAAAAGATGTAGTGACCTCTTAATAATTAACAAACATGGAATCGTGTATAAACAGAGAAGCTAAACTAAACATATTATTGGACCTATTTGGAAAAATAGTGTACATACTTGATAAGAAACTAGAAAGGCATGAGGTTGATACAGATGTTGATTATCCAGAGCGACCTATGGCTTTCCTTGATCAAACACAAACTCAACCACTACAAGACATATACAACAAGCAAAATATGTATGATGAGAAAGATTACAGAGAAAACAATGAAGAAGGTTGTCAAGAAAGTCTTGAAAACATACCTTTATCTTGTATTGTGTTGTTAAGGGAACTTTATGACCAAAATGCAAATGCAAAAAGTGAGCAGTGATTTGAGGAAACAATAAGCCTCCTAGGAAACACAGAACCTGAAATACAAGAAAAATAAACACATATAGGGACTCTCCCTCTATGTTATAACTCATTTCATATTTTAAAAGGAGAGTGGCATCCTAACAATATAATAGAAAAAAAAACATGAGCCTCAAATTAACTATCACAGAGATAAAGACGAGTTGTTTGACAGTGAAAAAGCTCAGGAAAAAGAAGAAATTCCTCAAGGTCTTCCTGCAAACACAAGTAAAGATTCACTAGGAGAGGCTCAAGAAGATATCCAACCTCAAAGTCAGTCAACACAAGAGAAAGAGGACTATTGTATTTCTTTCCAAAGAAAAATAAAAATTCCCCCTCTTTTGGCAAAAGAAGAAATCGATCAAATATTAAACAAACAGCCAACCTCTAGACCTTCATTGGAAGAAAACACTTATGCTCATCTACCCACCAAACCTTTTTGTCATAAACGAGAAAATCAACTTGTAGATAATTTCAAAGAAACATAAACTGATATTCCAATATGTTTGATTGGTGAAATTGTTTATACTGATTATTTTCCAATTTTTGATCAGTCTGATGATGATGATGAGCTTCAAACAGAAACTAATCATGCAGGGAAACCATGTAATAGATCTGATAATAAAATGTATAAAAATGGAAAATATGCCCAAGAAATAACACCATTGAAGATAACACTTCAGATCTTTATTAATATCCAAACCCTTGAGGTAGGGCAACACCATACATTCACTCCTTAAGGAAGGGGATCACTCCACAAGCCATATGTTTGCCAATACAATAATCCTTGACATCTCTCAATGGAGAGACTCTAGCCTCTATATAGGTTTCATACATGCAATACCATGGGTAGTTACCATGGGTATCTCAATACCATACATCCAATACAATGGGCTTATCACTTTATTCCATAGCTACATGTGGTCCCTTACATAATGTGGGTTAACCACTTTAATTATTAACTATGGCCTAATTATTTATCATTCTTATATTATTACATCATATTATTCCCTTGGGTACCTCCCTCTGTACCCTATATTATCCCCCCTAGGTATACTACATTACACCCCCCTTAAACATGTTTCGTCCCCAAAACATAAGAAGAACACAAATAATAAGATCTACTCAAAAGAGTATTCCACTGGTACCATTCACGTGCATCCAGCCATCCCAGAGAAAGGTGAACACTCGATCTAGTCGATGTCTCACTCGCTTGAGATTGAAGTGGGTTCTGGTGGTTCTTTTGTGTTGATGTGTTGTGGGTGGATCGTCGCACCTCTCTATGTGTCATCCAGGGGTTGTTGTCCTTGTTGCTAATTCGTTGCCACCTTGCTGGTTGTTGTCTTGCTGGGTGATGCGGGTGGTGATATGTTGAAGCTTTAACTGATGTAATATCTTTCCTTAATTCCTCCATTATTGGTGATGGAGTGGTGTCTAGTTCTTTTGTTGGTACTTGTTTTAATGTCTGTGTTTGGCTATCTACCATCAAAGGCTCATCATCTGATGTGTCTGTGTCGTTAGATATTTTTTCTTTTTCCTCCTCGATCTCTGCATGGTTCCTAATGCAAATATCGTGCAATGTAATTTTCTTCTTTTTATACCAGAGCTTCATGAATTTCTTTTGCACATTAAAATTGACAGTACCAACGGATTCCATCCAAGGGTGTCCCAAAACAACATCCATAGCAGCCATATCTGAAGCATAAAAATCAGAATGCAACACATACTTATCCATAGAAATCTTCAAATCTTTATAAATTTGAACATCTTCATTATCAACCTGTGTGTTTTCAATATGTTTTGTTGGAACTTGCAATTTTTTAGCCAAATTAACATTGATACAATTATGCTTGCAACTAGGAATGATAGACACAATGATGTTCTCTTTCTGAATACTTCCATTAACCTGTAATATGGAAATATTAGTAGAAAAAAAGTCTTTATGTCTCTTAGTGTCCTTCTTTCCGGCTTTAGACCACTTGTCCAAAATGACTTTTTCAAGTTTTTTCTCGGGAAGTTTCCTCACTACGCTGTCAAGTGAGGTCCACCATTTATTTGCCTCATCTTTCAGATGAAGCCCTATGGAGCATATCCAAAAAATTCAGTATTGAGCCTTGAGATGTTGTAAAAAATATTCAATAGTAGGGCCATCATCTTTTCCTGTAAACTTCATCTTGCGAGAATCCATAAAATAAAGTAAGGGTTTTGAAGAAAATCACTTACTCTGGCAAAAATTTAAAATGGACATTACTCAGTCAATATAACTCGGAATGCTTAATATAACCTATTTTCGAAAATGGAATAGCCATTTTTCATCTAACTATGTGACTGAAATCCCGATCTAGGCACTCTGGAAACATAGATTTGCGCTGCAACTGTCCCGCTGTCACAAAATTTCTGAAAAAATGGCTGATTTTAAATCAGTGATAACTCCCTCATCTGGACTCCAATTTGGCTGCTTGTTTTTTTGAAATCGGGTGATTTTTCAAGGGGAGATCAGATATGTAATTATTTGTCTGAGATTGTGCACTAGAATCTACTAAAAATTTCAGGAGATCCGTCGTACACAAATTGTCGTCAGAAACATTTCTGCAACACAACCGAATTTAAATCAATGATATCACCCTCATCCGAACACCGATTCGACTGATTTTTTTTTTGAAATTGGGAATTTTTCCATAAGGAATCTAGATCTGATATTTATTTCTGAAATTTTTTTGCCAAATTTTCCAGATCTTCTCTACAAACTCGCCGCCCAAAAATTTCCTGCAAAAAAATGAAAAAACAAATCTCCAAACTCTGCCCAAGAAAGTGCTCAGATACCACTTGTAGTAGATCTGACAAGAAAATGTATAAAAATGGAAAATATGCCCAAGAAATAACACCATAGAAGATAAAACTTCAAATCTTCATTAATATCAAAACCCTTAAGGTAGGGCAACACCATACATTCACTCCTTAAGGAAGGAGATCACTCCACAAGCCATATGCTTGCCCATACAATAATCCTTGACATCTCTCAATGGAGAGACTCTAGCCTCTATATAGGTTTCATAAATTCAATACCATGGGTATCTCAATACCATACATCCAATACAATGGGCTTATCACTTTATTCCCTAGCTACATGTGGTCCCTTACATAATGTGGGTTAACCACTTTATTTATTAACTATGGCCCAATTATTTATCATTCTTATATTATTACATCATATTATTCGCTTGGGTACCTTCCTCTGTACCCTATATTATCCCCCCTAGGTATACTACAAACCAACAGTTGATTGGTGTCATGAACTTCACTATAATCAGCTTGAAAGCAACAATCAACCAATCTAATCCATCAAAAATAGATTTCACATAATTTCCAGTCAACAATCTATCAGTTTTGATGATGAGGTTGAGAAGAAAGAGGAATTTCTTGAGAAAGCTGAAGATAAGGAGCCTTCTCATGAAAGGGTTGAGGTAATAAAAGATACCCCTTCTCAAGAATATGATGATCTCTTCATAGAGTACAGTCCATTGAATCAGAGCATACCATGACTACAAGAGGATAACACTAAAATATATGATGAGTCCTACAGTTCAGATGATAATGAAGATGAGGAAGAAGTTCTTTCTCAAAATAATCTTAACCTTGATCTAGTGGAGAAAAAAGTAAGCTTGGTTGGAACCTATCTTCCAAATATTCATAACCAGGCATTATTTCAAGATCCCTATGCTCATTTCTTGAAGACATTTGAATAAGGAATTAAGGTTGTTAGGAGTAGTGTATTACCAAAAGCAAGAAGATTTTTTAGCACTGCTGCTAAAAAACAAGGGAAATGGGAGTGGCCCTGTTTTTCCAGCATGCTCAAGGAGATGAGAAAAGACCAATCATGGAACCATTTACTTGATTGGCTATATTGGGAAAGGGAGTTCATCAACTAAATATTTAAATTTTCCAGGTTAGATTAGGTTAGATAGGAAATCAAATAAGCTCAGGTTGTGAGCATTTAGTTAGTTTTTGTTTTTTTTTTTCTTTGAAAGAAAAATTGCAAAAATACAAAAATAATAGAAAATAAAAAGAGAGTAGATTAGAAAAAGAAAAACATACTAAAAAGGAAAGAAGAATCTGAAAGTGTGAAAGCTTAAATGCCACTACTAAAAGAAAACACTGCTATTTAGTCATACAACATAATCATGACTAGATAGATTTCAATTTATTGCTGATAGGTTAGTGAAGAAGATTTTCCAAATTGTTTAATCTTGGCTTATCAGTAGAATAGATTATGATAGAAGAAAGAATGGTTCAAACATGCTCAAAATATGAACCAATTAAAATAAAGAAAAATATGGCTCTAAATAGATCAAAACTTGAGACAAGAAGAAAGAAGGATGTCTTTTATTTTCAAATCTTAAGCCTTCACAATTTTTATTTTTATTTTCTGCAAATAAAAGTCTATGTGCAGCTAGCTTCTTATGCCATAGAAAATATAGCAAATCAGACTGTTTAATCATGGTGTTTTTGTGTTTGAATTTCCATTTTAGAATGTACAGAATGCAAATCTGTCAAACAGCTTAATCTTGATAGATAGTAGATTAGGTAGAGAAGTTTTTGAGTTCAACTATTTAATCTGGACTCTTGGAAGAAATAAGGGTAGCATTAGATATTTTTATCTTTCTATTTTCAAAAAATAATATGTAAAAGAGATGCTGGTCCAAGTGAACTCAAGAGAATAAAAAAATGCTAGGAAAAGTAATTTTGGGTTGGTAGTTATGCTGCTTTGAAGAATGTCATATACTGCGGGTTGCTGAAATATTATCAAGTCCAAGAAAGAAAAGGATTGTTGCCCAATGGATTAAGGCACTGGTATGCTAAAAGCCAGAGATTGATAAACTGAGGTTGTTGACACCTAAAATACAGTTGTCCGCCCCAAGTGGAGCCACTATTAGCCGTCAATAATTTTGACATATTCGAAGATGGCTAAAACAGATCCTTTTAGCCTTCAAGAAATTTTTTTTAGCAAATCTGTGAGTTCTTGAAGTCTTGCCATGCCCCTTACCTTTCAAAAATCCATCTCACTGATATCTTCATTCAAATAGCCCTATTGATTCATAAAGAAAAGTTTCTTCAAACTCACAATCCTCATCATTTCTCCACTTCAAAAATATTCCCTTCATAATTCCCCATTTTCCTCTTTTTTCCTCTTATTCCCTTAAAAATCCTTTCACTTCCTCAAAAGACCCATTTGAACTAGCAAGGATCCCTTTTTTTGGTCTATAACCCTTCTTACTCACATATTAGAACTATTAAAAACCTTAAAAAACCCACTTTTGGCCTTAAAACCGACCCTTTTCATAAAACAAACCTTAAGCCCCCGCGGGCTTAAGTTCTCAACCCTTCTGCACATATGACCAAAACTGGTGACTGTCAGCTTAATTTCTTAGCCCCTTTCGTGCTATCGCATTTCGCTTTCCCCCTTTTCCTTCCACCTTCCTTATTCTTTACCACCGATGGTTTCCCGCTGATGAAATCCCAACCGTTGGTCATCGTCAAATCCAACAGCGATCAACCTCTCCTCTGTTCCCTTTTCTTTCATCCGCGATCAAATTTCATCCATCAATCCTCCTGATCGGATGGTCATCGCTTCACACACATTTTTCTGCCTTTGCTCCATCCATTGTGTTTTGCGAATTTGTGACTAGATCTGGACTGTCAATCTCTTTGATCCGACAGCTATCGTTTGTTCGCAATATCACTGCCCCATGTTCATTTTCTGTCAACTCCGCTTTTCTCGGACGAATGTTTAGCCATTGATCCTCCTGATTGGACGTTCAGTGCTTCATCGCCTTATCGCCTTTCTCCCCTCCCCTCATGCCATTCATTTTATTGTACGATATTGCACTGCATCCTAGACCATTTATCATCCTAATCCAACGGCCAGCACTCCTCTACTTTTACCCCACTCATTTCTTCTCCGCAGTTATCTCCATCGTTGATCTTTTCAATCCAACGGCCTGTGTTCATTTTTCACGTTCATTTCACCCCACCCCTCCATCGTACATTTGGAACGCGAAACGGGTGGTTTTAGAGGGACACGTGTCGACCTCTCGCCCGTATCACGTCCGTTTGATATAATACCACTTACCGCCTTAACCCCACATGAAAACCACTCGTGGTTTTCTGTAAAACCACTTATCGCCATTTACGTGCCACTATTCAAAATCTCCTGGGTTTCTTCCTGGTTTCAATAATAGAACCCTTCCCCGCATATTTCCCTTCCTCTGCATCACTCCATAACCTCCACCAAAGCCCTCTGTTCACAGTTAAACCTAAGAAACGCAGGATTTCATAACTAGTTTGTCATAATATGTAGGTTCTAAATGGTGGCTTAATGTTGCAGGCCCTCCCACAGTCAAATATTAGTGGTAGAGGCTGAAGGTGACGATATTCGGGCCATAGTAAATTGCAAAAGGGATATTTGAGGTTTATTATTATTGTTTATCAACGTCTCATGAACATTGGTGAATAGAAAAACCATCCACTGCCTATCAAAGCCACCTATGCACCACAAAAATATTAAAGTGAAGACTAGAAAACACAATGGTTCAAGCATAAGCCACGTGACTCAACAACTTAAACCCGCATATAAAGACCAAAGACAACATGAAGGACTATAAAGGTAAAAAACACAATCAGGCCTAAAAACACAGTTGATTGAAGAGATTAAAGAAATAATAGGCTAAAGGCAGCCTCGAATACGGCTTCACAACACCATTATTCCTCCAAAATATCTGAAGCCACCTGTAGCCTACTTCTACCCACCAAGATAAAATCGACAGTTATTGCATAGTCTAGGGGATATTTCAATCTGTCAGAGCAGTTGTTGCACAGTCATGGTAGGCCTCAAAACTGAAATATGATAGTTACTTGTCTCAGAGGTCAAACAGAGTATTTCGGCCACAATTATCTTCAAAGAACACACGTTGGAGTTATTACCAGGCTACCAGATCTGCCTCAAAGTAAAACAAAAGAAACTAGAGTGGTTCACAAGTTAATATAGCATTCATTGAGCAGAATGGATCATCCAATGCACATATATTATGTCTTAAATGATCATTAAGATCACTTCTTTCACTTCTCCTCCTCATTGACCTATAATTACTCCATCAGGAGCTCATTGTAAAGGGTTAGTTGCTGGCATTCAAACTCTTTGAAATTGTACATAGTCTGGCTGAAGATAAAAGAAGAAATTGAAGTATTGGAAGATTGATGATGTTTTGACATGTTTTGTTAATGATAAGGCTCTATCATTGGATCCCTGAGCATGGATGTTCGTGATGTATTCTAATTTGTTAATTTTTATTTCCTGTTTTCCATTTTGTTCCATCATTCTATACTTATAGTAGAGAAAAAAATTTAGGCTAAGAAATGTCTCCTAGAAGCACCTTAGACCTGTTTACTCTCCACTGTTTTATGTTTTCCTCTGCTAAGGCATTCTAGATAATTCCTAATTGCTCTCTTCAACCCTTATGTTTGTTTATTTCATAAATAGTTTAGACAGTTGGTCTCAAGAATGATTTATGGTTTTCCCTGCTTCCTTGCTGCCACTTGAAAATTGTTTCTGAAGTCTCCCTTTAAAGTACCATTGTTTACAGTCTGCCAAAGAGGTATGTTTTGGTCATACCCTTTGTTATTTCTAAGATAATTGTTTTGAAGTAATTTATAATTGTAGTCTTAGATGTTTAGGTGTTCCCTCTTCTATGAATGCAATTATTTGTGAATATTATATGTTTTCTAAATCCTTGCTAGTGAAATATTTAGAAGAAATAGAGCGTTCCTCGCCTTCTATATTTCATTGGAAAATTTTGTCTTGGAATTATTATTTCCTGAACTGTGGTTTCTAAAATTTGTGGTTAGACATGTCTATGGAATGCCTCTTCATGTTCAAATAATGTTTTAAGTCCCTTTGTTGAGAAGTACATATAATTAAGGATTCGTAATTTCCCTTAGTTATACTTCTCCTTCTAAATCCTTAATGTCCATTTCATTTCATCCACCAAACCCAAGATCCACTGGCCAAGTTAGATTTTCCCTTTGATATCCCATATCCATTGATTGAGCTAGTTATAACTTCTTCTTGATTCCATTTCCCAATGGCTCTAATATTTCCTCTTTCTATCTATGTTTCCTAGATCATTCATGTCGAACCAACCAAACCCAAACAAATAAATTTGCACTCCATAACTAGCCTAAAATAAACCCTTAAAAGCAAACAAGACATATCTTTTCACACATTGAGAGATCCTTCTCTGAGACTAGGAGGGCTAGATCCTAGAGCTCTAAAGCTTGGTTTGAATGTTGCCTTGTCATTTGGTTTGCCAATCAGCCAAATCAAAGGACTCCAACACAAAGCATTCATAATATAGGCTATCATACACACATTTCCATTTTTTTATCCATGAATTTAAAAAATGAAAAATTTCAAATGGGGGATTTAGATATTGTTGTCACAAAATTTTTTATCATAGATGAAACATTCCTCCCTACATCAATTGAGAAATGGTTCAAGGGTGATGATTTAGATGTCTCAGCTTTCAAGGATTTTTTTAAACCTGAGTTTAGCATTGAATTTTCCATAGACTTCCCCACAAAATACCTTCAAGACCATTACAATGAGTTGTTAAAACTAATACAAAGGTATTTTTTATATGAAGGTAGATTTAGCATGGCCTACCAATACCACTTGAGGCTTATGTTACATTTCATAGATAAAAATCCCCTGAATTTGTCTTACGTCATACTCAAGATTCTAGAAATGATGGCAACAAACGTTCAGCTTCATAGGGTAAACCACATATCCAGTTTATTTCATTTCTCCCTCATCAAAATTCTACTCAATTTTGCAGTGGAGTGCTCGTGGATAAAAAAATAAAAAATTCATTGGTCTAATTTTTTATCCAGTCTTAGTCTATCACCGCAACTTGATCCTTCATCAATGACAAATTGTGAAGAGAAATGAGGAGCACATGAAATGCATGAATATAAATTCACTCAATCAGTGAAAGAAGCTAATACAGTTGATGAAAAGGATAAACACCCCAAAAAGAAACTTACAGGAAAACATGCAAGAAACTTGCTAGGAAACATATGTGAAAGGGTGAAGAGAAAGCACAAGAGACAAAGCTTCAAGAGGCACCACCCCACACCCCCAAAATTTAGGTAGCATCAGAGGAGGAAATTAGTGATGATAAGTTTGTGATGAGGCCTAGAACTAGGTTGAGAGTGAATAAATACATGGAGGGCCTCGTTCCTCAAACAGTTCTCGAGACTCCGGAGAGAGAAAAAGTGAAAGAGGTGGATAATATCGACTCGGTGCAGCTTGAAGAAGACATAGTGCAGTTTGAGGAAGAAGACCCAAAAATGAAAAAAATGAAAGAGGCTCTTTCTAAGTACCAAATGAAGATATCATTTTTGAAAAACATAACTGAGAGTTGAGAGAAAATGCTCAAAAAAATTCTCAGCAAGAGATAACTGTGAAATACCCTCGAGGTCTTCTAAGAAAGACTAAGGGAAGCATATTACAATCAAAGTATATCCCAAGGAGCTTAATGTAGAGTCTAACATACCTATTACAAGAGAAACACATTTGAAACAAGGATGGGTACAAGAAATGAAGGAAGTGGCCCAATCACCAAATAGGCCAGATTTTGACTAATGGAAATAATACCAAAGATATTTAGAATAGATGGAACAGTGCTAGATGGAGGTGATGAGAATAAAAAAACATCATGAAGATTATAAGAAATTTGTTGAAATCATTTTTGAATATTATGAAAAAGGAGTACGTGAGACCTCTAAAACCTTGGATAGACGTAAATACTTTTTCAAATGGACACTTCCTACAAGAATGAAATTTAAGAGCCTATATGTAAAAAACCTAGTCCTAAATATAAGCCTAAGTATATGAAGAAAAAATTAATAAAGGCATGGAGATTAGTTAGGAAGTACAGAGAGGAAGTTGGGATCCTTCCACCTAGAGATAGACCTAGACAAAGGTCTAAGCTCAGCCTTAGAAAAAACCTCCTAAGCCAGTCCCTACTAAACACAAATATCTTATACCTGAAGCTCTCAAATTTAAAGTCTCCACTAGTAGAGCATCTAGCAAGGGGAAAATGAGGTAAGATTCCTTTGTCTAAAGTTTTTGTAGTTTTTTCCATGATTCCAAAGGTTTCTTGTCTATGTTGCACAACAAGGATACATTTTTGTTTTCAAGTTGCAATCAAGATTTTTGTCATTAGAATGAGATATTTCTACACATGATGAAGGGCCTACATGATGTTATTTTTTCATGAGATGGATCTTGATATTGTAAGTAGGAAGTATCAAATTTTTTCACTACATAGTCCATGCACATCCATTATGCATCCCCTCCCTTCAAGTTTGTACAAGTATTTTGGAAGTGCTCATTGAAATATATCGTATGTATCAACGTGCTACATAGTTGCAAGCCACATCAGCCCATTATACATTAGCCAAGTGTCAACTATGGAGAGAAACATGACTTGGAAGTGTGCTACCTAGTTACTACCCAGTAGTATCAGTTCACTATCATAATTTTTGTTCTTTCTATTCTTTTTCTTTGTGATGTATATGGTTCAGAGATTTAGACAGTTGTCAATATACTTTTTTCTCAAATATAGTGATAAGGATCATTAGTTTTTTCCTTTTATCATTTCAGAAAAATATTGTAAACAATAGTAAGTTTCAATTTATAAGCTTGTTTTTATCCTCTTCATTGATCGAGGATACTTTACATCCAGTCACTTGTTAATTTCTTATGCATGTCTATATAATATAGAAAAATGAATGAAAATAGAGTTGGATGGTATTGACATCAACCGGTATACTCTACTATGTGGTCTTTTGTGTTTCCTATTTAATGTAAGAAAGTCTTTAAATGCACAGATTTTCCCAATAGTCTTTGCAGAGGATCCTCTGGTATGGCATTTTGGATATGTTTTCTTCTTTTATTTTTTCTATGTTAAGTATTTCTTAAAGTGTCGAGGAATAATTAAGTAATTTTGGAATTTAAAGAGAGTTTTCTCTATTTTTACCATATTCTAATGTTTCAATTGCAAATGGAGAATTTTACCTCCTTATTTTTACATTTCTTTCCTTTAAGCATCATTGTATGTCAGATCAATCTCTCATTGTTTTCCCACTATACCACATAAATTTTATTTTTTCCAAAATCTGTATCAAGAAAAATCCCGTGTGATGATTGGGTTCATGCATAGAAATTATTTTCAAAATTTGATCACCTTCATGTACATAAGATCTCAGAAATTTTGTCAACCCCCAATGAAAAATATTTTAATGAACATTTTAGATCTGGTCTCTGCCTTAAAAATTTGTACTTCAAATTCTCTCACCTTTGAGATTTTCAAGTGACGGAGCCCCTCTAGTTGGAGAAGACCAATATCTCAACCCAAATAAGTTTTTGGTTACCTTTGTGAATATACCCTCATCCTAGTAGAATTGTGCTAACATATGGGCGTCATTTCTAGTAAACCGAACAATCTAAATTTTCTCGGGGAAAGATGTTTTTTTAAGAAAGTCTTATCATAGGCTGAAGTATAAACATTAGGGGAATTTTGAGGTCTAAAATGGGCCTCCTAAGGAAATAATAAAATAATATATAAACCAATAAAATAATATTTATGAATTTACAATTCACTTTTTGCACCGAAATCCATGTAACCATAGTTAAATTCAATTCAAAAGTTGTACCAAAATAAAATTAATAAAAAAATTGTATTGATGTGACTATAAATAAGAATGAGCTTTTCAAAAACATTTAATATATTCATTTAATTAATTCTATTTGTCCTTTGTACTTAAATAACTTAAAATAAAATATTTAAATATAAATTTATAAATTCTTAATTATATTATATCTTTATTAATTAAAATTTATATTAGTTAAATTGTATATGTATGTAATTATTATACTAAAAATAATATAATATAATATAATATAATATAATAAATGTATAGGGATACGCATTATTGCTTTCAAGAAATATGAAATGACAATAATATAATTTTATTCAAAAAGTGTGAAACAACATTTATTATGAGTACTTTACTTTGACTTTAAAAGTACATAGAGCACTACCATGGTTAACCATGAGTTTTTATTCACCATTGAGAATGTGACAAGTAAGTACTTTTAACTCAAGCAATGACACCTCAACCATTAGGGATGATGTCATCCCCTAAAATGTGATTGATTCTCATAAAGTGAATTTTGATTGTACATTTTCCTTAGGAGGCCCATTTAGACCTCAAAATTCCCCTAATGATTCACCTTGTCTACTACTAAGCTTGGTTGCATTAAGGAATTCTAGTTCCTAAGAGAAACACTAGACAAAACCCTAACCTCAACCCTCTAAAGCCTGTGTATAATCCTCAAAGTCCTCTCAAAAGAAATATGGTCGCTGAAGTAGCCTAATCACGCAAGTTCCCATTGAACAGATCTTACTCCTTACATGATAAATTATTATCCTTTGAATATCTTGAATTTGGTTTCGCTTTAGAAAATTATCTTTTTAGGAAAAAATATGAAAATTCCATCTCTAAAATCATTCTAGATGAATCAATATTGAGACCCTCCATCAGTTTTGTGAAATTTATTTCAGGGAAAGGTCCATTAGTTATTTCCCAAATTTTTCAATATTTGTTCGATCAATTGTTACATACTGCTGAAAAATAAAAAATATTTCAGTTTTACAGCCAATAATCAACAGATGATCCCTTTTCTTATGTTTTCCAATTATCTGATGTCCCATCACCTGCCCTTTCTATAACTTCATATAGAAAAACACCTTTTGTTTCGTATGTTTCTCATACACTTTCTATTTCTACCACTACAGTACGATGATCTAGTTCTCCCTACCCAACTACATGATCTGAATCAAAACAATGGTCAAATAATTCCTCAGTACGATGATACTGGGGAGGTCACAACAAAGCAACATGTGGATAAAAACAATGATTTTTTTGACTTGGAAGAAGTGGACCATGAGGATGCCAAAATAAGGTTGTTCGCTTAGAGTTTCTCTAGCGATGTGAAGAAGTGTTTTAGGCATGTCCACCCCAATGCTTATGCTAATTATCAGGAGTTAGAATATGCTTTCCTAGCAAGATTGGATGAGAAGAAGAACCCTATGAAAATTCTGTCTAAATTAAACAATCTTAAAAGGAATCTTGGTGAAGCAGTTCAGGAATTTTCTGCAAGGTTTAATAAATTTTATAACTCCATCCCTGTAGACATAAAACCTCCTCCTTGGCTTTCATCCCTCCATTATACTGATTGTTTTAACCCTGCGACGACCTACCAACTCAGGGAATGGACTCCGGCAATGCTTGAAGATATGCAAGGTAATGGATTTAGTGTAGAGGCAAATTTGTTGGAAAAGAAGACTAAGAAAAAAATAGAGAGAAGAGCTACAATAAAGGAATACCCCACAACTTATTCTAATGAGAATTTTTTTGCAATGGTTAAAACCATGTAGAAGATGATGGATAAGTTCTCTCTAACTGACCCGAAAACATCTAGAGAACCTCAAGTCAGTCCACAAATTAGAAACCCAATTTTTCGAAGGAAACCATAGCTACCAAATAAGACACGAGAATATAAAGGTCTATAGTAGTCACAATAAAAAATCAAAAAACATTTTAAGAAAAACTATGCTCAAAATAAAAATTATGAGGAGGAGATGTTTTCATAATATCAAATCCTCTTCCTTGTTTTTGGGAAGTAGGTTGTCTATTTGACCGAAGAAGATCAAGAACAAGAGAATTTCAAAAGGATAGCATCACAGGAAGAATAATTAATGGCATCCCAGTCTCAATGTAAAATTATGATGATGGACTCTGAGGAATATAGAAATGTATTCCAAAATTCTATCATGCAAGTCTCATGATAGTATAATTTGAGAAATAAAATTGTGGGCAGTAGTGCAGAAAAAGAGGAGGCAACGAACAATAGTGTAGCAAAAAAGGAGGTAGCAAATATCAATGCAGAGAAAAAGGAGGCATAAAACAACAATTGAGCAAATATGGAGATGGCATCCATCAATGTGAAGGATGTCCCTAGTACAAGTGCTCAAAAGAAGTGTGTTCCTAGTAAAATTTCTCAAAGGAAGGAACCTTCTATCACTATCTTGAAGAGGAAAGAAGATACATCCAAAGATGTTATAAAAAAGAAATATGTTGTCCATAAAGAGGCCGAAAAGGTATCAAATCCTTTTAACCTCGAAGTTGAATTAGGTAAGTTAAAGGTGTCTATCCCTCTTTGTCAATTGTTGAAAAATGTCCAGTATAGATCTCAGGTTTTGAAAGCATTAAATGTTGATAAAATTTATGATACATTCAATATAGCTTATGATCATTCAACTATTGTTTTTATCCTAGTGACCAATGATAAGGATTGGGATGGAGAGGTGTCACTTTTTTATGTTAGTTTGTATGTGCATGAGCATATTTTACACAATGTTATGCTGGATTCTGGGGCTTCACACAATCTAATGCCGAAGGTGGTCATGGAAAGTTTGGGCCTAGATATTACAAGACCCTACAAGGGACTTTACTCATTTGATTCTAGCAAGGTGAATTTCGTGGGATTAATCAAAGATTTCATGGTGTCCTTAACTTAAATTCCTTCAAAATGAATGGTAATGGATATTGTGGTGGTAGATATAGCTCCCACGTTTGGTATGCTGCTGTCTAGATCTTGGATGGTGAAACTCAACAAAGAAATGAAAATAGACATGTCCTACATCACAGTTTCAGTTTTCATTAGTTAGACAAGGAGATTGTACCAAGAGGGACTCACTGAGTTTATGATCAATATTAAGGATAAACCCGTGAATCATCCATCGTACGTTTTCCTCGCATTCCATTAATGAGAATTTAGCAGTTTCATCAAGTTTGATGAATCAAAATTGGAATATAGGCTCTTAGCATCCATCTTTAGATTCATTTCAATGTTTCGTTTTATACTATGGGTACTAAACACTCACATCTGCTCTGTTTCACTACGACTCCTCCACAAATTTGTCCAATCGTAGGAAATTGGTCCATATTTACCTACCTCCCACGGTTTTCCTAGTAGAACCCGTTTATTATTTGGCAACCATAACAACATTCCTTATGCTTCAGAATCTATATATTCCTTCTTCAACTCCTGCAACTTCATCTTATCTCTAAGCTTTGGATTCTCCTACCTACCTCATAATCCCCACCCATTAGTTTCATCAAGATCCAATCATGAATTATCCCATATATTTCCATCCCCATGCAACTATGGGCCCTTTATTTTCTTTGATTCATCCACCTTTCCCCAAGAAAAAATTCCTAGTGTCCCATTCCCTCGCTTATTTTGATCACTAACATATACACATGATTGCACCAAAGGCACCTATCGTCAAGTTCTTTTATTATTTTTTCTTTGGAAACCATCAAGCTCCAAAAAATAACCCCGTGTTCACCTTGCGACATTCTAATAGCTTCATACTATGCACCATTTATACCAATAGAAATCTCGTGTCACATTTTTTCGGAGCATTTTCATTTAGTAACCTAAGTAGGTTTTACTATAATCCGTAATTAATACTAGTCCCCATTATTTTACTTTTATTTTCATCGCCTCCCCCCCACCCCCTCTAGTACCCCTTCCCACTATCATTCATTTCATCTGCACATGTTTGAAAAAAAATTTTGTTAATATTAGTCTCCCTTTGTTTGACTATTATTCTCCTTGGCACACTAGTAACCCCATGACACCCTTTCTCCAATTCATTTTGTTGGTTGCCCTAGTTTAACCCTCATAACCATCCCTCTCTCATCGCCCAAATGGTCCTTGTTACCATCATTAGTGTCATATGTCATTGTATATGCTCTGTTCAAAGTAATTCAAAATTCTCATCCATATTTTTTCAAAGTCCCCATGTAAGTATAAGTTTTTGTTACTTTTCTACACATCCCTCATGTGATTTTCACTTCTATTAACATAAACATTAGTTATTTAAAAGTTTTGATACACCAAAGATAGTTTATACCCTGGTTAGCCATTCCCTTATCATGGTTCTCTTTTGAGCATACTAAGAGAGACCTTTGTTCTCCTGGATCCATCAAGCTTGCCCCAAGAGTAGGAAGCCTTAGGTCGACCTTGCAAAGACATGATGACTTCTTGATCTGATTAGCTCCATGCTTTCATGACTCCATCTCCACTTGTTCTCTTGTCCATGAGTTTCATTGAAACCACAACTATTTGAAGACATTAGTACACTCGCTACATTCATATCCTTCATAAATGGGATAGCCCTTGTTGATTCTTTCTTCATCCCAGTCCCCCACCACGATGGTCTTAGTTAGATCAATAGTTACAAAATAATCCCTTTTAGAAGATTCATAAAACTATCATTGTACATCATCTTGCATTACCATCATTCTAATTTGTACTTTACTTTGAAATTTAGCATGAACATGGGACATGGCCACCTTGTTTGTATCAATAAATTTAATATCAATATATGTCACTCATGTGTACTGGTTCACATATGTTGTAGCCCATTCAATACCTTGGGTTCATCTCCCCTCTCTCACTCTCTCACTCATCAGTAGCTTTAGTGGTAACTAATTTAGTAGTAAAATAATTTTTAATGAAATTAGGGTGTATTTTTCCATGCTCGCCCCATTCCACATAAGGAGGCAACTTTTATCCCAGAAATTTATGCAAATCTTCTACAAACAATAGTTGTAACATCCCTTAGTTTTTACACAGAATATTATTCTAATTAACTAATCCGTATTTATGTAGGAACAAAATGAAATGCAAATATAAATATAAACACATGTTTATAGCGAAAAAAACATTTAATTCATTAATAAGAAGGTACTGTAAAAAATTACATGGAGAATGGAAATGAACTAGTTCGGGTAATGGTAACTTATCTCTGAGAAGACATGTGGCGACTACATGCCTTATGAACTATGCTACAATGAAGTTCAGAAGAATTTTTATTATTAAGAAAAAATGGGAAACCCTAAACATCCAAAATCCTAACCTTATGAGATGAAAAGCCAAAATCTTGTGGGACCCGTTGGGCCTAGTTGGAACATCAACTTACAAGGGTCATAACTTTAGCATAGGATCTTCATTTTAATATTGCAATACCTCATTTTAAACATCTCCAAGACAATCCCAAAATAAATAAAAAATATAAATTGGTCATTTACTTTCCTATCCCATCCATTTTCCCAAAAAACATTTTTAGGCCCTCAAAAGAGCTTTGGAAGCTTAGGACCCACAAAAATGCCAAAAGTAGTAAGTTGTGCAACAATTAAGGAAATTGAAAGAAACAAGGGTGGGATTACAAGTACAATAGGCTGGTGGAAGCCAATATACACCTATATTATTCCTCCCCCATTAATAAACAATGGTCCCCCTTGCATTGAGTTCCTCCATGAGGTGGGGAAACTTATATTGAACTTCATCCATAGCAAGCCACTTTTCTTGTCGCGAGATTTGGCTAGATTTGACAACCAAATATAGTTGGATATTTTTTTCCAAGTGGTATTAATATGTGTTTCCATAATCTAATTATTTGTGGCATGTTCCATGCAGTCTGGGTTGAACTCTGTTGGTTTTAGTTGTTCTTCAATGTCTAATGTGTCCAACAATGGTGGAAAGTATGGATGAAGGTAGTCCACATTGAACGTTGGGTGCAGGCCAAACAATGTGGGAGTTTTGAGCTAAAAATCATTGTCACCCACAACCTTAGTGATGGTGTAAAGCCCGTATTAGAGTGGTCACATCTTCCGATGGGCTCCAACAGTGCATTATTTCTGCAAATGAAATCAAACTCTGTCACCCACCTAAAATTTATGTGGTACCCAATGTTGATCATGCCATTGCTTGTACTTATCATTTGATTTCTCTAATATGTCGTGAAATTGTTGGTGAATGTCTTGAACTCATTCAATAAACTGTGTTTATTTATTAGACTTAGATTATACATGTGTTAATTATATTTGTCTAGTCGCATGAAGCATGGCAACATCAATCAGATACATTGGTTGAAATCGCCAGCCCACTTAAAAGGGACTACGACCATTTGAGCTATGGAGAGCTATGTTATAGTAGTGTTGTACATATGGAATCGTAATAGCCTTAGTAAAAATTGCATGTAATTAAAGTTAATAAAGACAAAATAAAAACCATGGTCATGAGGCACGTATTTGAAGTTCAATTTTAGGAAAAACATCCTAGAGGATATTCATTTGGTTTATTATGGATAAGGAAATGGAAAAGGCTTTGGAGAGGAAAAAATCATATTTTTGGAGATTTATTTATGAAAATAATGGAAATGAGGAGAAAATGAAGGTTAAAGGTCACAGGTTTCACGTGAGGAGGAAAATGAAGAAAAATAATGGAAAATTGAAGAAAATAGAGGGTTCATTAATAAAAAGGATTTTGACGATCAATTGGTACCTTTTGTCAATTCATTTTTGGAGCTCTCTCTCTCTCTCTCTATCTCTCTCTCTCTCACACACACACACAAACTCTTGGACACTTAAATCTTTCATGGAGAACTCTAGAATTGGATCAAGGAAGGAAAATGAAGGACTTAGAAAGAAAATATCAAGGAAGGAAGAATAGGATCAAGCAGCTATAGTGGGATTATTTGGAGGTATGTATTTGCATGTGTAATATACTTTCTTGAATTGGTATGCATGTTACATGCATGTGTGTATTTGGTCCTCTTGCTATCATTGGCATGGGATTTTCCAGGTGTGACAAACTTTTTTAGCCTAGCCTTTCAATTTCTCGATTACCATGGTGTGGTGGTTTCTCCTGTATTTGGTTGAGAAAGATTATTGGATGCTTTTGAAACTAAGTGAGGTGGTCCCCAAAAGAAAGAAAACATGGACTAGGAATCCCTAAACCAGAGAAGGTGGGATTACGATAAAGTCATATTTTGTGTGCCTCAATACACCTAGGAATCCTTGAGTGGTGAATGGCAGGATATATAGTAAATCATAGAAGTGTTTGCCCTCGCTTAGGACTAGGAATCCTCGACCAGTGTATGGTGGGATATACGGGGAGTTGTGGAGGGCTAAGTCTTTATTAGGCATAGGAATCCTCTATCGATGAATGGCGAGATATATGACAAAGCCTAGAGACTAGGAGGCAGGAAAATTTATCACGGTGTACGTGGAGAAATATAGTGGAACCCATGATTGTTTAGGGCCTAATGATCTAGTGGGGATTGAGTTAAAACTGAAGGAAACATGTTTTGGTTTGGTTTTAAGTCCCAAATTCATGCTTTGAATACAGAACGAGGGTGATTCGTTGAATGAAATATTTGCTTCAGCCAATCTATGGTCGGGTGGTTCATGGAAGTCCCAAACCATGTTGGATTTTTCATTTATTAATAAGAGCTTATTCTCCTTGGTATTTATTGTGTAAATTTACTGGTTTATATTTTTTTTTTATTTGTTATATCCTTGTTAATTATATTGGTTATATTCTAGTTATGAGTATGTTTTATGACATATTTGATGTATGGATTTCATCATGTTTTGATTATAAAATTAATGTATAATGTATATATGTCCTAATAGATGATAATGCATCTATTTTGATAATACATCAATTTTTCATTATGAATCTTAGATAAGTATGAGACCTCTATGCTCATATTTGTTGTTATGACATTTAGGTTACATATTTGTCACATGTTTGAGAAAATGCATGTCATGGCTAGTAGGGTCCAGATCAAGTACTTGCACAAGCTATTGCATTATTATCTTTGTTCATTTTTATTATTCATTTCCATAAGTTTCATGGCATTCTTGGCAGTGGCCTGAGACCTAGCCGTGTAAAAGTGTCTCAGAATCTAGGGTCGTTGACACATAACTACTTGGAAAATTCCATAGTCTCTTACGGGCCTTGTTGTGGGAGTGACTAGAATTCCTAAATCAAATGCATGGCTTACCATGGGAGTGGCTAAGGGTTCAGATCAAGGAAATGAGAATTTATCTCAGGGGTTGGTCACCTGGAAGGGTTGGTTGGCTCCTGAAGTTTCTGTGGCATGTGTGAAAGGTTGGATTGGTATTGGTTTTTTCAATTCCACTTCCTTAACTGTACATAGGGAGTTGAATTACATAAAATTAGTCTCTTGTCACATGTCTACCCTAAGGGACTGGTTAAGTTGGTTAGATGTGAGAGGAAAATTTTACAAAGTCGTATCAGAGAATGGTTCACCCCTTGAACTAGATGGGTGGTGTGTTGGTCATGCACACATGTTGGTTTCATATGTGTTCCTTATGATTGTGGTCTATGTGCTTGTTGTGTATGAATGGTATTGATCATGGTTGTAGTTGTGTCGCCATGTGAAATTTGATGTATTTGATACTGGATGTGTCTATCATGATTATATGTCAGTTATGCATGTCAATGTTTATATGTTATGCGTACATTGACATGGTGATAGTTGTATTGCATGAAGTCATGATATGTGATCAGTATGGTTATGTATTGATGACTCAACAAGGGTGGAAGTTATTTTTATATGTTTTTATGATTATGGTTATACATGTATTGTGCTAATCTCATTGATCTTACAAATGAGATATTCTCCCTTGAACTATACTGAGGTATGTTAATTATGTTATGTTTTGGTTTAGTTCACATGGTATACTCATAGGAAAGAGGTAAAAGATGACTAGAAATATGGTAGATAATATTTCACAAGATTATCCCTCTGGGTCAGATGAGTAGCCTGGTGGTGAGAATCATTTTTACTTAGCAGAAACATTGAGAAGCTTCAAGGTGGAGATAATAATTTGCAAGGCAGATAATGAGATAATCGTTCAGGTATAGGAGAAACAAGTAGAAGTGAATTTAGTAATCCTTGAGAGTTTTTCATAATTGCAAATAAACGGACCACTTCGTATCATCCATGGGTAGGAGGAAAGGACTAATGGGGCATATGGAAGTATATCCCATGGTGGGAATTATGATGCATGTGTTGTCCTTGATGGAAACCCACTTATGAAAGACGAAGTATATGGTTTCTGAATAAGCTTAGAGGTGAAAAACTGATGGAACAAAATGAAAGTATGATGGGGCAAAGGTTTTGAAGATCATAACCAAAAGATGGATAAAGTACATAATTGAAGAACTATACGTGAGTTAGTAAAGGAAAATTCATGTATACACATGGGTATGAAAAAGAAAAGTCATGTATGTGCTAGCGCACTAATTTTATAATATCGGGGGTCTTTACCATGGTATTAGCCCACAATATTGAGTGTAGTAATGGTTATTTGATCGCTTCCAAGAATACCATCGACACTTGTGTGGTTTTGGCTCATGGTATTGTCTAGGGCTCAAAGTATATAAGGAGGTGAAGATCATAGTGCTAAGGGTGCATGATTATGGGAATTAAATGAATACCTCAATATGAAGTATCTCTGAATGGAATGGACTATATTTTATTGATATATATGACATAATGATGAAAACATGAATATAATGATGCATCAGTATGTCTAGACCTGAAATGACTATGTATTTCCATGATCTGCTTGTGAGATGTTTAAATGTGTGGCATGGTGCATGTTTGTTGCAGTGAAGGGTGTGATATGAGTAAGATTGTAGTTCTAAAGTGTTTCATAGCCTTGAATTATTTACAGATCTATACGCGGGTTTAAATCAAGGAAAGTGTATATACATGTGAGTTTGATTCTATGGAGGAGCGTATATATTCAGTAAAAATACTTATATCTATATGCAAGTGAATTTAGGAAGAAGCGCGTACAGTCGCATATATGTCTTATGAAAGGAGTGTATGAAAGCCAGGGTTTTGTTGAAGAATGCTAAAAGAAATTTGTTTGTTGTGTTTATGATGTCTGTCAATAATGTCTTCATATAGATCTGATTTTTTTGAGTATTGATTATGTTGCTAGTTGATTGTGATTAAATATCAGTGGTTGGTTGGTTGATTGATGATTCAGTGAATGATTTGGTACAATTACATCTTTCAATTTGATGTATGTTCTTGGGCTTAAATGGGTGTGGTGGATCGAATGTGAAAATTTATGAAACATAGTCCGCGGTGGTGCTGAGGGTTGGAGCTTTAAGTAAGGAAGTCGAAGCTTCTTGCCAATAGGAGATGGTGATTAGATCAGGGGGTTATAGATCCCTTACAGTAGTAGTTGGTAAATGAGAGTAGGGGGTTGAAGCTCCCTTCCAATGGTTGCTGGTAAACGAGATTAGGGGGTTGGAGCTCCCTTTCAGTAGAAACTGGAGAATGATAGAAGGTTGCAACCTTCTGCAGGTGAGTGCCTGCGTGCTAGTATGAGTCTGCAGCAGTACAAGATTTTAAGTATTTTTCTATAAAATAAATTTCAAAGACAAAGACGACAACAACAATGGTTTTCTCCAAAATTGGGTTTCTAACTTAAATCTCGTTGTTCATGTGTGTTTCTGATGTGTGATGATTTATTTTTTTCTTAGTTCACATGTTTAATACTTACTAAATGGCTAATGAATGAATGATGCACTGGTCTAAGTAAAGTTATTGAAGATTTATTTGAATAATAAGCTCACTGGACATATGCAAGTTTCCTTAAAGAAAGGTGTGTACATTCACTAGTTATATTAAGTAAATCCATGTATAGCAATCAATAAAGTAAAGAAAATATTATGTGAGTTTTAAATACTGATTCACCCCTCCCCCCTCTTAGTATTTTTTCCAAAAATTGGAATAAGAGCAGGTCCTTTTGAAGAAGCTTAATCGCTTGAAGGAGATCTGTCGCAGTGGTAAGTTATGAAGAATTTTTTTCTATGAGGGCAGTATTATTGAATGGAAGTAATATATTGTTATGGAAGATATGAAAAAGAACTTATCTACAATGTATTGGAACAAATTCATGGGGAATCATCATCAATATCCAACATTCATTCCTACAGATGCAACAAAAAATAAGAGATATGAAACCAATAAAAAAATGTCAATGCCTTATTGGGAAGCTTGTCAAAATCAAAATTTGTCAAAGTCAAAGGAAATATGGTACAAGATCATTTAAAGCTATGAAGGTGGTGCGAAGGTACAAAGTGCGAAACTTCAAACTCTTATAATTCCATATAAAAATCCTAAAATGGATGTTGATCAAAGTATTGCAAGTTTGTTTCTAAGAATAGATGAGATTGTGAATTCTATGAGAAATATGGGTCAAGATATAAGAGATTCAATTTTAGTAGAGAAAATCTTATGATATCTAACTCTAAAATTTGAGTCAAAATTGTTCCCATTGAAGAGAAGTAGGATCTGTAGACTCTTACTATTGTTCAACTTCACGATATTCTGACTAAATTTGAAATGAGAAAAAGAGGTCCATCAGAAGTCAGAGAAGTTGCATCTAAAGCATGTGAAAAATGAAAATTAAAGGAAGTTCTCAAGGAACCAAGTTATATATAAGAAGAAGAAGAGGTAAATTTTGTGAGGAAAATTCAACCAGGTACTGGAAGGTTCAGAGGTAAGCTTCCCTTCAAGTTTTTTAACTGTGGTAGAGTTGGTCATTATGCTACTAAGTCTCCTTATTAAGAAAATCATGGCAAACAGAAATGATTTGAAAATGGGAGAAGTTTTTATGCAAATGAAGATACTGATGGTTTATCAAATGGAGAAGACGGAGAGTATGATCAAGATCTGCAAGTGCTCAGGGCATGTAGGATTAATTATGATAATGCCCTAAAAGAGAAGAATAATTTGCTATAATGCATTCTTGGAATTATGTATAATGCATTCTTGGAATTATGTTTATAATGGTTGATTAATTATGTTCAATGATATCTCTCTGTTGAGGTCCTTTGGTATTGGTTATATAATTCATATCTATAATTTGGTGTAAGCATCATGTTGAGACCTATGATGTAAAGATTTTCATATCTGGTCATGTATGGACTTTTTCAAATATTTAAACCCACTTGGTTGGGTGGTTGAGTAAAATCCCACCTGGTTTGGTAGTTGAGTCAAATGTGTAACCCCACGTGGTTGGGTGATTGATGTGAGTCCTTTCCGATAGGAAAGGTCATACTCTGATGAGTTATAAAGTCATGTTCTTCATTGAAAATATATCTGAATATTCACCATATGCTCAGGGGGAGCATGGTTAGTATAGTACAGAGCTCTTATATCTACAAGGAAAGAGAAACCTTGTTTCAGCATTGGTACGCCCTTTGCCCTTGATATCAAAGGGGGAGAGTTACTTGGTGTTTGAATAATGTTGATGTGTTGTGGTGATCAAAGAACAACATCGTGGCCATCAAGTCAAAAGGGGGAGATTGTTGCATTATGATGCATGTGTTGTCCTTCATGGAAACCCACTTATAAAAACCAATTATATGGTTTATGGTGAGCTCAAAGGTGACAATGTGATGGAACAAAATGAAGATATGATGGGAAAAATGTTTGGTAGATTAGAATAAGATGGATAAAGTACATAATTGAGGAACTATATGTGAGTTAGTAAATGCAAAGTCGTGTATACACGCGGGTACGAAGAAGAAAAGTTGCGTATGTGCTAGTGCACTAATTTTATAATAGCATGGGTCTTACCATGGTATTAGCCTACAATATTTAGCGCAGTAACAATTATTTGATCCCATCCAAGAATACCATCGAAACTTGTGTGTTTTTGGCTCATGGTATTAGCTAAAGCTCAATGTATATAAGGAGGTGAAGATCATAGTGCTAAGGGTGCATGAGTATGGGAATTCAATGAATAGTTCAATCTAAAGTATATCTACCTAGAATGTGCTATATTTTATTGATATATATGAAATAATGATGCACCCATGAATACAATGATGGATCAGAATCTGTAGACCTGAAATGACAATTTATTTGCATGATATGTTTGTGAGATGTTTAGATCTATGGTCTGGCACAATATTTGTTGTATTGAAGGGTATGATCTGAGTAAGATTGTATTTCTGAAGTGTTTCCCAATCCGGAATTCTTTACAGACCTATATGCGGGTTTTAATCAAGGAAGGTGCATATACACAGGAATTCGGTTCTACAGAGGCGCGTATATATTCAGTAAAACTAATAAGATCTATATTCAAGTTGGTTTCGAAACAAGCGTGTACAATCCCAGATAAGTCTTATGGAAGGCGCGTATAAAAATCGAGGTTTTTCTAAAGAATGCTGAAGGAAATTTCTGATTAGTTTGTCGTGTTTTTGTTGTCTGTCAATAATGTCTTCATATAGATCTAAGTTGTTTGATTATTCAGTATGTTGCAAGTTGATTGTGATCAAATATCAATGGTTGGTTGGTTGATTGATGACTCAGTGAATGATTTAGTATAGTTATATGTTTCAGTTTGATGCATGGTATTGGAATTAAATGTGTGTGGTGGATCCAGTGTGAAAATTTATGAAACGTTGTCCACAGTGGTGTTGATGGTTGGAGCCTTCAATAAGGAAGTTGAAGCATCCTGCCAGTAGGATTTGGTGATCAGATCAAGGGGTTTTAGGTCCCTTCCAATAGTGGCTGGTAAACGAGAGAAGGGGGTCAAATCTCCCTTCTAATTATGGCTGATAAAGGATATCACGGAGCTGGAGCTTGCTTCCAATAGTAGTTGGAGAACAAGAGAAGGTTTCAGCCCTCTACAGGTGGGTGTCTGCATGATGGTATGAGTCTGCATGAGTAGAATATTGTAAGTTTTCTATATAATAAATATTGAAGACTGATAAGACAACAAAGGTGGTTTTATCCCAAATTGGGTTTCCACCTTAAATCCTAGTGTTCATGTGTGTTTCTTACATGTCATGATTTATTGTGTTCTTACTGCACATGTTTACTAGTTACTAAATTTTGGATGGATGAATGATGCATTATTCTATGTAATGTTACTATATATTTATTGGAACAATAAGTTCACTGGGCATATGTAAGTTTCCTTAAAGAAAGGTGTGTACATTCAGTAGTTTTATTAAGTAAAGTCATGTATAGTAATTAGTAAGAAAAGAAAATATTGTGTGAGTTTTAAATACTGATTAACCCCCCATCCCCCACCCTCCCCCCCCCCCCTCTCAATATTTTCCCAACATATTACATTATCATAAATGAAATGATCTTGCATACTCCCAATAGAAGAGGTGATTGACACTAATTTTACTCTATTTTTGGTTCTAATAGGCACTATGATCATCATTTTTATCAGCCTTATAGGAGGAGTGATGGGGGATATTTCTCGAAGGACTTTAAGAAAGAAAATCCACCTACCTTTGATGGGGACTTGAAGAAATCAGAAATAGTTGAGGTATGGTTACTTGGGATGAAATTATTATTTTATTTTAATCATTACACAGAGAACATGAAGGCCAAATTATTTATATTCAACCCCTAAGGGAAATCAAACATCTGGTGGGAAGATGTGAAGTGTGTTAGAGAGATCAGGACATAGGAGTTGAGTTGGAATGAATTCAAGAGACTCTTCTGGAAGAAATACTTGTTAGAAAGGTACTAAGACATCAAAGCCAAGGAATAATATGAGCTTAAGATGGAATCAATGACACATGAGGACTATACTACCAAGTTCCCAATGTTATTGAGGTATGTATTGTATCATAAGGAATAAAATGATAAAGTTCAAATATTTTCCAATGGATTGTCATTAGCATTCAGAGAATTGACTGAGTATGATGAGCCTTGGTAACTTGAAGAAGTTCTTAGGAAACGAAAGCATTTTTACAAGCAGTCAGATCATAAGACAGAGTCTCAAAAAGGATGGAAAGGAAAAGACAAGGCTAAAGGTAAATGGAAACTAAAAATAATAAGACCTCATGATGCAAAAGAGAAGGAATATATTTCAGCTAACAAAAATTTCTATGTATTTAGACAGGGACATGGGTCACAATAACAAAATAGAGGTGATAGTACATGGTAGTTGCAGTGTTATTAATGTGGTAAGGAGCATCTAAAAATGGATTTTCCATAGAATCGGGGTGGTACACCCCATATTTACAATGCACAAGAAGTGCAGACTATTGGGGATGTTAGGTAGGGCATTCCTCTCATCTATGCAATGTTGGATGATAGGTAGGAAGATACCTAATAATATATCATTGAGATGGACGATAAGCTTTCTCATCAACCTATTTATATTTTGATTACCCTTGGATCTAATTATAGTTATGTTAACCCTAAATTGGTGGATAAGTGTGGTTTTAATATAGAAGTGTATTCAGAATCTTGATTAGTAATTTTAGCTAGAGGTACAAAGAAGAGAGTACATAATTGTGTAAGAGCTTGTGCATTCGAGTTGAATGGTATGCCTACATTCGAACATTTAAATTTATTGTCATTGGGATCATATAGTATGCTATTGGGTATGGATTGGATATATCTTCATGAGACTAAGGTAGAGTGATATGATAGGGCTATTGAGTTTTTGGATGACAATGGAGAAAAAAATAATCTTACAAGGGACGAATAAAGCAACATAATTTAGAATGGTGATAGCTATGCAGGAAAACTGCAGTAGCAGAAAAGGACGTGTATTATTTGTATTGCATATTTAAAGTGATAATGGTAAAGAGGATGAGTATGAAGAGGTATTAAGAAGGTACCCGATCTTACAAAAATTTCAAGATGTGTTTCCAGCAGAGATGTCATAATTGTCGCCACAATAGAAGTAGACTTTCCTATTGAGTTGGTACTAAGGGAAATACCACCATGAAAGGCATTGTACAATACTAGCACTCTAGAGATAGTAGAGTTGAAGTTGTAGTTGAAGGAAATGCTTGAAAAAAGATACATTAGGCCAAGTGCATCAAATTGGGGTGTACGATTGTTTCTTGTGATGAAGAAGGATGGTAATCTCAGGCTATCAATTGATTATAAAAAGTTGAACAAGGTGACCATCAAGAACATAAATTTGTTGGCAAGGATTAATGGCTTGTTTGATCAGTTGAAGTGAGAAATAGTGTTCTCGAATAATTATATGAGATCCCGATACCATGAGTTACGCTTCAAGGAAGAGGAAATTTACAAGACAAAATTCCAAACTGGGTATGCAAATTATGAGTTTGTTGTTGTTCCATCTGGTTTAACTAATTCTCCATCCGCTTTTGTGCTTGATGAATAATGTGTTGTGTCCTGACCTGGACAATTTTGTCACTATATTCATTTTTGAAATCTTGATATATTATAAGAAGGAGGAATAACATGTCAAACACTTAGCAACAATATTGATATTTCTAGGAGAGAATCAATTGTATGCCAATCTTAGAAAATTAATTTTCTTTCAGATAAAGGTACATTACTTGGGATGTGGCTTCCAAGGAAGGCCTAACACTAGATCCAAAAAAGATAAGGGCTATCATGGAGTGGGTAGCTCCTAGAAATGTGGATGAGGTAAGATAATTCATGGGACGAGAAGGTTACTATAGGAGGGCCATCAGTAAATTCTCTCAGGTTGCATATCCTATTACACCACTATAGAGGTAAGGTATGAAATTTGAATGGACAGAGGAATCTGCAAGAAGTTTTGAGCAACAAAAGAAGTGGTTGACAAATTCTCCAGTGATAAAGATTGCAGATCCATACAAAGAGTTTGTGGTGTTTATAGATGATTGGAAGGGAGGCATTGGTGGTGTCCTTATCTAGGAAGGACACGTAAGGACATGTAGTGTGCTATGAGTCAATAAAACTGAATGAGAACAAGAAGAATTATTCGACACATGATATTGAGTTGGAAGTGATCATTCATCCATTGAGATGCAGAGGCATTAGCATTTTAACAAGAGGTTTTTATCGATGAGCGATAATAGTGGATTAAGGTATCTATTTGATCAACCAAAGATGAATGTAAGGAAATCTAGATGGCTGGCCACGATCAACAATTTCGAATTTGAGATCAGGTACATCAAGGGTAAAGAGAATAGGGTTGTAGATACTCTTAGAAAGAGGATATAGGTGAATCACATAGCATATATGAGTTCTTATGGGAAAGACTTATAAGATTGGATCTTAAAGGAACGACAACATCATGGAAGGCACATGGAGGTTATACACAAGTTACAATAGGGTACAAGTGATTAGGACGTGTGCTATCTTCTTAATGAAAATGGTTTTATCATATTTAGGGACATGATATATCTATTAGACAACAATAATATCAATAATATTATCTTGAGTCTCATGTAAAACCATATTCAGGTCACCTATGATACCAAAAGAAATTGACATCAATGAATAAGTTTTATTATTGGCAGAATATAAAGAAGGGTGTGGCAGAGTTTGTGGCTATATGTTTGGATTTTTAGTAGGTGAAAGCATAGTTTAAGCATCTAGGTGGATTACTACAAATGATTTTGATTCCAGAGTGGAAGTGGGAGGTCATTTCTATGGATTTAATTACATATTTTCTTAGGACATCTAGACAACATGATTCTATCATGGTCATGGTTGACAGGTTGAATAACACCCTTAATTCTAGTAGAATACACTTATTTAGCTAATTACATAGTGCAATTATTCATGAGAGATTTGGTAGGATTAAATGGTGTTCCATGTAATATTGTGTTAGACAGGGATGCTATGTTCACTACCAAATTTTGGGAGAATTTTTTTGTAGGTTTAGGGAAATTGTTGGCCTTCAACAAAATTTATCATCCACAGACAGATGGACAGAAAAATAGAGTCAACATGATATTCGAGGACATTTTGAGGATGTGTGTGATGAATAAACAGAGGATATGGAAGGAGTACATTCCATTGGTTGAGTTTGGTTAAAATAATAGTTACTAGGAATCACTAAGGATGAATCTATTTGAGGCACTCTATGGGTAGAGTTGTAATACTCCTATCAGTTGGAGTGATCAAGTGAACAGGGTGTTCATAGAACTAAACATGTTGGTAGAGATGGAAAAATAAATGCACATAATCAAGAAGAATCTAAAGGAAGAACAGGACAGGCATAAATGTTATGCATATCAGAACAAGATGTTTAAGGAGTTTTAGGTTGGGGAATAGGTGTACTTTCGAATCAAGCATAAGAAAAGACCCTTGAGGATTGGTTCATGTGCCAAGCTAGGACCTCAATATTGTGGCCCTTTAGATATTCTTAAGAATATTGGACCAGTGTCCTATACACTTGCACTACCTCCAATAGTGAAATTCCATGATGTTTTCCATGTGGCATAGCTTAAGAAGTATGTTAAAGATATTGATCATGTGATTGACCCGTATGTATTGCACATGGAACCAAAAGGAGAATTCTAGCCAGAACCATAGTTTATTTTGCAGAGAAATATGCTCATGCTTCGAAATTGAGAAATCAAGGATTTTAAAGTGAAGTGGAAGCAATTTGGGCCCGATGAAGCTAAATATGAGAAAGCATATCAGATGTGGGTTGTGTATCCTTATCTATTCATTGGTTGAGTGAATTTTTTATCAATATATTTTGATGTGATGTTTTGGTATATATACATATTTATATGGATTTAAATACAACCATGAGCTTTTTTATAGATCTCCAATAAGTGGTATGGGTGTCATGTAATTATGGTTGTTATTTTTTTATGTTTATCATGTTGGTTTTCTTCTCAGTAAGTTTTTCATTCTAAATATTGTAGCGGGCTAAGTTATAAATCTCAATGGGAAGTATGCTTTTCTTTCAATAGTCTTGTTTGTACTATGCACCATTAAACACAGAGGACAATGTTCCCCCAAGGGTGAAGGTTATGTAATAGCCTGGGTAAAAAATTCATGTTACTAAATAAAGCTAATAAAGGTGTTGGAATGAGGTTCCCTAGCTGCATTTTTTGATATATATTTTTGTAGTAATTATTCTGGCGTAGGGGATTTGGAGTGGGTCAAAGCCCCCAATGTATTGTAATGGGTCACAAGGTAGACCTAGAGTCCACAAACCATGGTTTGCGGACCACAATATAACAGAGGTTATGATGATATAAATAGATATATATTTTGAGTCTAGAGGTAAGTAAGAAATATTGATGCTAAATACGAACTAGGGAGATCTGTTTTGGGTAGTATTAGGTAAGGACTCCTGATGGATGTGTGCATAAAGATCCTCAGTCCTGCTGTGTGCGAACCCCGCTACCTGTGTGCGTGAGCTGTGATTTGGGTTTGTAACGTGGTTTTGGACGTTAATTAACATAGAATATGTTGAAGTATCTCTATATTATCTGAACTAGTTGCATTTACTATTGAAGTACCTCTGTGTTAGCTCTGATTGTGTCTGTGATACATAAATTAGCTACAATTGTGTTATTATGTGATAATAATTACTGATGCGCACATGGATGCAAAGGTCTTGCTAAGATCTACTTAATAATAGTAGCTTTTTTTATGTTTACATACTAGTTTTACTTTTAATCCAAACCTGGGTTAGGACCCCTCAAGCCAAAAAATGGTTCCATTGCCAGGACTGGGAGCATTTTGAGAGAAAGATCGGGTAATACCACAAGGTCATTGGTGACATGAGAAATTGGACCTAAAAGACTGGTTGGAAAAAATATTCAAGAATTTTCCATAAGAGAGAATTGCAACATGAAGCTAATAGTTAAGAAGTGGAAGAACAAGTATATTTTCACAGAAGTATACGAAATTTTCGTTGTAAATTTCGTGCATGAGCTACAAGAGTGGCTAGCAAGGCTAGTAGAATTCTAGACATGATAAAAGGACAATAAGGTTACACAGTGGACTCCGGAATTGATTCAACAGTTAGATAAGGCTGACAACACAATCACCTAGACTGTAGATAATTGGGTGGATAGTGTGCTAGGAGGATTTGTAATAGAATTCGTAGTTGATCATTTTATATCATACTCTGAAGTGGAGTGGAGGTTCTTCAAAGGATTCTGAGGTAACTTCTTGTGAAAATTTCCACTACTAATTAAAATACTACTGTGAGAAAAAGGAATTTTGTGCAACCACACCAAATGAATGACCTCTCATCAGGGTGAGAGTACAACACAAAGTGGTAAGTACTACCGAGTCAACTAAGAAGGGGATAGATCTATCTACAACCCTTTAAGAGAGCCATCTTCGCATGTAAGAACTAGTCCTCCCACTACAACATTGTCAAATCAACGTAAGGGAAAGTACTCCCCTACCCCTTCACCACTACCGGAAGAAGATATGGCCACACACATGAAGTTGCCCACCTTCAAGGGTGTGGGAGACGAAGACATGGACAAATTTTGGTTCATAGTGGAATCAGTATGGACTGTGCAAAATTTTGCTAGCGTTGTTGTAAAAAGGGCACAACTATCCCTCACCTTTGAAGGAAGGGCCCTGGATTAGTTCATGGAGTACATAGGCCAACATGCAGATCCATTGATATAGCAAATTAAGGATGCTTTAAAGCAACAGTTTCAGAATCCTAAGCCCTATGCTCAACTGGTGGTTGAATTAAAAGACTCTAAATAGGGACCCACTGAGTCTGTATGGGAGGTTGATCAGTGGTTAAATAAGGTTATTAGGGATGGGGAGTTTAAGTATGAGGATAGAAAACACAATACCTAAGAAATTGGAGCTTTAAGACTAGTTCGAAAAACAATTCAGGAATTTTTCATTAAAGAGAATCGTAGCACAAAGCTAACAACCGAAAAGTGGAAGAACAAATATATTTTTAGAGAAGTATATGAAATTTTCTTTGTGAATTTCGCACACTAGCTATAGGAGTAGCTAGCAAGGCTAGTAGAATTCCAGATGTGTTGGAAGGATGATCAGGTTATGCAGTGGACTCTAGAATTGATTCAACAATTGGAGAAGGCTAGCAACACAATCACCCAGACCATAGATCACTAGGTGGAAAGTGTGCTAGGAGGATTTGTAACATAATTCGTAGTCGATCAGTTTGTATCCTAATCTAAAGTGGAGCGGAGGCTCTTCAAATGATTCTAAGGTAAGTTATTGTGAACATTGCCACTATTGATTAAAATATTATTGTGCGAAATGGGTATTTTGTGCAGCCACACTGAATGAATGACCTTTGATCAGGGTGAGAGTACAACACGAAGCAGTAAGTATTATAGATTCAATCGAGAAGGGGGTATATCCATCTACAACCCCTTAACAGAGCCATCTATGCACGCATGAACTAGTCCTCTGGCTACACCATTTTTGAATCAGCATAAGGGCAATAAATCCCTTACCCCTCCACCACTACCGAAAAAAGATATGGCCACACACATGAAGCTTCCCACCTTCAGGGGTGTGGGCGATGAAGACATGGAACAATTTTGGTTCATAGAAGAATCAGTATGGACTACGCAGAATATTGCTAGCAATGCTATAAAAAGGGCACAAATATCCCTAGCCTTTGAAGGAAGGGCCTTGGACTAGATCATGGGCTACATGGGCCATCATGAAGATCCATCAATACAAGAAATTAAGGATGTTTTAAAATAACAGTTTCAGAAGCCTAAGTCATACACTCAACTGGTGGTTGACTTGAAAGACTTTAAACAGGGACCCATTGAGTCTATATGGGAGGTTGATCAATGTCTAAAGATGGGTATTAGAGATGGGGAATTTAAGTATGAGGATAGAAAAAACAAGGAATGATTCATTTCCATGCTATTACCTCACCTGTGTGGGCCTATGGGTCAGCAAGCGATTGATACACAAGAGAAAGCCTTGGAGATTTCCATGAAGCTAGAAGCTCCACCAAGAGAGGATGCCTAGTTTGGGGTACAATAGATCTAGGGATAGCTGGAGGCAAGGAACCTTGAAATTTAGAATTTCTGAAAGGAGCGAGAAAAATAATCTAGTCTAGATGTTTTGTGCATAAGATGTAGGGTGTCAGGCCACACCAAAGATCAGTGCCCTTTGCTGGTAGACTACATGCAGGCTGGGGGGCCCAACCCATTACGCGCTAAATAGGTTGCAGGACCAAGCAACCCCATGTTATGGTGTGTTGACTGCCGCGTAGCCGGACTACATGATACCAACCACTTCCCCCATGTTGCCGCCTATGTTCTAGAGTTGAAGTGATAATGGTGTCGATTCTGCTCATCTATGGGACATGAAAAACACAACTGTCAGACATATGAATTAATGATAAATAGAGGAAACCTATATAGGGTACAAGCTGACCCTTCATCACCACTATCCACCTCGAGATGAGGAGGCTCCCCAGCCAAAGTCTGGGGGTGGGGGGGGTCGGGGGGAGGGGCGGAAGTGCAAGTCGAGGAAGAGGGAAATTGATGTTCTATAATTGTGGAGAAGTAGGGAAATTCGCAAGGGACTGTCCAAACCCTGCACAAAAATATTTTAGATATTATAGACAATTGGATCATCTGATCGAAGATTGTTTGGTACTGATGGAAAATATGCAGGGGAAAATATGGACACCAACACAGAATGTAAAAAGGGTTAAGGTAGAACCACATGATAAGGAACCCAGTATTAATGGCATTACGCGTAGTGGCATGGCTACGGGAGGAGCTGAGAAAATAGCTGTGGCTGAACCCCTTTTCTGAAAATCCACTATCAAAAAGGAAATCCTAGACCTACAGAAGGAGAAAGAGACATTCCTAGAGCCTCACAAAGACTTTACCAAGGATGAGGCATCTACCTCCAAAGCCAGAACAAACCTAAAAGCAAATGGACAAGTTAAACCATGCCTATAGGCATGTATAAAGTTTCTAAGCATCCAGAAGGTAGTAGAAAATCTTCAAGCATTGATAGATAGCTACGCACAAGAGACTGAACCCCCATCAGAAGTTAAAGATGTCCACAAACTTTACAAGGATAAGAAACGCACTGGTCAAGAAATGCGGCTAACTGCGCAAATTGGCGATTATGAAATGGATTAGGTCATCCTGGATCTAGGATCTGATGTGAATGTCCTTCCCAAATAGAAGTGACAAAGGATGGGAGAGCCTAAGATGGAATGGTCTACTATAAAGTTGCACATGGCTAACCAACAAAAGGTCATACCAATGGGAAGACTATGAAATATTGTGGTCGATATCACAGGAGTTAAGTCATACGTGGATTTTGAAGTAATCCAGATTGAAGAGGATGCGAACCACTATCCTGCGCTTCTAGGACTAGACTGGGCTATAGACATGGGAGGCATTATCAACTTGAAGAAAGAAGCATGGTTTTTGAGAATGAGGGTATGAGATTAATAGTCCCTCTAGACCCAGTAGAGGAAGAATGGTATATAGAACTCGTGCACGAAGAAGACGACGTGGATCATATCTATAAAATAACCACCCAAGACGAGGATTCGATTAATCCTACCGCTGATGGTGTTCTTTGCTGGGAGAAAGACAGTGAATGCTTCTCTGACTCTGGTGGGGAGATAAAAAATTGACAGGACCGGTTGCATGACGTATCTTTTCTACGAGGTTTTAGGATCACAAACAACATCCAGTGTATCTCCTCATAGGTAAGAGAGTTTCCTTACTTTGATGATTCTGGTAGTATTAGGGATTTTCTTAGATCATTCAAAGACGAAGTCCCAAGGGAACGAAGAATGTGGGTGCTTAACCTAGCCATGCGTGCGACCCTTAAGCGGTGGTGGGAAACTCATAAAGGGACATTTTTGGATTGGGAGGAATGACGCGAGAAGATGATCCTATGATTTTAACCCCCGTTTCACCTACGCATGGAGACTTTCCTTGGCCAAGGGGAGCCACGCAAGAACTTCTCCGCATGGATGGAGATGTGGTGCGAAAGGACTGGGGATGAATCGGTCCACCTGTTCATTCATGCCTTGGGACCAATCCATGAGCGCATCTGCCACTGGGAAACCACGAGGGACAATTTTTTGGGGAAGTTCGGGTTGATAGGAGAAACTGAGGAATTGGAAGAAGCCCTACAAGACATAGATGCCCTAGTATTCGATGAATCACGACCTCATGTGGAGTATGGGGAACTAGCTTGGGATACACAAGTGCAGGATATTGCTAAGTGTCACAATCTATCAATGGAGGAATGTGGAGAAGATCCATGAAATATGACTATCCTAGAATCAGGGGGAAAACGAGCAGTTGTTGGACCCCCACTGCAAGCCATCGATGTGACCAAGCCTCTTAAACTAAAGGAAGTAAACATTGGAACATAAGAAAAACCTAAGCTAGCTAGAATTGGGGAGTACTAGGATGATAATACCATTGGGAATGTGGCGAAACTTCTCATGGAGTACCGGGACCTGTTTCCTACGAAATTCTCAAAACTCAAAGGTATTATAGGGGACCCGGGGTTCATGTGAATCACTTTAAAACTGGATGCATGCTTTGTAAAGGAGCAGCCTTACCAATTGACAAAATGCTAGTTGCAGGTATCATCGAACAAGTAGAACAGTCAGGTTGGGTAAGCCCTATGGTGGTCCAAGAGAAAAATACTAAAGGATAAATAAGAATCTACGTCGACCTGCATAAGCTGAATGATGCCTGCATATAGGATCCCTTCCCTACGCCATTATCTAATTAAATCCTTGATAGTGTGGGATGGCAGGAAGGATTTTCATTCACTGAAAGGTTTTCGGGTTACCATCAAATCAAGATCACACATGAAGATCGTAGCAAAACTACATTTTCCACCGAATGGGGATCCTTCCAGTACACTGTTATGTCATTTAGGCTCAAAAATTCCCCTGCTATCTTTTTGCGATTAGTGGTAATAGTCTTAAAGGAGTTCATTCACAAGTTCTTGGAAGTATACTTTGATGATGGACATTACTTGGATTGGTAAAGAAGCACGTCTAGAAACCGCACATGATGTTGGATGCCTGTAGAAAGCACCAGATTTCCCTAAATAATTGAAGTGCACATTCTATCTGTCTTTCGGGATCTTGTTAGGCCATATAGTTTGTCGGAATGGACTGATGGTTGAGCCCACAAAAGTTGCAATTATCATCAATTTAGAAGTCCCCATAATTGGAGAAGCATTTGGAAAACTCCCCTTAATTAAGTTCGATGACCATGACCTTTCCAACCTGGACGCCTTCCCAAAATTGGCACCTGAGCTATATCTCGAAATTTTACTAGAGCATGATGTGCTATGGGTAGTGCCAATGCTATGGGCTCATGGGTTAGACGATTCAGGATTACTAAACTTGCTGCGGATACCTCACTTTGGTCGATATAGTATAACTAACCAAGTTGTGCGAAAGCTACTAGCCTTGATCCATGACATCAACTTGTTGATCTAGGACTACATTTCCATTGATGCCACCCTAATTCACCACATTCATGGTCCCCCTATGGAGGAGATGAATCCCATTGAGCGTGTCGGCAAGAAGTATGAGCAACAGATCACCGACAAAGTGCGATAAGACTAACATGTCGAGCGAAACACCAGAGGGTTCCTGATCAGCACCATTTTCGACCCGAAAGTGCGCATGGGTACCCTACTGATGGCTTGTAAAATGATGCACAAGAGATAGGCCATGACTATCCTTGCCTATGTAATTCATCTTGCTCGCCGCTACAAAAAGAAGTTCTACTTTAACTGGTCGCAATTCCTCTACAACTCAAAATTCCGTGGCCTAGAAGTTCCACCAAGATGGAGGTTCCCCTAGATGTAGCGCAAGGCGTGGAGCATGAATTGCAGCAGGACATGGAGACTGAGGGTCTGGATGCACAGCGCGTTGGCTACCCACATGGCACAAAAAATACAACAGAACCTCTGAAGGGCCAATGAATGAAATGATGGGCTATGGGGTCCGGTAGGGAGATTGAGGATACTTTAACCGAGGAAGATTTGGAGAAAATTGAAGATGTGATCACCCTTGCTTCGGAAGATAGGTAGCTTGCCTTGGAAGAGCAGCGAAAAGCCATATTTTTCACATTACAGTCTAATCTCTAAACTCTTCATCTCAAATCCAATACCCTACAGATGAGCATGGTTCAAGCGACCAACACTGAGTTGATCTCCACAATAGAGAGTCGCCTCTGCTCCCTACCAGGTGAAAAAATCACTCTAAGTCCACCTAATTTATGTGCGCAATTCTAGGCCTATGCAGAAGTACATCTGGACATGGCCCTGCTTCCGCACGAGCTATTGCAGGTTCTCCACACATCCCTCTTTGAGGAAATCTAGCACAGAGACTAGCGGGTGCAGCAGCAGCTAAGTACATCCGAGCAAACCATTGTAGAAAAAAATATTGAGGTGTCCTAGGTACAGGCCGCATGTATCCTTGCCACTTCACAGCAGACCAAGTTGGAGTTCCTGATTAGTAGACTCTATGAAGATGTGACCGAAGACAATCCAGCCTCTGCCACCCCCCATGCTAAGATTGAGGGAATCGTTGCAGCCCTAAAATTTTCTCGGACCGAGATCCAAAATGTTAAGATCGAGATGGATCAGGAGATTACTACATTGAAAGCTAAGTTGCAGCCGGAAACCCCTCCTGAGGTATGTGCTCAAAGAATTTTTCCAGTCATAGAAGCTACGAACACCATTACAGCTTAGATTGCTCAAGGCACTGAATTTCTTGAGACATCTATGCGGATGTGGTATACGGTGCAGCGTGACCCTCTGCTACATGAATTTACCCAAGAATTGCACCAGAAGGAAGAAAAAATCAAGCAAATGAAGGCTACAATGCCCACTCTGATCCTAGCTCAATGCCTGGCATGTCTTCGAGCCATCCATGCACTCAAATATTACCTGGAAGGGCCTCGCCATAAGAAGAAGGTCTTGAGAAACCACCTCAAGCCATGGGCCGATGAAGCCCTAAATATACCTCATGACTTGGATGTTGTGGTCAAACTGCTGAATCAGACTTTGGAGAGTGTCACCGTCGCCATTGAAGGCCCAACCTTGTAGAATTTGGTGGACATTACGCAAAACGTTGTCGTGCAGAGCAAAGGAGTGTTTCCCCCTCAGGTCGATGCAATCAAGTAGCTCCAGGAAAATATGCAAACCCCACGATGCCTGTTACTCATGATGAGTCACAAGATTGTGCTATGGGCCTGTTGGAATGGGGTCCCCTAGCTGCATTTTCTGATATATATTTTTGTAGTAATTAGTCTAGTGCAGAGGTTTTGGGGTGGGTCAAAGCCCCCAATGTATTTTAATGGGTCAAAGGGTAGACCTGGGGTCTGCAAACCATGGATTGTAGACCACAGGACAGCACAGGCTATGCTGATATAAATAGATAGATAGTTTGAGTCTATAGGTAAGTAAGAAAGTTTGATGCTAAATATGAACTAGTGAGATCTATTTTGCGTAGTATTGGGTAAGGAATCCTACTAGCTGTGTGCATGAGGATCCTTAGTCCTGCCGTGTGTGGGCCTCGCTGGCTGTTTCAGCAAGCTATGAATAGGGTTTGTAACTTGGTTTTAGACATTAGTGAACACAGAATCTATCGAAGTATCTGTATGTTATCTGAACTGGTTGCATTTACTATTGAAGTACCTCTCCGTTAGCTAAGATTGTGTCTGTGATATATAATTTAGTTGCGATTTTGTTTCTTGATAATAATTACTGATGTGCACATGGATGCGAAGGTGTTGCTAAGATCTCCTTAATAATAGTAGCTTTGTTTATGTTTACATGTTAGTTATACTATTAAGGGCTAGGTAATAAGCTTGCTTATGTGTGAGCCTAATAGATCTAAAAAAGACTGCCTTAATTACCCACTTTCTCCTAGGGTGTAGAAACCTGGTTCCAACACCCACCAATACTACTTTGGGCGAGACCTTCGCCTATGAAAGTGGGTCATTGCTGAAAGGGCCACTAGTATAGTGGTTTGTTGGCAAACCTTAACCCGAACCTAGGTCAAGATCCCTCAAGCAAACAAAAGGAAAAATAATAACCATGGTCATGGGACATGTACTCCAAGATGAATGTTGGGAAAAAAATTCTAGATGGTATTCATTTGGTTTATTATAGCTAAGTAAGTTGGAAATGGCAATGGAAGAGGCTTTGGAAAGGAAAAATGGCATTTTGGGAAAATTATTTATGAAAATAATGGAAATTAGGAGAAAATGAAGGTGAAACATCACAAGCTACATCTTAGGACGAAAATGAGGGAAAATAATGCAAAATTGAAAACAATAATGGCATCATTAATAAAAAAGCTTCTAAGGATTAGTTGGTAACTTTTGTCAATTCAGTTTTGGAGCTCTCTCTCTATTCCCTATCTCTCTCTCACTCTTGGACACTTAGATCTTTGTTGGAGCACTCTACTGTTGGATTAGGGAAGGAAAAGGAAGGAACAAGGAAGTAAATATAAAGAAAGGAAAAGATTTGTCAATCATCTACTGCGTGATTACTTGGAGTTATCAATTTACATGTGTGATTTCCTTGCTACGTTTGGCTTGCATGGTACATGCATGTGTGTATTTGGTTCCCTTGTTGTCATTAGCATAGGATTTTATCTAAGATGAAAATGTTCTTCAGCCTAGCCATGCCTTTACTAGATAGCCATAGTCTTGTGGGTTATCTTGTATTTGGAGTTAGATTGTCGGTTGGTTTCAAAATTGAGTGAGGTGGTATCCAAAAGAAATAATGCATGGCCTAGGAATCCATGGAATGGAGAAGGTGGAATTGCAGTAAAGGTAGATTTTGTGTGCCTCTATAGGCCTAGTGTTATAGCATCATTTTCCACCTTCATATGCTTGATGATTGATACTTTTTCCTTGGGCACCCTTTCCCCTCAGACTTGAACATCTTCTTCACAAAAAAACGTATCTGACCCAATGCACCTGGACTCTACCCAGACTTTTCAGCATATATACGCGAGTCCATTCATAGATATCCATGTATACCTTTTTAATCATTAAAAAATATATAATATTCCCTGTTTTCAAGGCAGGGTTGATGGTTATTCCCACAATTCAACACCCCAGCCCGTGGCCTAATTGTTTCCAACTGGTGAAACTAATTTGGGGGAGTATAAAAGCCCCTCATGTGCATGGCCTAAGAGAGGGAGAAAATTATAGATATTATACTCTGTTGGAGCCCTATTTCAAGTCTGATATTCTCATGCCTCTTGCACTTCCCAGGTATATTCAGGAAACCATTGTTTCCTTGAGATGCTCATCATCATATATGACATCTAGTGTGAACACATCTTGGAAGAATTCTTGTGAGGGGAGGGCTGGACGGATCCAGAGGACGATATGCTCGAAGGCTGTGGAAGGATTCAGGTGAACTCTCCAAATTTTTATTACTGTACATGCCATTTATAATAAGGAGAACCATCTTGTTCCAGATACTCATGTTGGGCATGTGTTATATTCTTTCCACGACTAAGCACGCGTGGGGGGGAAAGAGGGGGGGCGATAGCCCCCCCTGTTGGGGTTCGGGGCAGCGCCTCGGTGAACATTTTTGGTCCTTAATTTCCGGTGGGTAGTCCGCGTCCATGGTTTTTTGCATGGTTTTGCACATGGTATTTGGGTATGATGGTTTTTGGCCCCTGGTATTTTTGTAGATCCGGTCAAGGGAACTATGGTTATGTTCTAATCCAGGGTTTATGGATTGGGGTTTATGTATGCTTTGGCATGTATATATATGTGTGTTGTAACACTAAAAGGAATATAATGAAAAATCAAGCTGGTCGTCCCGATTTGGGATCGAGGGGAAAATCTCTGTGTTTATCTGTTTTATGTTTTATGCTCTCACTATTGTTTATTTTCTGTTATAAGATTCGTGTGTAGATAATTTCTGTTCAGGGTTAAAACCTACATTTGGTATCAGAGCTGTTTCGGCTTCAAGGTGATGCCTTTGCTGCTGAGTGTTTTTTGCTTGGGCCTGAGGTAGACCCTGTTTAGTGGGAGATATGCAAGATCGATTCTTTCTGTGAAAGAATATGGCGAGTGGCGGGAAGATAGAGATCGAGAAATTTAATGGTCAGAGTTTTGAGTTGTGGAAGCGCAAGATGGAGGATCTGCTAGTGGATAAAGATCAGTGGATCGCGGTAGATCTAGGTACTATACCAACGACAATGTCAGATGAAGACTGGAAGAAACTAGATCGGAAGGCTAAGAGTACAATATGGTTGTGTGTCTTAGATTCAATATTGTTGAATGTATCTGGGAAAGCTACGGTGAAGACCTTGTGGGACAAGCTAGGGAATTTGTATCAATCTAAGTCTCTAGTGAATAAGTTGTTCCTGCGGAAAAAGTTGTATAACCTGAGGATGAAGGATGGAGACTCGGTGATAGAGCATATGAACACCTTCAATACTGTGGAATATCAGTTTTCGTCTGTTGATATTAAAATCTCATATGAAGATAAGTGAATCAGTTTGTTGTGCTCTCTACCAGACTCATGGGACAGTCTAGTTATTGCAATAGGTAGCAATACAACTACCTTGAACTTTGATGATATTGTCTCAGCCTTGCTGTTGGAGGAAATGAGACGGAGATATATGGAGGGTCAGAATGGAGATGCCTTATCTGTACGAGGAAGGTCCCAGAACAGAAACAAGAATAAGGTTTTGAGTGGGAGATCTAAATCTAGAGGGAGATCTAAATCTCCTGGAAAGTTTGTAAAGGTGTGCTGGAAATGCGAAAAGAAAGGACACTACAAAAAGGAATGCAAATCTAAAGCTCTTGAGAAAGGAAAGGGATCTGATGAAGCTCCTTCTGCAAAGGCAAAAACCACCTCAGATGAAGGTGGGGATGTGTATTTGGCTTCTTCTTCAAATACACATGTAGATCATGAATCATGGTTGATTGACTCAGGTGCATCCTTTCACTTCACTCCTCATAGGGAGTGGTTCTGCGAGTATGAGAAATATGATGGTGGTGATGTCTTCCTAGGGGATGATAGGAAGGCCAGAATCATCGCACGTGGAAAGGTCAAGCTGAAGATGTAAGGTGGAAGGATTAGAACACTTCCTGGTGTTCTACATATTCCTACATTGGCTAGAAATCTAATTTCTGTAAGCAATATGGATGATGCAGGTGTAAAAACAGTGTTCAAGAAAGATGCCCGCAAGATGGTTCGGGGAGCACTGGTATTAATGCGGGGAGTTCGGACTGGAACTCTGTACAAGCTACAAGGTAGCATAGTTATTGATGGGTGTAATAGTTCTGTGGTTCCTGAAAGTGGGACGGAAAGCATAGCTGTGTCTGGAGAAAAGACCATGCTATGGCATCAAAGGCTTGGACATATTGGAGAGAAGGGCCTTTGGATACTGCATAGAAATGGTATGGTAGAAGGTATGTCTTATTGCTCTCTGGATTTCGATTTATGTGAACATTGTGTATATGGGAAGCAGAATCGGGTGATTTCTTCCTCTGGTGCTAAGAGGGTGAACTAGATATTAGAACTTGTGCACAGTGATGTGTTTGGGCCTGTGTCAGTTCCGTCACTGGGAAATTCTGTGTACTATGTTTCATTCATAGATGACTTCTCAAGGAATACATGGATATATTTCTTGAGGAAGAAATCTGGAGTCTTTGACAAATTTAAGGAATTTAAGGCTCTGGTGGAAAACCAGATTGAGAAGAAGATGAAGGTGTTGAGGACAGATAATGGTGGGGAGTTCTGCAAGAAGGAATTTGAAGAGTTCTGTAAGAAGTGTGGTATAGCACGACAAAAGACTACTCCATACACACTGCAGCAAATTTGAGTTTAAGAAAGAATGAACAGAACACTGATGGAAAAGGCAAGAAGCATGCTCAGTGGTACCGGGTTAGGACAAGAATTCTGGGCAGAGGCAGTGGAGACTGCATGCTATCTGGTTAACAGATCACCTTCATCAGTGTTGGAGGATAAGACCCCACATGAGGTATGGACTGGTAAGAAACCCTCTCTTTCACATATAAGGGTATTTGGATGTGATGCATATGTACATGTTCCAAAGGAGAAAAGGACCAAGTTGGATAATAAATCTGAAAGGTGCATCTTTATTGGGTATAAGGATGGTTTAAAAGGTTACAAGCTTTGGAACCTGGAAACAAGGAAGGTTGTGTACAACCGAGATGTGGTGTTTAGAGAGGTGAAAGATGTTTTTACACATGAAGTCCTACCAAAGGAACCTGAGAAGATAGAGTTTGAGCTAAAGGAGGATGAATCAGACTCTACAACAGAAGAAGACTCAGAAGATGAAGAGCCACAAACTCCAGCTTTGAGAAGATCAGCTCGGGAAAGAAGGCAACCAGAAAGGTATAGTCCATCTGCTTTCTGTTCAGGTTTTGCCTTAACTATAACTGATGATGAACCCAGAACTGTCAGGGAGGCAGTAGATTCAGAGGATGGAAAACTCTAGAAGGAGGCCATGGTTGATGAAATGGCATCCTCGCACAAAAATGATGCATGGGATCTGGTGGAGTTGCCGGCTGGAAGGAAGCCCATTGGGAGCAAATGGGTGTTTAAGAAGAAGATGAATGTAGAAGGCAAGGTGGAGAAATACAAAGCTCGGTTGGTAGCGAAAGGTTATTCCCAGGTGCCGGGAATTGATTTTGGTGATATTTTTCCTCCTGTTGCCAAAGTTACTTCTATTAGATTACTTTTATCTGTTGCTGCTGCATTTGATTTTGAGATAGAACAGATGGATGTGAAGACAACATTTCTTCACGGGGATCTAGAAGAGGAGATCTACATGAAGCAACCCGAAGGCTTTATGGTGAAGGGTAAGAAAGAACTGGTATGCAGGTTGAAGAAGTCTTTGTATGGGTTAAAACAGTCACCAAGGATGTGGTATCAGAAATTTGATACCTATACACGGGGACTTGGCTTCACCAGAAGCAAGGAGGATCACTGTGTTTATTTTAAATTAATTGGTGACCGTGTTATTTATTTGGTCTTGTATGTGGATGATATGTTGTTGATTGGAATGACAAAGAAATTATCCAAGATTTGAAGACCCAACTGTTCTCCAAATTCGACATGAAGGATCTTGGTGCTGCAAACTATATTTTGGGCATGGAAATTAAGAGAGATCGGGCAAAGAGGATGCTCTGGTTAAACCAGAGGAAGTATGTCGAGACTATATTGCATAGGTTCAATATGCAGGATAGTAAACCAGTGAGTGTTCCTATTCCTGTAGGTGCAAAGTTGTCTGCTGAACAGTGTCCCAAGACACAAGAAGAAGAGGAGGATATGTCCCGTGTTCCATATGCAAGTGCAGTGGGTAGCCTGATGTATGCAATGGTCTATACTAGACCAGACATTGCACATGCAGTGGGAGTATTGAGCAGTTTTATGTCAAACCCAGGGAAGGAGCATTGGACAGCAGTGAAGCGGGTTTTCAGATATTTACGTGGCACTAGTGATTATGGCTTGTGCTACCAGGGAAGACCAGGATTGGAAAGAATGTTGGACATTCGTGGTTTGTTGATGCAGACTGGGCTGGAGATCTGGACCAAAGAAGATCTACAAGTGGGTATGTGTTTAGCCTATTTGGAGGCGCAGTCAGTTGGATGAGTAAAAGACAGTCTGTAGTGGCTCTTTCAACTACAGAGGCAGAATACATAGCGGCCACTCATGCAAGCAAGGAAGCAGTTTGGTTGCAGAGATTGTGTTCAAGTATGGGGTTGGTACAACAAGCTATAAGGATAGACTGTGATAGCCAAAGCGCAATTTTCTTGGCTAAGAACCCTGCTTATCATTCAAAGACAAAGCACATTGATGTTCAATATCACTTTGTTAGAGATATGGTTGAGGCTAAAAGGGTGTTGCTGGTAAAGGTGGACACTCTGAAGAATGTTGCAGATGCATTGACAAAGTCTGTGAGCACTCAAAAGTTCTCTTGGTGTAGAGAAACAATGGGTGTTGAAGAATTGGGCCAATGACTAAGCCCTCCTGTGGCCCCCCGTGGAAAGAAAACAACAAGTGGGAGAATGTTGGGTATGTGTTATATTCTTTCCATGACTAAGCACGCGCGGGGGGGTAAGAGGGGGGGCGATATCCGCGTCCATGGTTTTCTGCATGCTTTTGCACATGGTATTGGGGTACGATGGTTTTCGGCCCCTGGTATTTTTGTAGATCTGGTCAAGGGAACTACGGTTATGTTCTAATCCAGGGTTTATTGATTGGGGTTTATGTATGCTTCGGCATGTATATATATGTGTGTTGTAACACTAAAAGGAATATAATGAATAATCAAGCTGGTTGTCCCGATTTGGGATCTAGGGGAAAATCTCTGTGTTTATCTGTTTTATGTTTTATGCGCTCGATATTGTTTATTTTCTATTATAAGATTCGTGTGTAGATAATTTCTGTTCAGGGTTAAAACCTACAACTCACGTGTTTATATCTCTTTATATATGTGTAATGATCATTAATTGAATGTTTAATATTTTTCTTATGATATTATGCATGAGTTACACTAACATATAGGAACTTTATATGCTATAAAACTAGAGTTTCGTGTTCATTATTTCTTGATTTTCAGGTTACGAATCATGAAGGGTTGTTGGGGGTTTGCACCCCATGGGATCTACATCAAGCGTTGGACTTTCAGGTAAGTTTTGCAACTTGCTATATCTAGTTTTCAGTATAAAATATAGGTTAAGTGAGTCCTTCTTGAGTGGTATGCCCCTGACATGTGAAGGTTTCTGACCCAAAAACCTTTAGGGTATTACATCCCAAAATATAAATGGCGACTCCAATGGGGATCACATTTTTGTGATTTCATGTTTGGGTTGTTCTATCTGTCTTGTAGGTTCCCAACAGTTTCTATCACTTTTTCCAGTTCAGTAAATCTTTTTTTTTAGTCAGACAGAAGACATGGTCTCCTGATCAGGCTTGACCCTTCTTGTTTTTCTTTATTTACCTTTCCATATATGGATTTTCTTCTGCACAGTTCCGTATATATATTATTTTTTGCAAAGGGACCCACATATATGTTATTTTCCTTTGACACCGTTGCATATACATGCTTGTTTCTAAACTCCAAAAGCGTGTATTTCTAGGTAAAATTTGAAATTTTTGGTTTTAAGAGTTTCTGGTCTTGTCTTCCTGTACTGACCTATTCCTGTAGTATCTTTCAAGTCTCTGGACTATGTTTAAAAGGGTCTTATGTCTATTTCTCTCTTATTTATGTGAAGACCCGCTCATTTGGAGAAACCTTCGTTTATTGTGTTGTCAATTTTGGCTTGAGCACCAAGAAATTTTCCTGAAGTTTCTTGGATGTTCTGAGTATTCAGGACAAAGAGCTTCTGCTCATTTACTATTTCCTAACCTTATGAGTTGCCTTTCATTTGGTTTTTCACATTTGGTGTGTGTAGTTTTATTGATTTCCTAGACTAATTTTGTTGCAATTTTCGAAGAGTCTCTTGTTGATTATTTGGAGTTTTTGTTCATTACAAGTTTATACTATTGTGCTAAGTTGGTTTATTGAGTTTCTTGTCTTCCTTTTGCTCATACAAGTCCCACTGCAAGAGTGGAAAGGTTGGATTTTGGCATTTTTTTGAGGGTTTTGCTTGAAATTCAAGTTTTCTTGACTCAGTTACTGGATAGTTCCATTGGTATTTTTTGAAATCTCTTTTTCCTATAAACTCAAAAGCCCAAAAAACATTTTTTTTCCGTTGCTTTTGTTTTCATTTTGTTTGAAGGTTTATTTTCATCTTTTGAAGCCTTTTTAAGTGTCTAATATTCGGTTCTTGACTTGATTAGGAAGGGAGTCTTCTTTGGATTTCTTTCTCTCATATCAAGTATGTTTTGGCATTTTTATACATAGGAGTTCTAATTTGGGACCTGAATCTATTGATTGCCAAAAAGTGATTGAACCTTGGTGTCTTTAGAGACTTCTCTTTGCTTGTTCAGATTCAACATCTTAGGATTTGCATATCATTGGTAATTTGCATTAGGTGCACATACACTTTTTTAGTCTTTTCTGTAACTTTTAAGTTGTGTGAAGTGTAAACATCTAAAAATAAAATAAAATATAGTTTCGTAGAACCTGTGTAAAAATCACTCTTCATCAAAAGGAAATCAGTGCATTTGCATATAGTTTGGTTTTCATTGGTTTCTTTCTGTGTCATACAAACACTATCAGTTTCATTTCCACATGCCCTTGACATAAAATGATAGCCAACTAAAATAAGCGATATAATTAAAAACAACTAGCAACTTTTTGTATTATTGTCATACACCAACTAGCTAGGTTGTAGGGCCTTAGGTTCGGTGAGTGGAGTGTTAACTCTCCAAGGCTGCTCAAATTTTGAAACATAGAAGTTTATTAATGAGAAAAATCCAACACCGTTAAGTGGACCAGGAAAGCTCTCCTCCAGAGAGTCACGCATGAGGTAAAGTGCAGGCAGAGAAGAGAGATACCCCCTCTCCTATTTGCTGAATCTTGACCTAAGACCATTCCTCCTGGTTGCCGATACAAATTGGTGCCCATAGTTGCCTATCCTAGGGACCACACAGGTGACTACGGGGGGGAATACCTTTGGTACCTGAGGCATACATTGCATCACTTCCATCAATGCTTCTGGAGGGTGCCCTTGCGAAGCTTAGGTACTTGCACCAGCAAAGGCTGTTGTTAGGAGGTCAACTTAACTATTTCTATTACCTTCGCTACTAGGCCTGGGTTGTGATTACCCTAGACTACTTTCGAGAGGTCTTGTTCTTCGCTTTCTTGAATTTTGGTGTCTGGTCCTCATCACCCAGAGTGGAAATACTTGAGAGCTGCTTCATATTACGAGGCCCACTATTGAGCCTATACCTCGGATGCCAAAGGAATCTACAAAGTGTACGATGATTAATCCAAATGCCAAGGCTGCACAGAACTACTCTGTTGTAGAAGATCTAGCACAAAGTCCTTGTGCCCTGTTGGCTCTCGAGGTGCTCCAATCTTGCCCAGCTCAGCGAACTGCTCTCCTTGCTGCTATTAGGGCTTTTGATCCAAATAATTCTCTTATGATTACATTTGATATGTCTAATTCAAAAAGGGACTCCCTCATCATATAGCTTTCCATATTAGATCATTGTATAAAAAATTCAATATATTTCGAACGGTCGTAGATGAGGGTGCTTCCACGTGTGTGATGTCTCTCGCATGCTGGAAGGGAATAATATCTCCTGCAGTTGTTCCCTCAGCCACTCTTCTAACTACGTTTGATGTCCGTTCTCACAGGCTGCATGGTATTGTCCCGGCTTTGCCAATATGTGTTGGGGTAAAAACTGTTAACATCGAGGTTGAGATAGTTGATGCACACTTGGACTATAACCTTCTATTGGGGCAGAACTGGATTTATGAGATGGACGTCATTGCATCCTCATTATTTCTCATTATTTGTTTCCCTCACAAAGGGAGGATTGTCATAGTTGACCAACCGGATTGTTCTCCTATAGACCCAAATGCTTCCACTGACACAACTATTCCTTTAGTGGATAATATCAAGCCACTGGTTGAGAATCTAGGGGTTGGAATGTATTCTTCTTTGATGGGTACTTTTAATCTTCCACCTCCTTCCATTCATATAAATGAAATTTCATCCTCCAAGGCTCCTATTCGAAGAGAGTTCTTTAGAGCTCATTATTTTCTGGACCCTTGGACCTTACCTTCCACTACCTCCACATTAGCGAAAGATCAAGTGGTTGGAAAGGAATTTCCTATCTCTGCAGCTAAGATTTCTTATAGCTCTATTGTTGACACTGCAGAGTCCACTCCAATTTCTCTTTCATCATAGGAATTGGATGGATATTTGGCCCCGGATTGGACTCTTAATTCTTCTTCTACCCAGGATTTCCTTGATAAAATTCTTCTCTCTGAAGAGGCTATCCTAGAAGCTATGAATGGTATAGACAGACCGTGGGATGATTTTCATCATCGGTCTTACTTTTTACCAGATTTGAGTGAAGTTGAATCAATTTTTCCTAGTCCTCAGTCTTCTGGTCCTATTCACCCGGTCCTGAACCCTTTAGCACCTACACAGGTTTTTACTGAAGGGAACATGGCTATGATTTCTTCTACTATCCTAGTGAACATTTCCAAAAATCTCAACATTATCGAGAATGTTTTCATCGGAGCTGAATTTTCCCCTGAAGAGGTTCAAATCTACATTGACCTCTTTTGAGAGTTTATGGATCTGTGCACTTGGTCTTATGAGGAAATTCCTACTATAGATCCATCTATTGTACAGCATGAGATCAAGTTATACAAAAGTTCTAAGCCTGTAAGGAAAAACCTTCATCTAGTCAACCCTAGGAAGGTAGCAACTATCAAAGACGAGGTAGAAAATTTGCTCAATGCAGGATTCATTTTCGTTGTTCCTTTGACAGAATGGGTTTCAAATCCAATCCCAGTGGACAAGAAACAAGGAAAAATTTGAGTTTGCATTAATTTCAGAGACCTAAATAAAGCATGTCCTAAAGATAGTTACCCCACACCTTTCACAGATCAGATTATTGATGAGTGTGTGGGCAATGAGATTTTATCCTTCATGGATGATTTTTCTGGATATAATCAAATTACTATCCATCCTGAAGATCAACATAAGACTGTATTTATTTGTCCCTAGGGTACCTTTTCTTACAAGAAGATGCCTTTCGGCCTTAAAAATGTTGGAGCTAATTTTCAGCAAGCCATGTCATATGCCTTCCACGACATCAAACATATGATAAAGGCATACTTGGATGATTTAACTGCTCATTCTCGCAAGAGAATTGATCATCCTTCTCACCTCCATCAAGTATTTGAAATATGTCAGTTGTACAAGATCAAGTTAAATCCAAACAAGTGTGTTTTTGCAGTCACATCCGGTCCATTGTTGGGATTTATTGTGTCTACAGAAGGGATTCAGGTAGATCCTTCAAGGTTGAGGAAATACTTCTATTGCCTCCCCCGTCGTCTATTCATCAACTTCAAAGTCTACAAGGAAAAGCTAATTTTCTGCGAATATTTATCGTAAATTATGCCGAGATTATAAAATTATTTATGAGATTATTAAAGAAGGGAGTCCCATTTTTGTGGGATGACTTTGCTCAACGCTCATCAATGCTTTGAAAAAAGCATTAACCCCTGATCCTATACTGATTCCACCTGATTATAGCAGGGATTTCCTCTTGTATCTTGTAGCAGCATAACTATTATTGGTATGGTTCTGGTTTAGGAGGATGATGCTCTTTCAGAGCATGTTATATAGTACCTTATTCGAGGCCTGGTAGGACCTGAACTCCAGTATTCTTCAATAGAGAAGCTTGCTTTAGCAGCTGTTCATGTTGTACTGTGGCTCAAACATTATATTCTCCTTCGAAAAACTTATGTTTTGGTAGCAGTCAATCCATTTCAGTTTGTTCTCAGTAGGAGAGTGATTGGGGGAAAATACAATAGATGGATTTTCATTTTGTAGGAATTTTATCTTCAGTTTATGTCTGCGAAGTCTAAGAAATCATTATTTTTTGAAAAATTAATTTCTGAGTTGCCTTGTGGAGAGGAGACAGTTTATGATGAATCCTTTCTAGATGAACATATTTTTCTCATTTCTTCATAGGATTCTTGGTATGGGGATCTCATAGTATATCTTCAGACTGCAAAGATTCCCTCGAATTTTTCGAAATATGAGTGCTATAAGTTACTTCACTTAGCTAAAAATTATTTAATCATTGGTGACACTTTATATCATCGCGAGGTCAATTCAATCCTTAGACGATGATTAACTCTCAAAGAAGCTCAGGTAGTATTGAATGATTGCCACAATGGAGCTTGTGGTGGTCATTTATTTGGGCTTGCTACAGCCCAAAAAATCTTGTGTGCATGATACTTTGGCCTTCAATTTTCAAATATTTTATGGAGTCATTAAAATGGTGTCATCCATGTCAAGTGTATACTTGAAAGATGTGCACTCATCTAGATCCGCTCTTCCCTGTCGTCACTGTCAGTCCCTTTACAAAGTGGGGTATTGATTATACTACTTGTAACCCGCCTTTCGCTAAAGGTCACAAGTACATTATTGTAGTAGTAGAATAATTCACGAAGTGGATCAAGGCTATGCCCACTTTTGGGAATGACGCTGAGACAACAACTCTTTTTCTCTTCAATCAGGTCATTTCTCATTTTGGTATTCCCAAAGCAACTGTCACTGATCATGGAAGTCACTTTCAAAACAACCTAATGGCTGAATTGGCTCTAAAATTAGGTTTCTGGCAGGAGCATTCATCTCCATATTATCCTCAGGCCAATGGGCAGGTAGAAGCCGTGAACAAATCCTTGAAGAAAATTCTTCAACGGACAATTGATAAAGTTCGATCCAATTGGCACATTATGCTGTATCCTGCACTTTGAGCATACCGGATGTCAATGAGAACATCAACTGGTTTTACTCTGTTTCAACTAACTTATGGGTTGGAATCAATATTTCCCATTGAGTGTGAAATTCCTTCTCTTAAGTTAGCCGTAGAACTTCTTCCTGAAACCTTTAGTCTCAAAGAAGGTCTCCTTCATTTGGAACATCTCGATGAGTAGCGTCGAGATGCTGCCATGATGAACGAGGCACATAATAAACAGGTAAAAATTCAGTATGATAAAGCAGTCAAACCTAGGGTTTTCTTTGAAGGAGACCTTGTCTTAGTTTATGCCCAGGAGAAGGATGCCCTGGGGGCAGGTAAGTTTAAGTCTATGTGGTATGGCCCCTTCATCATTAAGAATTTCCTCTAAAAAGGAGCTTATGCCTTGGTTGATTTTGAGGGAAATGAGTTGGTGGAGCCTAGAAATGGGCTTTATCTAAAAAATTATTATGCCTAGGCCTCGGCCTGGCATCTTTCTTTTTGTATATATTTTTGTTTTTGTTTTTATACATATCTGACTTTTCAATTTATGATGTGATGGTGATTTTTTTGATCTGGTTTGGCAGGTTGTGTTGGATGTCATGAGTCATTTTGGTTTCGCCAATGGTGCTAGTAGACACACTCGGAACTTGGCTTCCACGGTGGGTACTTCGTTATCCATCTGGTCAGCTGTTAGTTTCAAGAGGGGTCTGCATTGGTCATGCTTCAAAAAATGTAGCAAAATATACTGCAGTAATTTATCTACTCTCGGAGGCAATATCTTTGGGTGTTGATTCTTTATTAGTTTTCTTAGACTCCCGGCTGGAGGTGTCACAATTGAACAAAACATATCAGGTTAGGGATCCATTTTTTCTCTGATATTTTTTGAGGGTATGTTTTTTATAAATATCATTTCAATTTATAACATTTATTCATATTCCTCGAGCTGAAAATTGGATGGCAGACTCATTGGTTAATCAAGCAACTGATTTGCATATTCATCATTCAATAATTTAATCAAATAATCAAATTCATCATACATTTTTATACATTTGTTTCATCGCATAATATAAATCACTGTATATATATACATCATCTGAATTTTCAAAAATTTATACAAAAATTTGGACCCATATGTTCCACAAAATTAGGGCTTATGCCTGACCATTTTCAGTATCAAAAATATAGTACAGTCATCCGGTTAAATCTATGGTACAATAAAATATATAGTAGCCACACGACGGAATAACTGCACCCAGTCTCGTGGTACCCTGACTACCCATCTCTGGATAGCCTCTAGTAGGTCCTCTACTACAGACATAGGCACTTGGCAAGTTAAACTCTCCAAGTTTCTCTGAACGACATGTAGGGTTCCACCAGGGTCCTCAACATCTGCTTCGCCTCTGCGACATTTGTGCCTTGGGTATACCTCAAGATGCACTAGTCCCATATCTGCATCATGGTCATCACATCATTTTGTAAGTCAATTAAGTCCAAAAAAAAAAAAAAATTTCCATTGTTGCATATATTGAAAAAACCAATAAAAAAATTCATATAATAAAAAATTGCAGTCTCACCGATTGCAACCCTTGTGGCACCAGGTGGAAGGACTAAGTCTAGATCACCAACAAAATCCATCCCAGCATAGGGATAATCCTCCATGGCGATAAATTGTTCCTCCCACCATTGGAAGAACTCGTCATCCAAAGTGGTTCGAGGAACTTCACTTCCCCCCAATCCCTTCATCAAATTAGCCCACAGGGCTATTCTTGGATCTCTGGGGCTGTTGATGGATGACATCACTTTGGGTCGAAGTCTTGGAATCCTCTAAATGAATAATGTCAGTGTTATCACCAAAATATGACCTTGATAGGCTGCTCATCAGACGACTTCAGTGTAACTATTTCAAACCAATCTTTTGGCTGAGGCTTAGCCTCCTCGGCCTGAGAGGGCTCTCTCAAGGGTTAATGATATAAGATATAGGTAGATGGATAACTCTGTGGTTTGTGATTTTTCATGTTTGTAGGTTGAAATATGGATACTTGCTACCATTGGGCTATGGAGTCAATGACAGAGATAAAGATAAAAAATAACTCTTCTTATAAAACTGAGGCTTGTATATACTTCAATCAAAGAGTGACACATTCAGAAAATTCTCAATAACTTGAGGTTCAAAGGAAGTCAGAGCATGTGGTTCATGAATTCTGAGTAATGATACATCAAGGTATTGAAAAGGAAATTATTAAAAGTGATTCATCAAATATTAACACTTAAAGGAAGTTAGAGCATGAATGACCATGATTTCTGAGTAATAAGTATTTAAAACATTGAAGAAAACCTTTCAAAGGTAGGATTCAGAAAAATAAATTCACCATAGTTCAACACTTAAAGAAAGTCAGAGCATGTTCCTCCATGAATTGTAAGTAATAATCATTAAGACTATAGAAGTAAAACATATCAAAGATAAAATACAAAACTCACTGAAGTACACTAAGAATCTCAGGTCTACCAAGAATAAAACCCCCTCTGCATTACTAATCCCAGTCTATTACCTAAAGCAATAGTTTTTCCAAAAAAGTCTTCAACCTATATGAATTCGACCTAATGCTTGAATAGAGCTTTTACAATATTGGATTCCATGATCCACCACTAGGAGAATTTGAATTTCCTTTCTTGACAACTATTCTACCCATAAAACAAACTATTAATTACAAACTGACAGTTAAACTGTCTTTTAAGAGTCCTAATACAAATAGGAATGAAACTCCTAATTATGCTTGAAACAACCTTATATAAAATTTAATGCTCCCTTTTCCAGCTAAAATCTCTTGAGGTCAAATTTGGATGATACCTCCACCTCTAATGTAATCCAGTTGATGATGCCAAAAACTATCCTAGAAATTAGGAGACAGGTTTCCTGTTTTTCAGGCAATTACTTTCATTGTCATCTTCAAGCACTTTAATGATTGATGAATCAGATTCCCATGTGTCTTGTTTGAAAAATATTACCATGAACTCCTTAATATTCCACCCATGCAAATAAATGTCTCTGAAATAGTGTAAAAGAATATGAAACTGGTTGTGCTATGAAAGTAGCATGTTTTCGTAGCGCAATTTGTAGGTTATTGTAAAAATCTGTCCTTTAACCATATTTTCTCCTGTTTTTCACTTTGAGTCTTCACCTGTGATCTTGATATATCCACCAGCAACATCAAAACGTGAAAACCAACAATCCTTACCTCAAATATACATGTGTAAAGTGCTTAAAACTCATCTTCAGCAGTTTCGTAGCGCACTATGAAACTGTTGTGCAGACTTCTTTTCACCCAGTTTTCAAAAAATTTAAAGTTTGAAGGTATCAAAAACTCTTCAAGGATTGAAATTAACATGAAAAATAAAAACAATTTAACCTTTAAAATATGCTTTTCCTCAAAATTGGTCTTCCCCTTAATGAAAAACTGATTTAAGATCTATCATTTTTCTGCACTGTTTTTATCTAAAAAATAGGTGATGAGATAGAGATTTTATCTCCTCATGCAAAATTTATTTTGAGAAACCGAATGATTATTTTGGATACCATGTTGTCTTGAACAAAAAATTCTCTTGGTTTTTTGAAATACCTCTCCTACTGCCCAGAAACTGTCTTTGAACAACATGTGTAAAACTGGAAAATTCTGATTTCTAAAAATATGGCTTCAAGACAAAGCCTTTTATATCCCAACTGGTAACACTTGTGAGAAATGTGAGATAGGCTATTGTAGCTATCGATTGTAGAAAGATAAACCTCTTTAAAAATTCCAAAATATATTTTCTTGTGGCCAGAAACTGATCATGAAGTTGACAACTAAAACCAGAAAACAGAGTTTTTCTCTCAATGACTTTCAGCAGTTTCATAACGCAAGTTAATTCATCACTTTCTCCCACCTCATAATTAATTTTAAGAAACGGAAAGGGTTTTTTGTATTTAGGCATGTTAGGAATAAAAACCTCTTTAAGTTTTTAAAAATGCGTTTTCAGTTGTCCATAAACCTCCTTGGAAATTTACTACTAAAACCAGAAAACAGAGTTTTTTTTTATGAAAAAGGCTGCTTCAACAGTTTCGTAGTTCGCTATTAAAATAGCAGCATTTTCGTAGTGCAAAACATGATTTTTACACTCCCTGTGCTAAGAAAACATTGTTTCGTGGCTAATTCCAATTTTTTTTCAAATGGTTTAAGATATGACTTCTAAAGAGGATGTGAGACCTTTAAGACATGGAATAAGGTTGTTAAACTTTATTTGGATATGAAAATGAGACTTTTGAGACTCTTACCCTATCACCTACCCTTTAAAGCATGAAATGACCTAACACCTATCTAATACCATGACTAGGAACGATGTAAACTATCAAAGTTTAGAAAAATTTGTAATGGTGATAATAGTGGCTCAACTTGGGATAGTGTGCCCATGTGGTACACTAAGAACTGGTAGCTCCAGTGCTACTATCGATCCTTTAAAATAAAACTTTGAAATTATGTCCAATCTGCTTCAAAATTTTATGGCCTTCACCTCGGGCTCAAGTTTGATGATCTCTGCAAGAAGCACTCAAACTGTACCTGCTAAAAAAAAATTGTTCAGTCAACCTTGAGCTTATTTGCACATACTCCTACCTACCCTAGCAGTTGTAATCTCCATTTGTAGCTCAAGGAACATGAAACTTCCAATGAATCCAATCAATTGTCTTTTCTAATATATGAGGCTCTTGACTACATTCGACTTCAAAACAACCATGATAGTGAGATGACCAAAGCAACTTATAATGTATCTGATCTTCATAATGCAAATGAAAATGATATACTGGTGTGCAAAGCTTTGCCACGTATTCAACTATAGGGTCAAATAAGACATGGTTAGTTTGATGATCATCATAAAATTCTATATCTTCAGACAACTAATTCTCACCCACACAAGATTACTTTGATATTCTATCCAACTTTCTTTCTGAATGATTCCCATAAACAATGTAATTTACCTCATTATTATGATCATTCTTTGATGTAAGATTCTGCAAAGTATGATATAAAAAATCGACCTTTTCCTCTGCCTGAGGGTTATAAAATCTATCTTCCAGTATTTCTTCTTGGTGTTTTCAATGAGTTTCATACCCTTTATGATCAAAATACTGGCAAGTTTGTTGCATCTTTACATCAATATCAGAGGATGTAACATAGTTTTCATAAGTAAACCCCTGCGAATTTTCATGTTGCATTTTATGAGATGTTATCCTTTCTTCTTGATGTTGAAATGTATTGTTATGAAGAGCCTCTAAAATTTCTTCATCCATGAATTCATCATCATCATAAAAATCCTCCAAATATTGAATAAAACTCACAGAATGTTTACAACAATTTTTAACCAGCAATAAGGAGGGATGACACTCTTTATACATCTCATAGAATACATCATGGAAATTAAAAAGAGAATATAATGAACCATTTTCCAAACCTTTATACCAAGACCATGCTTTACCTTATAAAGTGGTCATAAATAGCTTCATGAGACAATATTCAGGGAACTAAACCTTAAGACTGTGTACATGCATGTGGAACCTAACCAAATGAAGAGCAACATTGTCTTCATTTTCGTCTTTGAATATTGGAAGATCATCTAACCATTCAACCTTTGGCATAGGATTTGGAAAACTAGGGATATGAGACCGATTCATAGGGGCATACTTGACATTCATTCTTGCAATGGAACTCATCTTGAAACTCCATCAAGCTACTGATCTTCTAGCAGTGGAGTCACCTTCCAATTTTTTATTTGATGTGTGGAGTCGCCAAGGTAGTGCTGCAGCCTCTAACATATTTTGAGCTCCTGCTACCTTCAGAAGTTCATCTTCTTGATTTCGGGAATGAATAATATTCAGATTCCCGGCAGATGCACAAAATGTTATCACCAAAGTAGGATCTTGATAAGCTGCTCATCAGACCACTTTAGTGTAACTATTTCAAACTAATCTTTTAGCTGAGGCTTAGCATCCTTAGCCTGAGAGGGCTCTCTCAGGGGTTAATGATATAAGATATAGATAGATGGCGAACTATATGGTTTGTGATTTTGTATGTTTATAGGTTGATAGATGGAGACTTGATACCATTGGGCTATGGAGTCAGTGACAGAGATAAAGATAACAAATAACTCTTCTTATAAAACTGAGGATTGTATATAATTCAATGAAATAGTGACACATTCAGAAAAGTCTCAATAACTTGAGGTTCAAAGGAAGTCAGAGCATGTGGTTCATGAATTCTGAGAAATGATACATCAAGGTATTGAAAAGGAAAGTATTAAAAGTGATTCATCAAAGCTTAACACTTAAAGGAAGTCAGAGCATGAATGACCATGAATTCAGAGTAATAAGTATTTAAAACATTGAAGAAAAGCTTTCAAAGGTAGGATTTAGAAAACTCAATTCACCATAGTTCAACACTTAAAGGAAGTTAGAGCATGTTCCTCCATGAATTCTGAGTAATAAGCATCAAGACCATGGAATTAAAACATATCAAAGATAAAATATAAAACTCACTAAAGTACACTAAGAATCTCAGGTCTTCCAAGAAGAAAACCCCCTCTCCATTACTGATCACAATCTATTACCTAAAGCAACAGTTTTTCCAAAAAGGTATTCAACCCATATAAATTTGACCTAACGCTTGATATAGAGCTTTTACAATATTTGATTCCATGATCCACCACTAGGAGAATTCGAATTTCCTTTCTTGACACCTTTTCTACCCATAAAACAAACTATTAATTACAAAGTGACAGCTAAACTGTATTTTAAGAGTCCTAATACAAATAGGAGTGAAACTCCTAATTATGCTTGAAACAACCTTATCTAAAATTTAATGCTTCCTTTTCGAGCTGTAATCTCATGAGGTCTAATTTGGATGATAGCTCCACCTCTGATGTAATCCAGTTGATGATGCCAAAAACTGTCCTAGAAATTAGGAGACAGGTTTCCTGTTTTTCAGCCAATTACTTTCATTGTCATATTCAAGCACTTTAATGATTGATGAATCAGATTCCCATGTGTCTTGTTTACCAAATATTACCATGAAATATTTAATCTTCCACATGTGAAAATAAATGTCTGTGAAATAGTGTAAAAGAATAAGAAACTGGCTGCGCTATGAAAGTAGCCTATTTTCATAGCGCGGTTTGTAGGTAATTGTAAAACTCTGTCCTTTAACCATATTTAATCCTCTTTTGCACTTTCAGTCTTCACTTGTGATCTTCATGTATCCATAAACAACATCAAACCTTGAAAACCAAAAATCCTTACCTCCAAAATCCATGTGTAAAGTTCTTAAAACTCATCTTTCGCAGTTTCGTAACGCGCTACGAAACTGCTGTGCGAGCTTCTTTTCACCCAGTTTTCAAAAAAATTAAAGTTTGAAGGTATTCAAAACTCTTAAAGGATTGAAATTAAAATAAAAAATAAAAACAAATTAACCTTTAAAAGATGCTTTTCCTCAAAAAATTTCTTCTCCTTAATGAAAAAATGATTTAAGATCTATCATTTTTCTGCACTATTTTTATATGAAAAATAGGTGTTGATACAGAGCTTTTATCTCCTCATAAAAAATGTATTTTGAGAAACCGAAGGAGGCTTTTAGATACCATTTTGTCTTGAAAAAAAACCTCTCTTGGGTTTTTGAAATACCTCTCCTACTGCCCAGAAAATGTCTTTGAACAACATATGTAAAACTGGAAAATTCTGATTTCTGAAAATATGGCTTCAACAAAAAGCCTTGTGTCTCCCGGCTGGTAACAATTGTGAGAAAAGTGAGATAGGTTATTTTAGCTAGATATTTTATGAAGAGAAATTATTTTATAATTCCAAAATACTTTTTCTTCTGGCCAGAAACTGATCATGAAGTTGACAACTAAAACCAGAAAACAAAGTTTTTCTCTCAATGGCTTTCAACAGTTTCATAGCGCTAGCTAAGTCATCAATTAGTCCCACCTCATAATTAATTTGAAGAAAATTAAAGATTTTTTTGTATTTAGGTATATTAGGAAGAAAAACCTCTTTGAGTTTTCAAAAATTCATTTTCTGTTGCCCACAAACCTCCTTGGAAATTTACTACTAAAACCAGAAAACAAAGTTTTTTGATGAAAAAGGCTGCTTTAGCAGTTTCGTAGCACGCTAGGAAAATAGCAGTGATTTCATAGCACAAAACAGGCTTTTTACACTGTCTATGCTACGAAAATGTGGTTTCATGGCTAATTCCAATTTTTTTTCAAATGGTTTAAGATATGACTTCTAAAGAGGATGTGAGACCTTTAAGACATGGAATAAGGTTATTAAACTTTATTGGGATATGAAAATGAGACTTTTGAGACTCTTGCCCTATCAGCTACCCTTTAAAGTATGAAATGACGTAACAACTATCTAAGACCATGACTAGGAATGATGTAAACTGTCAAATTTTAGAAAAAAATTTAATGGTGATAACAGTCAGTAAGATGGTCCCATACCCGAAATGCTTTGTTTTTACTTTTTGGATAGAGGTTAACTATTTCTTCATGTTAGTCAATAGTGCAGTACAACAGTCAAAGAGGTGAATCAAACATTCGACTGCAATACTCATATGTGTCCTCGAAGCCTGGTGTAAGGAAGCAGACCCTGCTACCCTACCAATGGTGAAGAGGGGAATTTTCATATGTAGTTTTGACAAATGTTTGATTGCAATCTGAGTCCCTACTTTATGAGACCCCTCTACACAATAAACATGGACATAGTCATCCACTATAAGCCCTCCTACATGCTTTCCAGGTAAATCTCTTGGATCTCCTCATCGAGAGAGTCCATTAATGAAGTAAATGTCTTCCACTTCTATCCGTATGGGCATTTGATCAATCATGAAGCAGTCTTCCTCTGGTTCTCAGTGATCCACCAACATTTGGAGCAACCAAACATTACTTTTCATATTTTTCATTTTGAAAAAATTGAGCAAACTGCAATTTCGAAGGATATTGAGAGAATTTTGATCTTCTATCACTTCATTGTCGGTGGCACTATGCTCACGTTCCCTCCAAGAGATAGTCATCCTGAAATAATCCATTAAATTCTTCATTAGGTTGATTTTTTACATTCACGGATTGCACATACGTGACTTCCTTTGAGTACAATTGCTTATCATACACAGGTTCATTCACACGAACCTGCGTATGCACAGAAAGGTCAATCAAAAACAATCATTCCTACGATGAAAAATCAAAAATTTTATCCTATATATGAATGAAATTGATGGAAATGATGGATTTAGAGCTTACCTGGCTGATCCAGCGAAATTTGACCACTAATTACTCTTGTTTTGAGGAAAGGGTTTTTTATCCAGAGCTCCTTTCTCCACTTCAACAAAGTAACAATGAACCAAATATGAGGTAAAATGAGTATTTATGCCCAGAAATTGAAATTTTTTTGCAAAATTTCATTATCCTTATTTTTCAAATATGTCTTAAGCTACATAACCTTGTTTCTTGTAAGTGTTGGGAAAGGTATCTTTTCAGGTAAATTTTACTAAGATTGAGATTTTTCTTGGTTTTTCAAATCCATGACCGCTGACCTCTCATGCAGGTATATGATATTAACTGGCATATAGGTTAGGGAATCCACGTTCCGTTGCATTCTGCATGCTAGCCTCCATTCTGATCACTTACCATAGGGTCGTTCCTATCATTTCATGAGTAATTAATCCATTTCACTCGCCGACTTATAAATCATGACTTGGTGGTAGAGCCTTCCTTTACATGCGCTTCCTAGTTAGTTCCTTGCTAGCACTTATCGTGTATGCTTCACTTTATATAGGCTCAGGAGTCCTCTTTAGTCCTGCCATGACTTTTGCGTTGGAGCTTCATTCTTCTTATTCTTCACCATGATTTTTTTTCTGGCTATTACCCTAGAGGCTCCCTGGTGTTCTTGATTTGTATCACTGCATTGCATATTGGCTACTTGTTTATCATGGCCTTTCGGCTGGCTTCATTTGGACTCGATGTTTAAGCCATATTTTTACCATGACTCTCTATAAAATTTAACCATGCAAGCACTTAGCTATCACGACTTGACACCCTTTTACCCATGGATGGAACACTCCTTTGAGTATCACTTACCAGTTTCTGCCACCTTGCATTGATCATAGGATTGTTCCAATCCCAGGAAATCGTACATTTGTTTCCTGATACTCGTTCTATCCATTGTACTATAGAATTATTTTATTATTTTTCAGGCTCACTATATGAAAGAGACAAAAAAATCAATTATATCAAAAATATCAAGAATGACATATTACTTCATATTTTTATCACAGCTACAGTTTCATTTTGTCGCCCTTGAACAAAGCGCAAAGAGCTATGTCTTTCCTTCATTTGGGATGGATTTAGTTTTGACATAGGAGAAGCCATAACCTTGTTTCATAATTCATTTCTCCCCCGGTTGATTATCTCTTCCAATCATATGGAGAGTTTGTTTTTTCCTCCTGCATAACAAACTTATACAAAGTTATCATTTGCTGCCATAGTCAAACATGAGTCGTGCTTTTTTTCAAGGGAAGTTTAACCTTAGTCGGCCATTCTGCGGTGTCTCTTGACTTATTTTTTAGTAGGCCTTCCTTATTTTTTCATTATCTTGTTCTATCACATCATATGTCTGGTCCTTTGCTCGTGCTGGTTTGAGAAGGTCTCCATTTACTTCTTGCCGACAGGTTTCTCTCTTATCGACTATGACATATTGCTCAGAGAGAAAACCTAGAGCTGTACGCTGGCCCTATTTAAATCATTTATAGGTGACCTTCTGCTCAACATTTGATCATCATTATGGGTCTTTGACTCAGTGGTTTCTCTTTTTTTCGATGTTAGCATACATTATCACACTTGGGATTCATGCAGTACGTTGATTTCCATTTGTCCCTATCGGTGGATATCTCGCCTCTTTGTCAGCTCTCATTATTTGTGATTCAGAGGGTTTCTACCATGCGCTAGCTTCATCTTGTGCATGTCGGACACGTACTTCGGGTTGGTTCCTTCACTCTAATTCATCCGATTCCTTCCAAATCTTGGCCTGCGGGTTACACTCGCGCTGGACAGATGTGGGATGCCTCAATGCCTTCCTTCCAACAGATATTTTCCCATCATTTCTGACTCATTGCTATGGGAATAAGGTCTAGAGTGTTTTTGTCACTACCTTAGGGTTTGCATTCATCAGTGGCAGAATCTTCACTGTCGACAGTGAGGATACATCATTACCTCCTGATTGATAGGTTCTTACAAGTGTTCGACTTCAACTCATTCATTCGAAATTGTTAAATTGTACTGGGGCACCTTCACACTCATTATCATTATCGGTGGGTTGTCTCGCATTTGTTAACGATATCCATTAATGACCGGTAATCAATCAATTTCTCACATGGTTGACTTCAGCTCAATTATTCCGATTGTGAATAACTGTGCCTTAATGATCGGTGAAGACCTCGGGTTTGCATCAGCATGATTCGGTGCACTTTAATAGTTCATCCAGTTTTCTGCCAATTATGTCATCCACCCTTATATGTTGTAGTTTTAGTACAAAAGCATCTTATATGTTGGCTCCCGAGTTGCGTGATTGTACCATGTGTTCCACCCCTTATGATTTGGTACCTGGAGATTCATTTCTTACTCATGTGATTAAATATCTATTGTAGCATCATTGATCGGTCTTCTATATGTGATACTTGGACTTGATTTTGACCTGTAATTTTGGACAGTGATCAGATGATTCACTATGTAATTTACAGTTCCGTTATACTTGTATACATGTTGCATCCGCTATGTAATTGATATGTGGACATGCTTTTCTTTCACTGAGCATGGGTATACTTGCCTCAGACATGAGTTATTTCTCTGATCTATTTCATTAGTTTTTTGGCAGGCTGAAATCTAATGAAGTTCTCTCTCATCTTTACAAGTTTCTTTCTATGCACATAATATATTTCAGCCATCATGTACCCCTTCTGACCTCATATATTAGGGGGAATCTGTTATAGCATCATTTTCCACCTTTATATGCTTGATGATTGATACTTTGTCCTTGGGCACCCTTTCCCCTCAGACTTGAACATCTTCACGAAAAAAAATATCTTAAAACCCATACGTGACTTTGCCCTGACTTTTCTGCGTATATACGCGAGTCCATTCATAGATATCCACATATACCTTTTTAATCATTAAAAAATATATAATATTCCCTAATTTTGAGTCAGGGTTGATGGTTATTCCATAATTCAACCATCCCAGCCCGTGGCCTAACTATTTCCAACTGCTAAAACTAATTTGGGGGAGTATAAAAGACCCTCATGTGCATGGCCTAATGGAGAGAGAAAATTATAGATATTATACTCTGTTTGAGCCCTACTTCAAGTTTGATATTCCCGTGCCTCTTTCACTTCCGAGGAATATTCAAGAAACCCTTGTTTCCTTGGTATGATCACCATCCTATATGACATCTAGTGTGCACACATATTGGAAGAATTCTTTTGAGGTGAGGGCTGGATGTATCCAGAGGATGGTATGCTCGAAGGCCGTGGAAGGATTCAGGTGATCTCTCCACATTTCTATTACTGTATGTGCCATTTATAATAAGAAGAACCATCTTGTTCTCGATATTAACATGTTTATATCTCTTTATATATGTGTAATGATCATTAATTGAATGTTTAATATTGTTCTTATGATATTATGCATGAGTTACACTAGCATCTAGGAGCTATATATGTTGTACAGCTAGAGTTTTATGTTTTCTCTTTCTTGATTTTCAGGTTATGAAGCACAAAGAGTTGTTGGGGGTTTGCACCCCGTGGGATCTACATCAAACATTGGAATTTCAGGTAAGTTCCACAACTTGCTATATCTAGTTTTCAGTATAAAAGATAGGTTAAGTGAGTCCTTCTTGAATTGTATACCCCTGATCTATGAAGGTTTCTAACCCAAAAACCTTTAGGGTATTATATCTTGAAACACCTAGGAATCCTCGATTAGTGAATGGTGGGATATACGGTAAATCCTAGAGGTATGTGTCCATGATTAGTCCTAGGAATCCTTGACATGTGTATTGCAGGATAAATGGTGAATCCTAGACGATGTAGTCTATATTAGGCATAGGAATCCTTGATTGGTGAGTGGCAGGATATACAGTTTAGCCAAAGAGACTAGGAGCTAAGTAAATTACTCATGGTGTAGCTGGAGAAATATGGTGGCATCCATGCTTGTTTCAGACCTAGTTATCTAGCAGGGATTGCAGTAAAGCCTAAGGAAACCTGGTTTGGTTTAGTTGAGTCCCACATTCATGTTTGGGATATGGAATAAGGGTGCTTGGTTGAAATATATATTTGGTGTAAAACTTTATAGTTTCCCACCCCGGTTTTTAGTTTTCACCTTATTACTCCAAAATAGTTAAATGCCCTTTCCCATATCCATACATTTAACAAACTGGATAATAAATTTTGCTGAAAACACAAATTCTGGAAATTTTTCAGAATGCTGGAAAATGTAGAAATAAATATCAGCAGTAACAAACAGCCATTCAACACATCATAACACAGTAATTTTTGGTCAAGGTGACCCTGGAAAAACCCCCTACAACTCTTGGGGAAAACCAGTCTGGAAGCTTCTCTTTTATTTCTGAAAAATGCTTTTACAATGAGTAGTAATACACAGAAAATTACAGCAAACACAAAATTCACTTATCTTGACTTTCGTGCCACCCTCCACCTTGAAAAACGTGCCAAACAGCAAACATAACTTTTTCAGAGAAATTACAGCATTAAATGTTGTCTTAGCTGCCTCAAAAAGCGTGCCAAGAATGACCGTAAGGACTGTACGGATTCTGTACGGATGGGACAGCAGCCCCCTTTCTCGATTTTCGTGCCCAGAAAAATCTGCCTTGAAAAACGTGCTCCTTGCTGCTATTCCAGCTCTCGAAAACAGTGCTGCCCTTCTCTCGAAAACCGTGCAAATGCTGTATGGACTTTCTGCCTTGGTTAATATGCCAATGAAACTCTGCTGTACGGATTTTTCAGCCTTGGGAAGTGTGCCCTCTTGCTGTACAGACTTGCTGTGCTGCCTTTGTTGCTCTCCCTCTACTCAGAAATTACTCTTCATCTCCCTCTCCTCCTCTCTCAATCTGCTCATGAAAGAATGAATGATCTTTTCCTCCTTTTCCTCCTTTAACCTAACCCTAAGTGACTTTTGGGGAATACCTAAATCCAATGGCTGAAATAGATTGAGATCTAGGGCTGAGATTAAATGCTCATTTAAATCTCACTTTCTATTTTTTAATTCACCCCACTTTAATAAAGACCCACTTAGTCATTTATTTCCAAAGTCACTTTTTCCTTTCTAATTTTACATTGACTTTATTAAAGTCACTTTAAAATTAGACTTTAGCAACTTTATCACTTAAAGTCACTTTTAAATTAGATTTGAATTTATAACTTTATAAAGTCACTTTAAAATTAGATTTGACTTTATAAAAATTATAAAGTCACTTTAGGAGAAAAATTAAATTCTTTTGAACACTTTTCCCTAGGCCAAAGATCAAAGCCTTAGGGAACCACCTGTCCTCTGGTACCAAATTTCAACACTCCCTCTTACCGAGGAAGGTGTTCCTCACCACACCCATCTTGTCTCTGAAGTAGACATGCTTGCCCTGTGGTAAGGCTTTGGTAAGAATATCTGCAACCTGCTCATCAGTGGGAATATACTCAAGCTTCACAACTCCTTTCTGAACATAGTCTATGATGAAATGATATTTGATCCCGATATGATTTGACCTGTCATGAAATACTGGATTCTCCATGAGTTTAATGCAACTCTGATTATCACAGTAAATCACTGAAGGTCTCAACGGCTGACCAAATAAGCCAAACAACATCTTGCGAAGCCAGATGGCCTCACAACTAGCTAGACTGGCTGCCATATACTCTGCTTCCGCTGAACTCAATGCTACTGACTGCTGCTTTCGGCTGAACCATGACACAACTGCCGAACCCAACCCAAAACAGCACCCTGAAGTGCTCTTCCTATCAGAAGCACAACCTGCCCAATCAGAATCAGTGTAACCTGCCAATCTCACTCCATCCCCCTGCCCGTAGTCCAGACCATAATCCACTGTCCCCTGCAAGTACCGCAAAATGTGTTTTGCAGCCACCCAGTGAACCTTCCTAGGCTCACACATAAACTGACTCATCGTGTTGACTGCAAAACAAATATCTGGCCTAGTGTTGACCAAATACATCAAGGAACCAATCAGCTGTCCGTACAATGTGGGATCCACCAACTCAAAATCCGAAGCATGAAGCTTCTTCCAGTTGGTGATCATCGGTGTCGACATGGGCCTACAATCCTCCATGTGGAATCTGCCAAGGATGTCCACAATATACTTCCCCTGTCCCAGGAAGAAATGCCCCTCCTCCTGCCACACCTCCAAACCCAAAAATTAATGCATCAAGCCGATGTCCTTCATCTCAAACTCCGCCGCAAGATCTCTCTTGCAGTGTTCTATGAGTCTCTCTGCACCTGTAATGACTAAGTCATCCACATACAACACCAGAATGAGAGGCTCCTCACCTATCACAATATAGTAAAGGTTCGGATCTACCTCACTATTTGTGAAACCCATCTTTTGCAAGTAAGTATCTATCCTGGAGTACCAAGCTCTGGGAGCTTGCTTCAGGCCATAAAGGGCCTTCTTCAGTCTGCACACATGGGACTCCTTCCCATGCACCTCAAAGCCCTATGGCTGCTCAATGTACACCTCCTCATGTATGAAGCCATTGAGAAATGCGGTCTTCACATCCATCTGGTGGATCTTCCAACCCATCTCTGCTACTATCGATATAATGGAGCGGATCAAAGTATATCGAGCCACGGGAGCGAAGGTCTCCTCATAATCAACTCCCTCTACCTGGGAGAACCCTCTAGCCACAAACCTCGCTTTGAATTTCTCAATGCTGCCATCTGCAGCATGCTTTACCTTGTAAAGCCATCTCGAAGTAACCACGGATTTTCCCTCAGGCCTCGGCACCACCTCCCAAACATCATTCTTCATGATAGAAGAATACTCCTCCTGCATGGCCTCTCTCTAGACCTGCTGACTAGCTGCCTCCTCATAGCTAGAAGGCTCAAAGTCAAGGATGCTGGTAGCCATTTCCATATAGCTACAAAACCTCTCAGGTGGTCTGCTCTCTCTGACCGGCCTCTTAGGCTCAGCAACAGATGTGGCATCTCTCAAGGTGTCCTGAAGCCACTTGGCCTTCCTCTTCCCTGAGTGCACTTCTCCCGCCGGAGAATAAAACTCCTCCTCCTCAACATCAGGAGCCTGAACTCCTGACTGTCTGTCTGCTGTCCTCCTGCCTGCACCTGAACCTGTAGATGCTGAGGAACCGTGTGAACTGTCCATCAGTGGACTCCCCAGTGAACTGCTCTGTGGACTGCTCTGCATGCTGCCCGTAGCACCACCTCTCTGACTCAGTGAGCCACTCCCCACTGACGGACCTGACATCGTCATAGATGTACCTCCGGATCCTCCTGATCCCTGCCCACTGGATCCCTGCGACTGACTCAACTGCTGCCGAGGGTCTGGCTGATCCAGATACTCTAACTCCCGTGACCTCCTAAAGGCCCTGTCCTCCTCGAACTTCACATCCCGCCTGACAACAACTTTCCTCTGCGCAGGAATGTAAATCCGAAAGGCCTTGGAGGTCTCACTATAGCCCACAAAGATACCCTTCTCTGCGGTGGGCTCTAGTTTGGTCCTCTTCTCCTTGGGTATGTAGGAGTATGTAATGCACCCAAAGATACGAAGATGACCAATATCGGGCTTCTTCCCAGAAAAAGCCTCCTCCGGAGTCATGTGCCCCAAGGCACGATGCGGACTCCTGTTCTGCAAATAAACAGCTGTGTTGCAGGCCTCAGCCCACAAAAACAATGGCAACCCCTGATCATGCAACATGGCTTTGGCAGCCCCTCCGATGGATCTGTTCTTCCTCTCCGCAACCCCGTTCTGCTGGGGGTTGTAAGGAATAGTGAACTCCCTCCTAATGCCTGCCTCCGCACAATAGTCAACAAACTCTCCAAGGGTGTACTCTCCTCCATTGTCCGACCTCAGGGACTTGATCTTCCGACCTGTCCGTGTCTCCACAAGAGCTCTGAACTCCTGAAACCGCTTGAAGACCTCACTCTTGGTCTTCAAGAAATAAATCCAGGTCCTCCTGGAGTGATCATCAATGAATAACACATAGTACTCATATCCACTCAAGGGAACATGAGACATCCGACCGCTCACATCGGAATGAATCAAATCAAGTATCCCAGTCGCTCTGCTGTCACTGCTGGGAAAAGGGGATTTGGCAAACTTTCCCATCGCACATCCTCTGCAAGTATCAAAGTGATCAGTACTGAAATCTGGCACACCTGTAGTGATCTCCCGCAAAGTCCTCAAGGCTCCATGATGCATGTGCCCCATCCTGCGGTGCCAAATCTCACACTGCTCAGAACTGCTAGCTCTGCTGTCGGTACTGCTGCTCAATGCCAAAAGGGACTGAAATGCAAACTTGTACACCTTTGCATGGCGCACACCTATCACTCTAGCTGAATCAGCTGGAGTGCCCCTGGGATACATCAATACCTGTCCTCCCCTGAATAGTATCTCATATCCTCTGTCCTCCAAAGCTGAGACGGATATGAGGTTCTTCCTCATCCCTGGCACATAAAGAACATCCGACACCTTCAAGGGAGGTTTCGACTCCCTCTGAAATGTCAATGTTCCCACACCGACTGCTCTAACAACTCTGTCATCACCGAGTACTACCTCTACATCAGTGCCACTCTCTGAAAGCTCTGAGAAGTACTCACGGACTCCTGTCATGTGACGTGAAGCCCCACTGTCCACATACCAGATACCCGAAGATGCTCCACTAATCGAGGGAAATGCCTGCTCCCTCTGAACCTCTATGGCAGATAATCCTGCACTAGAAGACTCACACGCAATGAACCCAAACTCCCGGTCAAAGCGATCTGCAAAGTCCTCAACCTCTGCTGAAGCTGCCATGCTCTGGTTCTTCCCCTTCTTCTTCTTCTTCTCCGCACACACAACTGCATAGTGTCCCATCTTCTGACAATTCCAACACTTCACTTTGGAATAGTCCTTCTGTGTGTTATCCTGTTTACCTTTACCTTTTCCTTTGCCCCCACCATTGCTTGTGGAAGCCTGCTTCTTCCCTTTGCCTTTCTTGCGTCCTGCCAACAGTGCTACATCCTCATCCTGCTCAACTGGCTTGGCTGCCCCAAGCTAACCTTTCCTGATCTCTGTCTGAATGCAATCATCCCAAAACCTCTCCCATGTGGGAAGGGTCTCACATGCACAAACCCCATCAGCAAAGTTCATCCATGAACGGGGGAGGCCATTCACTGCAATCCGCACCAACTCAGTGGGTGGAATGGCCTCTCCAATCGTTGCCAACTCATCTCTCACATTAGTAATCTTTGTGAGATATCCAGCTGCACTATCATTACCCATCTTAATGGTCTTCAGCTTCTCCTTCAGGACCATTTTCCGGTTCTCATTGGTACTGTGGTAGAGATTGGACAATGCTGTCCACATCTCATGAGCATTTCTCTTCCCTCTCACATGAGGAATGCAATGGTCTTTGATTCCGTCTAGAATCAATCTCTTACCCTTGTTGTTCTTTTTATTATATGCTGCCAACTGAGTAGCATCAGTGGGCACATTCACAGGGTTCTGTGTGGTATGCACCATAATGTCCCAAACTTCTGCCTCCTCAAAGATACTCTGCATTCTCTCCTTCCAAATGCTGTAATTGGAATGCCCATCCAATCTATCCTCCACCCTCAGTCCCAAAGACATCCTACTGTCCTAAAACTGAAAAATAGCACTGCTGTAGTAAAGGTAAAACTGCTGTTTGTGAAAAATCAACTTGCTGGAATTTTCTGAGTGAAAAATCAGCAGACTGTAATTTTCCTCTTTGCTGTCCCAAACTGCTCTTCAGCACTCAACCTCTGATACCATGTAAAAATTTATAGTTTCCCACCCCGGTTTTCAGTTTTCACCTTATTACTCCAAAATAGTTAAATGCCCTTTCCCATATCCATACATTTAACAAACTGGAAAATAAATTTTGCTGAAAACACAAATTCTAGAAATTTTTCAAAATGCTAGAAAATGCAGAAATAAATATCAGCAGTAACAAATAGCCATTCAACACATCATAACACAGTAATTTTTGGTCAAGGTGACCCTAGAAAAAGCCCCCACAACTCTTGGGGAAAACCAGTCTGGAAGCTTCTCTTTTATTTCTGAAAAATGCTTTTACAGTGAGCAGTAATACACAGAAAATTACAGCAAACACAAAAATCACTTATCTTGACTTTCGTGCCACCCTCCACCTTGAAAAACATGCCAAATAGTAAACAGAAATTTTTCAGAGAAATTACAGCATTAAATGTTGTCTTAGCTGCCTCGAAAAGCATGCCAAGAATGATCGTACGGACTGTACGGATTCCATACGGATGGGACAGTAGCCCCCTTTCTCGATTTTCGTGCCCAAAAAAATATGCCTTGAAAAACGTGCTCCTTGCTGCTGTTCCAGCTCTCGAAAACAGTGTTGCCCCTCTCTCGAAAACCGTGCAAATGCTGTACGGACTTTCTGCCTTGCTTAATGCGCCAATGAAACTCTGCTGTATGGATTTTTCAGCCTTGGGAAGTGTGCCCTCTTGCTGTATGGACTTGCTGTGCTGCCTTTGCTGCTCTCCCTCTGCTCAGAAATTACTCTTCAGCTCCCTCTCCTCCTCTCTCAATCTGCTCATGAAAGAATGAATGATCTTTTCCTCATTTTCCTCCTTTAACCTAACCCTAAGTGACTTTTGGGGAATCCCTAAATCCAATGGCTGAGATAGATTGAGATCTAGGGTTGAGATTAAATGCTCATTTAAATCTCACTTTCTATTTTTTAATTCACCCCACTTTAATAAAGACCCACTTAGTCATTTATTTCCAAAGTCACTTTTTCCTTTCTAATTTTACATTGACTTTATTAAAGTCACTTTAAAATTAGACTTTAACAACTTTATCACTTAAAATCACTTTTAAATTAGATTTGACTTTATAACTTTATAAAGTCACTTTAGTAACTTTATCACTTAAAGTCACTTTAAAATTAGATTTGACTTTATAAAAATTATAAAGTCACTTTAGGAGAAAAATTAAATTCTTTTGGACACTTTTCCCTAGGCCAAAGATCAAAGCCTTAGGGAACCACCTGTCCTCCAGTACCAAATTTCAACATTTGGTTTAGCCAATCGA
>CM076578.1:1788207277-1788300643 GCA_034641835.2 Pinus albicaulis | reverse complement strand
AATCGATGGTTGGGTGGTTCATGGAAGTACAAAACCTTGTTGGCTTTTTCATTCATTAATAAGAGCTTCTTCTCATTGGTATTTCTAGTTTAAATGTATTGGTTTATATGTGGTTTTTATGGTTATTGTATCCTTGTTATTTATGTCAGTTATATGTTGGTTATGAGTATGTTTTGTAACATATTTGATATATGGATTTCATCATGTTTTGATTAGAAAAGGAATGTACAATTTATATATCTCCTAATATATGATAATGCAACTATTTTGATATGGAATCAATGCCTCATTATGAATCGTAGATAAGCATGAGATCACTATGCTTAGATATGTTGCTATGAACAATAAATCTCATATCTGTGACATGTTTGATGAAATGTCTGTCATGGCTAGTAAGGGTCAACTCAAGTACTTGCCATAGCGATTACATTAGTATCTTTGTGTCATTGTTATTATTGATTTTTGGAAGTATCATGGACTTCTGGGTAGTGGCCTAACACCTATCCCTAAAAAACTGTCTAAGAATCCGTGGTTGCTAGCACATAACTACCAATAAAATTTCATATTTACTAGCATGACTTGTTGGAGCGACTGGAAAACCTCAATCACATGCATGGATTGTCATGGCCACGCCTGAGGGTCCATATCCACAAAATGACAAGTTACCTCAAGGGTTGGTCACCTGGAAGGGTCGGTTTTCTCTTGAAGGTTTTGTAGCATGTGTGAAAGGTCATATTGTTTTGGTTTTTATTGTCCCACTTCCTTAACTGTACATGGGAATTTTAATGAGATCATAGTAGCCTCTCATTACATGTTTACCCCAATGGACTAGTTAAGTTGGGTAATTGTGGGAGGAGGGTGTTACAATAAGGATCCTATCCCAGATCCGTGGATGCTTGGAGTTATACATGTGGAGTATGTGCACTCTCATACTATTGACGAGACTTTTCTGGCCATCAATTTGTGGATGGAATGCAATCAAATTGGTGATATTGGTGTTCAATAGTGTCTAGAGGCTCGAAAACAATATGCTTACGAACCTTCTATCCTAATCTAATATAATGGTCTAGAGGATCCCAAAATGTACCCATAATCGTTCAAGGAAATGTTTGGTAGTGTCCTACATTGTGATACTCTTCTTACAAGCATCCAATATATCCATACTAGAAAATATATCCATGACCACAAATACACATTCATTTCCATGCTTGGTATAATGGAGGCTAGACAGATCTTCCATGGAGATAGACTCCTAAATCTAGCTACAAGTAGGTAGACGAACATACAGGCATTGCTTCTTGATGGTTGGCTTGGAGATTACATAGGTAGTATAGGATATGATATATATTCCAACATCTTATCAAATTTTTGGACAATAACAAGACTTATGTAGTACAACCACAAATTTCTCCATACCAAATTGTCCCACACCCCGACTGTAGTGTGCCTTCTAAATTAGCTTGGAATGCTAGCTTGAAGGAACAGAAAGGTGGCCCAAGTAGCAGAATAATGCATCGTCAAGGTGGAAATCTAAAAATTTATTTCCATCCACTAGAATATGGAATGTGGTGACAAACTTATTTTTGTATATTTCCATCCATCCAAAGGTCTCATGGCCATGAGAGTTGAGAACAATATTCAGTGTTTCAACTAGGGGATGACTAAGGAAATATGCAACATGATTAGTGCTTCCCTTTTTTTATTTATGTTCAATTTTAATTGTTGCAAATATGTAGACCATTTTTTATGTCGATCATTCTATGACTTCACTCTCTTGATATAAACTAAGGATGTCGGTGATCCATGTGGATGACCATCTCCCTCCTCATAAAGTAATATTTCCATTACTAGAAATCCTGCATGATAGAATAAATATCTTTAGCGTTGGTGGGGTACTTATGAATTGTATCAGAAAGTGTCTCACTATGATAGGACACTAGATGCCTATGTTGGGTGAGAACTACACCAATAACATAGTCAGAGGCGTTTGTATAAATTTCAAATGGTTGTTATAGGTTTGGAAATGTGAGTATAGGTGTAGATAAGAGGTAGTGATTTATCTCAAAGAATTCCTTCTATTGGGACTAATACCAAGAAAACTTTTCTTTCGCTCTACCCTTGTTAACTTGAGTCAAAGGCCAAGTGATATGGGAGAATCCCAACATAAGCCTTCCATAAACATTTTCAAGGCCAAAAATGTTCCGAAGCTCTGTTAGAATTGTCAGGGCTGTGCATTATAAAAGGAATTTAATATTAGTTGGATCCACATGCAAACCTTTCTCATCTATGATGCAAACTAGATATTGGACCGAGCTTATGGCAAAGGTACATTTCTCCAAGTTGGAACACAATGCTTTTTCATGGTTTGAAGGACTTGTTGAATGTGTTGCAAGTGATTTTCCCAACTCTTTCTCAAAATGAGGATGTCGTTTAGATAAAATACCATGAGCGATTTGGTAAAGGGCCTCAATATGTCATACACTAGGCTCATAAAAGTATCACGGGCATTTTTCAACCTGAAGGTCATGACCAACCATTCAAAAAGGCCTTCCTTGGATTTGAAGGTAATATCCAATACATATGTGCGATCTATTGGAACCTTGTTATAGCCAAAGTTTATATTGATCTTTATAAAACACTTGGCCCCCTTGAGTTGATCCAAAAGGTCAGCAATCCATGGCATTAGATACCTATTTGTGACAATGACTTTTTTTAGTTCCCAATAATCAATTCAGAGCCTCAAGGTCCCATCATTCTTCTATACAAGTATAATCGGGCTCCGACGGGGTGATGAAATTGGTAGAATGAGCGTATTTTGAAACAACTCTTGTATTTTTTTCTTGATATATTCATTTTCCAAAATGGAGTAATGGTATATCGACCCATTTGGTACAGGTTATCCAAGAGTTAGATTGATTTGACTTGATTATGCAAGGGTACCCCTTTTGGTGAGAAGAAGAAGTCCTTGTATTCTTCCACAACCTTATCCACCTTCTTCTGCTGCGTGGAGGAACCCTTTACAGGGGTCATAGATGTGGTCATGATCTTCCTATTACATTGAGGGAGAATAAAAAATAAAAAAATTTTCCTAGTCTGGGATATGATCTTACTCGATTTCTTAGTAGATATCAAAGGAATGGCAGTAGGTAGGGCTACCTACGGTATCTTGTATAACTTATTTCCAAAAGTAATAATAACAGTGTGAGGCATAGAATCATACATAGCATGACGCTTCCAGAAGTATGATTGTTCTAATAATACATCAAAAACTTAAAGAGGATAAATATCACACTGTACCTCATCTATGAAGGGTTTGATGTTTTAGGGAAGGTGAAATTGTTGACTGACACAAATATCTCATCCTTGGTGGAGCCACGTGTGGCATGGTCGGGAGTCCCAACTAAATTTTTCTGAGATGAGGTTCCTTTGTCTCCCTCTCTCAACAATGAACTACGACGATGACCCATTCATTTACATATATGAGTGGAAGAGACATTATCCTTCCTATGGGACTCTGGGCTCAATCTTCTAGACCTTGCTAGTGGTAACAATGGCGCTAGGATATGCATCAATAATTTTTTTCCATCTCTAATTCCCCTCATTAGGGTTTAAATATGAGTTGGAACATCCATATAAGGTTGAATAATTAAACTCAGCCAATAGTCACTACTTGGCAGGACACTCACTTGTGTTGTGAGCGGGGATCTTGTGGAACTCACACCACTTCCCTGTGTACTTATTCATCTTTGTGGTGTTTTTATTTATTACGGCTTTGATGAGTTGTCCTCGCTCACCCTTACTAGGCTTTTCCCCTTTTTCTATGGTTTGGGGGTGAATTTTCATTGCTTTAGATTCACAGATCCAATGTCTCACTTCTTCTATTTATTTATTTTTTCAATCATGGAAACATATGAATAAACTGCACCAAGCGAGGAGAAGTCCAAGAAATCCATTTATTCTAGGATTTATTTATGCAAACACATGCTATACTTTAGCACTGGATGTCGTTCATGTTATTTAATACCCATATTTTTGCATAGAGTATGAAAACTATTTGTGAATTCATGCACATCTTGGCCCCTTTTTTCCCATAGTGTGGTCCATTGTATGTATTTTTCGCTATAAATCCATGCGGGGTAATATTATTCCTTCAAAAATTCTTGAAAAGAGTTCCAAATGCGGGAAGTTGTGAACCGAGCTGAGTCCTCATCCGTTTTCTCATAGTAAGTTTCCCACCAATCCTTGACAAGGGGAGCGGCCTTAAGTAGTGCAAAAGTAATAGTCTCCATATCAAAGATACTATGGAATGAAAAATAACCCTCTAGCAGATTCAATCATTTTTCTACAACATTTGCATATATTTGACCTTAGAATAATGGGATATCAAATTTTACTTGTACCTTGAAGGGAGCAATGCCTATGAATTTACTTCTAGATGAATATGTGTTGTCGATGGCCATTTGTCGAAGGATCTAGGAAAAGTAGTACATCTTCTTGTTCCTTTGCCACTAGAGGGCTTCTTCGAGCAACAATTTGATAATATATCCCGCTCCCTCATCTTTATTTTCTTCCACCATGGGATGTCATCGGTGTTGGTGAGGAAGGTATTGCAGGGGTTCAACCAGTTCAACTCCCAACTCCTTATAGCCTGACCTCATTGGGGACATGCACAGAGAAAAAGGGAAAGAGAAGACTGCTTTGATAAAAATGATATATATTTATGTAGGAACGAAATGAAATACAAATATAAACATAAAAACAAAGTTACATTAAAAAAAATAACTTTAATTCATCAATAACAAAGTACTAAAAATTGTTACTTACATAATGTAAATAAACTAGTTTGGGAAATGGTAACTTATCTTAGAGAAGAGGTGTAGTGGAAACATGCCTTGTGAAATTTTTTAAAATGAGGCTCAAAAGAATTTTTATCTTAAGAAACAATGGGAAACCTTAAACATCAAATAACCTACCTGTAGGAGATGAATCACCAAAATCTTCCGGTCCTCGTTGGGGCTTGTTGGAATGCCAAATTATTGGGGTCATAAATTTAGTATTCGATATCTATTTTACTATCATAATACCTCATTTCGAAGATATCAAAGAGGGGTCCATAAGATATAGATAATTAACACTTGCAAATTTTTATACTCTCCATTTTCCCAAAAAATCGTCTTTTAGGCCCTCAAAACAGCTCCGGAAGCTTAGGACTCGAAAGAATGCCAAAAATAGTAACTTGTGCTACGAAAAAAAAAAATCTGAAAGAAACAATGGTGGGGTCCAAGTGTAATAGTCTAGTGGACACCAACATCCACTTGGATCATTACCATGGAGCTATAGTGTGGCATTCTTTTCTTTATAATGATAACACATGCATTAAATTTTGTTTGCAAAATATTTGTTCAAATCTCTCTCTTATAATTCACATTATGTGTAATGTCTAGCTTATATTATGTTCCCTATTGTTCCACTTGTGATCCTGTACTCTCTTGCAATATACTTCTCAAATTTGGGTTCAAATACCACAAAAATAATGGTTTAACTAAACTTGATTTCCTTATCTCATTCTATTCAGTTGCATGGCTATAATATGTTGAAAAAGGGTTCATATCCCTTGTCACATGATCAATGGTATGATTAGTTGAAACATTAAATAAATACAAGTAAGCCTAACAAGTCAAGCATGTTTATAGTCAAGTTTTATAACATTGAGGTCAGAGAAAAATACATGTAATGGTACATTAATACAATGGAGATATATTAAAAATAATTACACCCAATTTTGATAAGTATGGGTTGAACGATAATAACTTTATGATATATTACTGTCGTTCAACCTCTACTTATCAAAAATGGGTGTAATTCTTTTTAATATATCACCATTGTATTAATGTACCATTACATGTATACTTCCTAGACCTCAACGCTATACAACTTGACTATACACATACTTGACTTATTAGGCATACTTTTATTTATTTAATTTTTCAATGTCATGGGATTTTCAAGCTATATCATAATTTTATAAACTTGCATTTGCACAATGTTGCAAAGGGTACGCTAATGACATTAAATGAGGACAAAGTTAAAACAATTTTTAAAATGTGGAGTAAATGAGATCTCTACCATCCAAACTTACGAAACTCCACCTTGTAGTCTTTGTTGATCAAAACCCTTAGCTATGGATAGTTATCAAATTGTCATAATTTATCACTACTTCATTGGAAAATGGTATTTGATCTTATTTATTGTAGAAAATGCCTTTTTATTTCCTTTTGTTGTAAATAATTGTTGGTTGTGCACAAGTTGCAATCCATAATGAATGATTCAAAGCAAAGACACATGTGTGTCATCTGCTTTTGTTTGTCTCCAGGGTTATCCATTAGTTTCAATTTTGTGAGCATAATATATACTTTTCCTGCAAGTTCAACTATTCCCGTGAGAAGTTGGGTTCCATTTGTTCATACCAATTATAGTGCCATTGATTTCAAAAATGAATTCTTCTCACTGACATATTGTGGCATTTGGTTCGATTATTATACCTCTGTTCTTCATACTCTTTCCCTATGTAGATGATTCCCAAATTAATTTCATATATTTCTACGAAAATAAGGATTACATATTTAAAATTTCAGTGTATACTAAACCACATTTCAGTATGTACTAAAACAAGTTTTAGAATGTATTAAACTGTTGTAAAAATTGAGTGAGACTTAAAGAATAGAGATTCTCACTTCTAGTAAAAATTAATTTATGAACTGAAAGCATAGTCAAAAGTCTCAAGGAATGTTATAATTTTTTTCCACACTTGAAAGAGGAATAATGAAGGAGCGTCACTGAGAATATAATTGTCTCTCTTCTTAAGTTGATTCCTGCGATCCACGACTTTCAACAATAAAATATCTTGTAACAACGATTATAAAATTGAAATGTATGTTTAGTAAAAATCAGTTGCATATATCCTTTTATAATTTAACCTAAATTATGAAACCACGGTGAAAAGCTCCACAATTATCACATAATTTCACTCAATGAAAATGGAGAGAAAAAAACATTAACCTTAAGGATTTTTAGTCTTTCGATGTCATTTCGTTCTTCTCATAAATTTCCATTAATAGATGGGATTCCATCACAAGGTCTAAATATGCTATCAATTTCTTATTTTTCAACTCTCCATACACTTCACGCCAAAATTACAAATGGACAATGAGACTGAATGTAAAGTGTCCACAAATTTCATAATTTTTCAGTGGTAGTGCTAATAAGAGATAAAGGGACTTGATGAATTCCCAAAATTGCGTCTTCCTGCCATTTCAACTTCATAGATTTGCTTTAATTTAGCTCATGAAGTGGAAATGTGGAAAAACATTTAGTTATTTTCATTAATTTCAGACAATAGTTACTATTCAAAGCATCAAAAATGCTTCCTTTAACAAATATATTGCCAAGATTCCATTAACTCATCTTCATGACACTGCTACGAGAGTCTAAATCCAAGAGAAATGCCTCTATAAATAAATTTTCTAGAATTTCGTAAAATTATTATAATATCCTTTGGGAACGAAACAAAAATCGCTACAAATTTTACTTACCAACATCGTTTGGCATGCACTATCCTCACCTTGTTCTGAGCCATTTCTTCATCTGAGCCCACGAGGAGTTCTGAGTGCTCCTGCCCTCTCACAGACCCATACAACAAGCTAGAAAAATGTGCTACCACGGGCTGAGATTTGAAGCTTCAGAGCGGAAGCGTTGAATGCAATTAGGGCTAGAAGCAAAATACAAGGGCATGAGATTCGATGATCTATTAAAAGTCATGTTTGTCAATATCAGCCATGACAGTAAGTGTCCTTCACTGCATATAAAAAGGGACAGTTGAAGATTCTAGCTCATAATTTTGAGAGATCTCTGGGTATGAAGGATTTTAATGAGGTTATGTTTTGGAATTTTTCTGAAAAATTGGAGCAGTATTAGACAGAAGTTCCATTTAATGTTCCAATGGACATCGCATGGAAGGTCAGTCATCTAACGTCATCGGTTCATCGTCATCGAACTTGTACCCTGTAAAAAAATGGAGTTCTCATCTTCAACGATTCTTACTCCATATAACTACTTCCAGTGGAAGCCATAAATTTTCCTTCACCTAAGAGGCAAAGGCTTGTATTGGATAGTTATGAATTCGGAAGTTGAACCAAATTATGTCGTTGAAAAATCCAAATAGTTCAAAAGGATGGATGAGGCTTTTGGTCTTCTATTGTTGTCCATATCTATAGCACTGTGTTTCCATGTGGACATATGCAACACTCTGAATGAGTTTTGGACAACCTTCGAGAATTTATTTGGAAATAAAGATGAGATGCGAGCTCATATTCTCAAAAATGAGCTAAATTCCTTAGATCAAAATTTCTTTGATAACTTGCAAGTTTTTTTTACAAAATTTAAATCATTGCTTCTACAGCTACATGATTATGGGATTGTTAAATGAAAATAGGAAGATCAATTTATCCTCTTTTTTTTGTCTAAATTATGCCCTAAATATTCTATTTTTTTTCTACATTTCATACAGTTAGAATTGCAACTAGAGAAGAATGGAAAATGCCCAAATTTGATGCATTTATTGAGTCTCTTATTCATGAGAAATATAATATCATAAAAATGAGTTCATTAATGTCTCCAAAAGCACATGCACTTGCCATGCCTAAGAAAGGAAAGTCCAATTCGAAACCAAATCAGCAATACAAAGGAAAAGGAAAGGCAAGAGATCTAGATTCAAGAAAGCAAGGAAATCCAAAACCTCCAAATGATTCTTCCATTTCCAAGGGTAAGAAGGGAAAGAAAGGAAACTTGAAGTGTCCTTATTTTAATAAAGGTTATCATCCCAAATCCTCTTTAATGCAGAAGACTATTGATCTAATGGAAAAGACTCTTCAACAAAATAATCTTGATCATCACATTTCAGAAACTATCAAGAAGAAGACGGAGAAAAAGCCATCAGAAACAAGGGGTAATGGGAATATTTTGATTTCTCTTCATTCTACACTGCATTAATGGATGATCAATTTAGGAGCTTCACATCATATGGATTCCTCAAAGGAATCATTTTCTTATCTACATGCATACTGAGGACCTCCTATTCTCAGGGGTGACAACTCTGCAATTGAAGCAACTAGACAAGGAAGAGTGCAATTCGAAGATGGGAGTTTTAAGAATGTCTTTCATATTCCAAGGCTTTCTGTGAATATTCTTGACTGTATCAGATTACACACAAAGGTACTGGAAGGAAAGTTGAATTTACTATATATTATGTGAGAATTTATGACATGAAAATAACCTGAATATTGTATCTGGAAAGGTAAATGATCAATCTCTTCTGTATTCATTTTCTGATTTTTTTCCTCAATCATATTATATGTTCATACTTATGCATGCAAATGAAGAATGTAGGATTTGGCACGAGAGATTTGGGCACTTGAATTTCAGATATATGCAACAACTTAGCAAGAAAGGGATGGTCAAAGGATTGCGACCATTGAATTTTCAAATGGTGTTTGTAATGGATGTGTTCTTGGAAAGCATACACAAGACAAGTTCAAGAAGGTGCATGCATCGAGAGCTTCTTAACCTTTGGAATCTGTACATAGTAATCTCATGTGTCCATTTCCAGTACTTTCAGTGAGAAAAAAAAGATATTTGCTTTCATTTATACATGACTACATGAGATTCACTTGGGTTTAATTCTTGAAATACAAGTCTGAAGCTTTTCAACATCTAAATATTTTCAAATCACATGTGGAAAATAAACCTCAAAAACGCATCACAATACTCCGCAGAGATAATGGGATAGATTATGTCAAAAAAGATATAAATAATATTTTAAATGAAGTGGGAATATAGTTACAACATAGATTTACTTACACTCCACAAAAAATGGGGTGGCTGAAAGGAAGAATCGATATTTGAAAGATATGGCCAATTGTATATTGCATGGAAGATCTCTTTCGTCAAAATTGTGGGTTGAAGCTATCAATTTTTCCTCCTATATCCAGAATAGATCTCCTCATAAATCTGTTACTAGAAAAACACCTTTTGAGGCTTGGACTACCATGCAACCTGAAGTCAGTCATTTCCGCATTTTCGGATCTTGAGCATGGGCCCACATTCCAACAGAGAAGAGAAAGGCTTTGGAGCCTCAAAGTAAAGCATGCATGTTTGTTTGATATTTTGATGAATTCAAAGCGTACATATTTCTTGATATCAAAATTGAAGAGCTCTTTATTGAGAGGAGTGTAAAGTTTGACGAAGATATTTTGCATGCACCAGCAGATGAACTTGTTACCAAGTTTCCATCACCACTCATTGATGAGTATGCAGATGGAACTTTAGATCATAATTCTAATGAATATGAGCCTTTTCATGTCGCACCATTTCGACCAACAGTTGTTGAACATTGAGATCATACTTCCTGATGTAGTTCGAAAGATTCTCTACCACCTTCAAGACAAAATTGGCTTAGCATGAGTAATCTCCTTGATGATCCTACCTCTATACCTAATCTGGATTTATGCAATAATGCAACAGAATGAAAATATAACCATAAATACAAATATGCATAAAAAAGAACATGTAATTTCATTAATATCAAAGAACTAAAATTTTCTTATAGACGGAATGGAAATAAACTAGCTAGGGCGCTGGTAGTTTATCTCTGAGAAGACATGTGGCGGCTACAGGCCTTTGAACTTTGTGTTACAATAAGGCTCGAAGGCCTATATATTATTGAGAAATAATGGAAAAATATAAACATCCAAAAACCTAACCCTAGAAGATGAAACGCCAGAATATGGGCCTCGTCGGGGCAAAATGGTATATCAATTGCCTAGGGTCGTAACTTTGGCATACTATCACCATTTGACGCACACGATACATTGTTAGAAATATGGATTTGAGGAATACAAATTTTGACTGCGGATGTAGATTCTGGAACGAAATCATATTCTTCGCAAAAGCGATGCCGAAAAAACGTCTTTTAGGGCCTCAAAATAGATCTAGAAGTTCAGGACCCAAAAAACTGCTAAAAATAGTAAGTTGTACCAAAATTGAAAAAAATTAAAGAGACAATAGTGGGGCCCCAAGTGGAATAGGCGAGTAGCCACCAATATCTATCTGGATCATTCCTCTACCCTTAGGAAGCAATGGTCCCCATTGCATTGAGTTCCTTCATGAGATGACTAAACTTTTGTTGAACTTGGTCCCTGGTGAACCACTTGCCTTGGTGCAAGAGTTGGCCAGCTTTGCAACCTGATAAATTCTGATCTTCTGTCGGTGGGTGTTCTTGATTTTCATGTCCATGATACAATATATGGTGGCATGTTCCATGCAGTATGGGTTTAACTCTGTTGGTGTGAGTTGTTCTGTAATTTCAGAGGTGTCCAGTAGAGGTGGGAAGTAGGGACGAAGGTGGTCCACATTGAATACAGGGTGCAAAAAAAGGAATGGTGGAGTACTAAGCTCAGAAGAATTGTTCCCTACAACCTTGGTGATGGTGTACGACCCATATCGGAGCAAGAAAAGTTTGCAGTGGGATCCAGTGAGGCGCTCCTTCTGCAAATGCAGTTAGACTTTGTCTCCCACCTAGAAGTTGTGTGGCACCCAAAGTTGATCATGTCATTGCTTGTACTTAGAATTGGCTCTATCCAATCCATCATCAACTTGTTGGAGGATGTTCTAAATGCGCTCGACGAAGTTGATTGATTTGTCAGCTTCAGATTGGACATGAGCCGAATCGGCCTGAGTAGTCACAAATGGCATGGATACGTCAATGGGAACCAGTGGCTGGAATCTGAAGCCCGCATGAAAGGGGTTGTGGCCAATTGAGCTATGGAGAGCTCAATTATCACTGTGTTGTACATAGGGGAGGCTTTCATCCCATGTGCATGGATGCTTTTAATTGTACATGACCATAATGTGTACAATCATGTTGTTGACAACCTCTATCTGGCCATCAGTTTGGGGATGGAAAGTTGTGGACTTGATGAGCATGGTGTCCAACATTGACCATAGGCTGGACAAAAGTGTGGTGAGGAAACTGCTATCTCGATCTGAGATGAAAGACTATGGGATCCAAAAGTGCACCAACACTCGTTCAAAGAAGAGTTTAGTGGTGGCTTCTGCTATGATATTCATCTTGTAGGCCGCCATAATGGGCATATTCAAGAATATGTCGATGACCCCGAAAACACAGTTGTTTCCATGCTTCGTAGAAGGAAGGTCCAACATGTAATCCGTGGAGATGGATTCCCAAGGTCGACTAGGGGTAGGTAGCAGAGTATAGAGGCCTTGCTTCTTGATGATTGGTTTGGAAATGGCACAAGTAGTGCAGGATCTGATGTACTTCTAGACATCCTGTCGAAGGTTCAGCCAATAGAAATACTTCTATAGTATTGCCACCATTTTCTGGACCCTAAAATGCCCGGCGAATTGACTGTAGTGTGCTTCCCATATCATCTCGGCATGCTCACTTGAAGGAACAAAAATGTGTCCTAGGTGACATAACAGTGCATCTTGGAGGTGAAAATTTGGAACTTGCGTACCCTCCAAGAATGCCTTGTATGTGTGACCGAATTTTGGATTTCTCTTATAGAGAAATAGCCAATCAGAAGTCTTGTGCCCACAAGAGATGAGAACGGTGGTTAGCACCACAATTAATGGTCGCCTGAGGCAGTCTGCAACATTATTGGTGCTACACTTCTTGTACTTGATGTTCAAATGAAACTGTTATAGATATGTGGACCACTTTTGATGGAAATCATTATGCAACTTCCCTTGTGTCTCTATGAACTTCAGGGGTTGGTGGTCTATGTGGATGATTGTTTCCATCCCAAAAATGTAATGCTTCCATTGTCGACAAGCATGCACAATGGAATACATTTCTTTGTCATAAGTAGGATACTTGTCAACTCTATCAGACAATGTTTCACTGTGATATGCCACTGGATGCCCCTATTGAGTAAGAACTGCCCCAATAGAATAGTCAGAGGCATCCGTATCGATCTCAAATGGTTATTGCAAGTCTGGTTATGTGAGCACTAGGGCAGAATGGAGGCGATGTGTCAATTCTACAAATGTCTTCTGTTGAGATTCTCACCAAAATAATTTTTTCTTTCACTCCTCCCTTGGTGACCTGACTCAAGGGCCAAGTGATATGAGAGAATTCCAACATGAACCCATGCTAGAAATTAGCGATACCCAGAAAGTTGTGCAGCTCTATTAGAGTGGTTGGGGCTAGCCAATCCCGAATAACTTGGATCTTTGTTGGATCCACATGGACCCCCTTTCATCAATATTTATCCCAAATATTGAACCTAGGTCATGCCAAAAGTGTAATTCTCCAAATCGGCACACAACTTATGTTTCCGTAGTGTTTGGAGAACTTGTCGGATGTGGTGGAGGTGCTCTTCCCAAGTCTGGTTGAAGATCATAATGTCATCCAAGTGCACCACTACAAATGAGTTGGTGAATGGCTGCAAGATGTCGTCCATCAACCTCATGAAGGTTGCGGGAGCATTCGTCAACTTGAAAGGCATGACCAACCATTCGAAAAGGCCCTCCTTGTCTTTGAAGGAAGTATTCCACACATCGGAGGGTTCGATTGGTACCTGGTGATACCCATACTTCAAGTCGATATTGCTCAAATATTTCGCCCCTTTGATGTGGTCCAAAAGGTCATTAATCCGTGGGATTGGGTACCTATTTTAGATATTGATCTTGTTCAGCGCCCGATAGTAAACACAGAGTCTCCAAGTCCCATGCTTCTTCTGTACCAACATGATCAAGCTCCCACAAGGTGATGAACTCGGCCGGATGAGACCTTTTTGCAACAGCTCCTAAATCCACCTCTTGATTTCATCTTTATCCAGAACAGAGTGCCAATAGATCGGTCCATTGGTTAGTGACACACCTAGGGTTAGATCAATGGGGTGCTTGACCTAACAGTGCAGAGGCACCCCTATGGGTGAGGTGAAGATGTCCTTGTACTCCTCCACAACCTTGTCCATTTGTTGTTGTCATACAGAGGATCCTTGCCTGGAGGTCGTGGCCACTCTCTTCTTCTTACCCTAGGGCCAGATCATCAAGAAAACAAATTTCCTGGTTTTGGAAATGAGCTTACTGCATTTTTTTGCAGTAATTGAAGAGATAGCGGTAGGCGATGGTACCTCTTGTATCCTGTACAACATGTTTACCAAATTAACGATAACATCGCAAGGCCAGGCCTCATACACAACATGTCACTTCCACAAGTATAGTTGGCCTAATAATACACCACAAACATCAAGAGGATCAATGTCACATGATACCTCATCCGTGAAGGGCTTGATGATGTAGGGAAGACGAAACTTCTGGTTGACGCAGAGATCCCTTCCTTGGTAAAGCCACCCAATGGTGTATGGTTGTGGGTGTGTTGTGGTCGACAAGCCCAACCGCTTCAGGGCATTTGCTGAAATGAGGTTCTTTTGGCTCCCATTCTTGACAATAAACTATAACAGGGAATCCTTTACCCACATTTGGGAGCAGAAGAGATGCTCCTCATCCTTTGGACCTTCCGGTTCCTCATCTGGATCTTTGCAGTGGCAACAGTGGCCTTAGGCTCCTCATCAATAATTTGTTTCCCTTTGTAATTCCCTTTGTCACTCCCCTTAGCAGGTTTTTATTCAGAGTCGAAGCATGCATCTGATTTAAAATCCCACATCTCAGCCACCAGCGATTGCTTGGCTTGACACTCACTTGTGTTGTGAGTGGAGCTCTTATGGAACTCACAACACTTTCCTGTGTCCTTATTTGGCTTCACGATGTTGTTCTATGCTTGCGGCTTTGGTAGGTTGTCTTAGGCTGCCATGCCTTGACTTTGTCTATTGTTCTGCAGTTTAGGGGCACCTTTCCCTTGCCTTTGATTCGTAGATCCAAAGTCTCACTTCTTATGTTGGAATTTCTGCTCAATCTTGGAAACATACCGGTATGTCGTACCAAGCGAGGAGATGTCGAGGAACTTCATTTTCTCTTGAATGTATATGTGCAGACAGTTGCGATACTTTAGCACCAAATGTTTCTCCAAATCTTTGATACCCAACTTTGCTTGTAGGGTATGGAAAAGATTCGTCAGCTCATGCACATCTTGATCCCTTTGTTGTTGCAGTGTGGTCCATTGTTTGTACTTGTCCTCATAGCTCCCCACGGGATAGTATTGTTCCTTGAGGGCATGTCGGAAATAATTCCAAGTGGGTATGACTGAGAACATAGAGGATTTTTTCTTATCCTTTTTCTCACAGTAGGTTTCCTACCAGTCCTTGACATGTGGGTTAGCTTTGAGTAGTGCAAAAATAATCTTCTCCTAGTCGGAAATGTCATGAAACAAGAAATATCCTTCTCATAGATTCAACTATTTATTTACACCATATGCATCTATTTGAACCTCAAATATGGGAATGTTAAAGTTTAATTGTAGCTTAAAGGGAGTCGCACCTCTAGAGTGATTGTTGGATGCAAATGCACCGTCGGTGGGTAGTCGTTGAAGTATTTGGGCAAAGTTATCCATCATCGTGTTCCTTTGTTTTTTTAGGGCTTCTTCAAGAAATAATTTGATAGGATCTCTTGCTCCCTCATCTTTCTTTTCGTCCCCCATGGGTGGCCGTCGGGTTTTTTGACGCTGATCTTGCAGAGGTTCAACTAGATCGAGCCCTAACTCCTTATACCCCGACCTCATTGGGGACATACAAATAAGGATCGAGAAAAAGAAAACTGCTCTGATACCACTTAGCCGGATTTGTGCCAAAACGAAATAGAATACACATATAACCATATTTAATACAAAGATGCAGTAGAAATAACACTTCATTTCATTAATATCATAGAACTGAAATTTGCTTACAAAAAAAATGGAAATAAACTAGCTAAGGCGTTGATAGCTTATCTCTGAGAAGGGATATGGCAGCTATAGGTCTCTAAAATCTGTGTTACAATGAGGCTCGAAGGCCTACATGTTATTGTGAAATAATGGAAGACCCTAAACATCCAAAAACATAACCCTAGGAGATGAAATGCTAGATTACCATTTCTCAACCAAAAATGCTAGAGATCTTTTGGCACAATTTCACATGAATGATTGCAAGCCAGAAGCCACACATTTGTTATTAGGGACAAATATTGAGAATGGAAAAAACACACCATTGGTTGATTGCACATTGTACCATAAGCTTGTGGGAATTCTTCTTTATCTCACTCACTCCTGTCTTGATCTCTCATATGTTGTAGGAGAAGTTTCCAGATACATGCATGAGCCACATGAGTTCCACTAGAAAGCTGCAAAGCGCATCCTTCTATATGTCTAGGGGACAACCACCTATGGGATTCATTACGCTGCAAATTGTTCTTTTGATCTCATTAGGTTCACATATTCAGATTGGGTTGGCGATAACATTGATTCCAAGTCCACCTTCAGTTATGTACTTAGTTTGGGATCTGACCCAATTTTTTGGTCAAGCTAGAAGATGGTTGCCATTGCTTTGTCATCAACATAGACCAAATATAGTGGAGCAGTCAATGCCACTATTTAGGCCATTTGGATACAACATTTCCTATCTAATCTTGGGATCATTTTCCATCGTCCAACTATCATCTAGTGTGATAATCAAAGTACGTTAATTTTTTGTAGAGATCCAGTGTAGCAACAAGGGACCAAACACATCGAGATCCACATGCACTTCATTAGAGAACTCATTCATGATGGGATCATTGATATTCAATATTGTCCTAGTTCTGAGCAGATTGTTGATTTCTTCACCAACACTTTCACTGAGCAGAAGTTTTGATTTCTATGAGACTGTCTCAACGTGAAGGACACGACTGCCTAGTAGTTGTCTTTTCTTTACTTTTGCATTATATTTTGAGGGGGGGGGGGGGTTCTTCACACTGGGTTTTACCTATTTTCTCTTTTCATGAATTGTATATGGGTACCTAAAATGGCAGTGTTGTTGGGACTCATTCATTTTGTATCACACTCACATATGTTATGCTTAAGGGGTCTATTGGTGTACATGCACATACTTAGTCTTAATTAGGTTTAGTTCAACTCTAGTTATTGCATGTGATGTGCAATTATCTTTAGCTAGTTAACTCGAGTGATTACATGTGATGTGCACTTGTCTTTAGCTAGTGTACTCGAATGCTTACATGTGGTGTGAACTTGGCTTTAATTAGTTAACTCTGGAGCTTGCATGTGATGACTGTGCACATTAATAGAACATAAAGCACACATAGTTCAGTTAGCTTTAATTATCCACAGTTATTGCATGTAGAACTAAGATTAACTTAGTTTCTTTATGTATTGATTCTCAAACTAATATTGATGAATCAAATTCTTTCTCAATTGTAATTTTTATTTTTCAATTCTTGCAAGTTTGTGCAATTATTCTAGATCCATATTTGTGCTCTAATAATTTTACATGTCCCTTGACTCCTCAATGAAAGGCTCTATCAATGGAGATTAATCACAGCAATCATGACCATAGTAAAAAAAAATTAAGGGATATCGGCACAAGATATGACAGTTAGATCTTCACCCATATGATTTTGTGGGTAAGAACACCTTCAAACCTGTGTTCACCATGTTACCAAAATGCCCCGTTGCTCCCTCCAGAGCTTCCAAAACAATCAACTCCTATCCCAATGCCGAGTCAACTCAGATCTCTAGCAGAGACGTTTCATATCAGCCATGAGTTGCCCTTCGTGCTTTCGTTGATATAAATTCCAAGCTGGGGATTAACCAATATTGAGTTTTAAGGGAAAGTGGTCAGGACATCCGTACTGAGAGTGACCTTTTTTAGATATGTTCCGCTATGGAGCAACACCCTTTAAGATTTCTCTACATTTCTATATTTGTTTTTGTAATTTACAACAGTAGATTCTTTAAATCGGAATCTGTTCCTATTAATGGGAACTATCACAATGAATAAACTGTATTTGTATTGTAGGCCTACTCGAGTCATTAATGATTCTACGGCTGGTAAATTGTTTTGAATGACTTTTTCATACCCATAGACATAGAAATGGTGTTGTTTTAGGTTGGAATTTGGTGAAATGATTTTTAAGTAAATTTATTATTTAATTATTTAAATGAGTGTTTTTTTAATTGTATATTTACATTCAGCGGGCTAAGTAACCAAGAATTTTTGATTGGTTGAATTGGGGAGAGTTTATAATTCAAAAAAATATAATTTATAGTTCTAATTTAATCTTACTCTAGTTATTAATGATTCTAGTTATTAATGATTGTTTCTATGGATGTATTGAATGACTCTTCAGTTAGACATAAAAATGGTTTAAGGTTGGAATTTACTGAAATGATTTTTAGTCAAATAGTTATTAATTTATATATTTATTCAAAAATTTCAAAAACAAGGATTTTGGAGACGCTTGGACAGTTGAGAGTTCATAATTCAAAATGTGAATCCAAAAAATCCCTATTGACCTTTTGACAAAATTAACTAGCAAATATATCCAGAAAGAATCCAAAACATGTAACAAGTAAACTAGAAAAAAAAATCATATTAACCATAGTTCACACATAGTCCTAATCATAGTACCAAAAGTAACACGAAGTACTAATCACATCAATAGATGGAATAAAATTATGCACGTCGAAAAATATGTTGGTGACAATGAATTCTTCAAGAAGCTCGGAGAATTATCCAGAAGCCAGGAGACAACCTACCCAATGAATTTAATGCGGTTGGTAAAGGTTTGTTGGAAATATTGTTTTCCAACACCCCCTTAACTCCAACCATATGAAAAACAAGCAAAATAAACTATTGAATAATACTAGACTCTAGACATGCGTTTCGGTCTAAGTCTCATCTACGCCTATAACATGATTTCGATTTTTCACAATACAATTCACTTCTACAATTTTCTAAATTAGATTTTCAAAGAAGTTTAGTGAATATGCTAGCCATATTTTCATCTGTATTGTAATATATCAAGTTAATTTTTTTTGGTTGGAATTTTTATCTTATAAAATGATGATGTGTATTTGTATTCTTTGACCTTGCATGTTATTCAAGATTGTTTACCAAATTCATAGTGTTTTGATTCTTTGACCTTGCATGTTATCCAAGATTGTTTATCAAATTCATAGTGCTTTGATTGCAACATCTGATTCAAAGAAAAATTTATGGAAATTTATCTTAAAGTTTAGAAGTGTTGGAAAATATTACTAATCCTGAATGTATAAATTATAAAATGTGTTGGGATATTTTTTTAGAAATACTTAGATCTATAACTTTTTTATAATATTTCTATATAAAATTTTGGTGATTGTTTAGGTGAAATAATTTGATACTATAAAATTTAGGTGAATAAATTTTAGAAAAAAATGGAAATTGGTGAATCTTTTTTTTTGGAAAGAGAAAGGAAAATTAGACCACTTGCAAATATTAACCACTAAATTTTTTGTTGATCTGATTATTATACGTTCTTGTTGTTTTTCTCCAACATCTTCAAATATCCTTCTTAACCATATTGCTTCGCAGGTGCCACTGCATAGGGCCTTATACTCAACTTCAGTTGATTATAAGGAAATTGAGGGTTGTTTCTTACTACTCCATGATATTTCTACCGATCCTATATTCAATATGTATCCAGTGGTATATTTTATGTCCTCTGGATTTCCAACTGAGTCAGAATCAGAATGACCTGTCAATTCAACATTACAATCATTGATATTTTCAATACCAAAATTGGTAGTTCCCTTTAAATATCAAAGGACCCTTTTTTGGAGCTATATAATGAGATTCACGACGCTTAGACATGAATTTACTAATTATGTTGACTCCATAAGGAATGTCTAGTCTATTGGTGGTGAGATAACTCAAGCTTCCCACTAATTATCGATACAATGTTTTGTTCACCTCTTTTGTTCGATCATCATTTCTGAATTTGATATTTTTTCCAATGGAGTGCTCACTTCTTTAGATCTATTCATATGAAATCTCTTTAGTACCTCATTTGTATATTTCCTTTGTGTGATTAAATTCCTCCCATTATCTCTCCATACTACAAGACCTAGACAATAGCACATATGTCCAAGAACTTTCATCTTAATTTCTTGTGATAATTTCATTTTTTATCTCCTTAATTATTTGAACAACACTCCATATTATTATTAGATCATCAACATATATAATGATTAATGTTATATTTCCATTTCTATTTAACTTGATATACAAATTAGGACTAATTGTGCGTTTTTTAAAACCCTATTGAAAGAAGAATTTATCGATATTGTTATACCAATATCTGGGTGCTTGTTTTGGTCAATATAAGGACTTTTTTTAACTTGCAGAAAATATGTTCTTCTCCCTTATTTACAAATCCTTCTAGTTTAAAAACATAAATCTCTTATTTTCATTCTTCAATTAGAAATGTTGATTTTACATCTAACTAATGTAGCTTCCAATCATATTTAGTGGCCAGCGTTATTACTATTCTGATTTTGTCATTTTTGCAACCGGGGCAAAGGCATCTTCATAATCTATACCTTCTTTTTGTGAATAACCTTTTACAACGAATCTTGCCTTATATTTGTCTATGCTACCATATCCGTTGAATTTTTCTTGTACAACCATTTTGATCCTATAGAAAATTTATTTTCAGGTAATTCTCTTAATTACAAAGTTTCATTTCTCATTATAGATTCGTATTCGTATTTCATAACGTCCATCCATTATTTATGATTTTGAGCTTGTTCAAAATTTAAAGCCTCAGCAATAGGCATCACTTGAGACATTAAAGAATAATTTGTATACCCGATAGGGGTTTGAATTTGTCTCGTTTACCTTCTTAAAGGTTCATTTCACTATAGAGTACCTTCTCCTCTTCTTCTTCTCTCTGAAGTTCCTTTGTTACGGTACAACCCTAACCACTTTATTTATGTAATAATATCAAGGGTCCTAGTCAGAGTCATAGTAAGTTATTTGAGTGAATAAATCTCATAAGAAGTTATCTGCAGTAATAGAAATTGTAACTGGTTGACCCACATTATTGAAAAGTGACCACAATTAGTTACAAATGAGCCATAGTTAATCAATAAAATGGTTAACCCATATTATCCAAGGGACCAATAGTATTTAGGGTTGTGGATGTCATAATGCTATAAATAGTCTTAGATAACAAGGGAAGAACCATTGAGTCTTATTGTAATTAAGGTCTGCTCTTTTGGAGGTTTCCCCCTGGAAGAGGAAAGTGAAAATTGTAATTTCCTTATGAATAATAAAATATATTTGCAACTTCTCTCCATTCATGTGATATTTATGTTTTTCTTGCAATATTTTTTCATATTTCTCACATCTTGTTATTATTTCAGGTCAAGTGCATGACAGGTGGTATTAGAGAACTTTCTAGGGCTAGGTGTACGTCCAATTTCTGCATAATTTTTTCAGGCTAGAGATGTTTTCTAGCGTCTTTAAACCATAGAATATGTCATTGAGTGCATACAATTGTAGATTTGGGGAGGCATGCACGGAGGAACTACAAGAGGTGGTCATGCTTGTTATACTCCTATGTAACCCTTATGGGTACCCCTTCGAGAAAGTAGTGCATTAGACAAAAATGCGCACAAACTACACTTCCATGTACCCTTGGGTATATCTAAAGCACTCCTAGGGTAACCTAAAACTTAACCTTGGATAAGTCTTTTACCATCTTGCTGCTAGAATACACTGCAAAAAACAGTCGGGGAGATTACTTGCACATAAAATAGGGTAGTTGGGTAGTACAACTAAGGGTATGGTATATCCTCCTTATTTAGAAATCTATAAAATTGGGCTGAGTATTATTGTTGGACCCATGTTTATATCATGATCTATAACCCCTAACACTCCTTTGTGACCATAGCTCCCTTATCTATCTAAATATCCCCCCTACTTTTTTTTCCATATCAGATCTAGTAGTTAGGGTTCAATCGCCACTATACAAATCGTATCTAGCAATTGGCATTATGTCGCCACAGTATAGATCAGATTCAACTATTGGGGTTTTCAAAACATAGATGAGACTCTTTGTGAAATAAGGGTTTTGGCTGCCATAGTCCAGATTAAATTTTCGAATAATGTTTGGAAGTGCCAACACTTTTGGGTTGTGGTTATTACAGTCGCAACTATATTTTAAGAAGATATTTGGCAGTAGTGAGAATTATGAATTTCAACTACCATGGTATTGTTAAAATAGGATTAAAACTCCTTGAACATAGCAAAAAAAATGTCGTGGGCCATCGCAGGTCGCTTACAAGAGACTTAGCCCATAAGATTCGGAACGATGAGCGATTTCACAAATAAATCTTTTTAGAGTTTAATGTTAAGGCAGTCGCATGGTAATTTGTTTTGTATGCTATGCGATGTGATCACAGATCACATGGAATAGGGGTAACCACTAATTTAAGCTATAATGTGTGCAAAGTTCGAAATCGTGAAATCGCAAGTTTATTAAATTGTTAAAAGTGTTAAATTTCAAGGGAGGTTAAATTATATAAGTTGCGAAGTGAGATTTTCTCAGATTGGTTCATGTTGTTGTGGGACCCTCCAGCAAGAGTTTTGTGCGTATTCTGATTATATTGTAGCTTGTCAGCGTCATTTGGTATCAGAGCAGACATTGAGTTCTGTTCTTGAAGGTTGGAGAAAACATGCCACCCAAGAGAGGAGCCAACATAGGTCGGGGAAGGTCGGAAGCTAATGCAATTTTGCTAGATGAGATTTGAAATATTTGTACAATAATGGAGATAGTAGAGTCTTCTCAGAGGAGAGCACCTGATGAAGGAGATGTCAGCGCAATAGAGGAAACTTTTGAGGTAGAAGAAGCGGTAGAATACAAGACATCTAAATTCTTCAAGATATTAGCAAAGGTTAGTGGGAAACCAAGAATGGAGATTCCTTCATACAAGGGGAACCTTAATGTGGATGAGCTAATGGATTGGATCAGTTAAATGGATAAGTATTTTAACTTGGAAGAGATTGAAGATAAGAAGAAGGTAAAGTATGCAGCTACCAAGTAGAAGGGCCATGCATCTATCTAGTGGGATGAACTACAAACATCCAGAGTTAGAAAAGGAAAGCCTAAGATCAAGCAGTGGGATAAAATGATAAGGAAGCTGAAAAATACATTTATGCCAAAGGACTATCAATTGAATATTTTCAAGCAATTCAAGAATTTGAGGAATAAAGGAAATATTGTCAAGGAGTACACGGAGCAGTTTTACAAGCTGAGCATTAGAGCAGGACATGCTGAAGTTGATATGGAGAAAGTAGCCAAATACATCAATGGTTTAAGGTATGAAATAAATGATGAAATTAGTTTTTTGTGTATGAAGAAAATTGAGGATGCCTACCAAGCAACTTTGAAGGCAAAGGAGAAAATTTTGAGGAAGAAAAGTCAGAATAATAGATGTAAAAGTCCAACAAGAGGAAGAAGAACGTCGAGATCAAGATTTCAGCACTCTCAAATGAAATAGGAGGTTCGAATAACATACCACCATAGAGAGGAGAATTGGTAGAGGGAGATTTTCACCCATAGGTAGAGGTCAAGGAAGAGAAATTTGGTGCCACGCATGTGGAGAATGGGGACACAAATCATGGGATTGTGCTCATAACAAACCAAAAAATCAGTGGAATGTGAATGTAGTTGAAGCAAAGGAATAAAATCCTCAGGTCACGGGAAAATAAGAACCACCTGAGGCAGGAGAGTATTTATTGTTCAAAATAGTATTTCTTAAGGAAGAGAAGGAAGCAAATGAGCCAGCGCAGAGGAATATTCTATTAAGGACCATATGCAAGTGTAAGTAAAAGTGGTGCAAATTTGTGATTGATAGTGGAAGCACAGATAATCTTGTTTCCATAGAGATGGTTGAGAAATTGGGGTTGAGTAAGATGGTACACCCTACTCCTTACACAGTGTCATGGCTACAAAAGGGACATCATATTTTGGTGATATAATAATGAAAAGTAGAGACACAAACCGGTATATATAAGGATGTCATATTGTGTTATGTGATGCCAATTGACGTGTGCCATGTATTGTTGGGAAGACTTTGGAAATTTGACAGAAAAGGAATTCATGATGGAAAAAGGAATACCTACGCCATAGATAAGGATGAAAAGAAGCACACATTGCTACCTTTAAAGGATGAAGCAGATAAAGGAACAACTAAGAACAATGTTATGATGATTAGTGGAAACGAGTTGCTGCAAGAAGTCAAAAAGGAAAAAGAAATGCATTTTTCTATTGTGGGTAAACCTAACGTAATTTCGACTTCTACAAATTTAGAAAATCTGCCTGTGGAAATCAAGAATATGTTAGATGATTATTTTGATATAGTTGTGGATGAATTACAAATTAAATTTCCACCAATCAGAAGTATCAGTCATCACATAGATTTAGTACCTGGTCCAAGTTTACCAAAAAAAGCAGCATATAGAACGACCCCTGGGGAGAATTAATATGTTGAAAAATAGTTATAGGAGCTATTAGATAAAGGAATAATCAAAGAAATTATTAGTCCATGTGCAGTACCAGTCGTGCTTAGTCTAAAGAACGGAGGTGAGTGGCACATGTGTACTGATTCCAGAGCCATAAAAATATCACAATCAGGTATAGATTTCCATTTCCACGCATAGATGATTTGATGGATTGTTCAAGTGGGTAAAATTATTTTACTAAAATAGATCTGAAGAGTGGATACCATCAAATCAGGATTAGAGAAGGATATTAATGGAAGAGTGCTTTTAAGACCAACATTGGATTGTATGAGTGGTTAGCGATGCATTTTGGGCTCATTAATGCACCAAGCACATTTATGAGACTAATGAATGAGGTTTTAAAAGAGTATACAGGAAATTTTGTGATAGTATATATTTATGACATTCTGATTTTAAGTCAGAGTAAGGAGGAGAATTTGGATCATGTCAAGCTGGTGTTAAGTACTTTGCAAAAGGAGATGTTGCTCATAAATTTGAAGAACTGTGGTTTCATGAAGAAGGAGTTCATTTACTTAGGATTTATAGTCTCAGAAGAAGGCTTGAATATGAGCCTAGAAAAGATTCAAGTAATACTCAATCGGCCAACTCCGAGAAGTGTATTTGAGGTAAGGATTTTTAATGGTCTTGCAAGTTTTCAGAGAATTTTTATAAGAGGTTTTAGGAAGATTTGTACACCAATAGTTGAAACAATAAAGGAGATAAACCAGCCATTTAAAGGAGAGAAACTAGGACAGAACTAACAGATTAAAATTTCAAGTTGTTGAAAATGAAGATCATTCAAAGACCTATTTTGGCCGTACCAAAATTTGATAAAATATTCCAAGTTGAGACTGATGCCAGCGAGATAAAAATTGGAGTTGTCTTGAGTCAAGAGCAGAGACCGATAGCTTATTTAAGTGAAAAGTTAAATGAGGCCAAGAAGAAGTATTCATCCTATGACAAGGAGTTCTATGCTATTGTGCAGGCGTTGAAGAAATGGAGGCATTATTTGTTGCGCAAGGAATTTGTGTTGTATTCAGATAACCATGCACTATAGTTCATAAATAATCAGTCGAAGTTGAACCAAAAGCATTGAAAGTGGGTGGCATTTTTACAGATTTTTACCTTTGTAATCAAACACACAAGTGATAATTCAAACATAGTTGTTGATGATTTAAGCAGAGTAAATTTGGTTCTGAAGGAATTGAAGATTGGAATTTTGGGGTTTGAATAGATGATTGACATATATGAGGAAGACACAAATTTCAAATAAATATATGTAGTTGTTAAGAATCCAGTGATTCATAAAAGAAGCTAGTGGTTGGACTACCTGATTCAAGGAGGATTGTTGTTCAATAATAATAAACTGTGTATATCTAAGTGCTCCATGAGAAAAAATCGGATTAAAGAAAAACATACTGGAGGACTATCTGGACACTTTGGATAGGATAAAACGTCTTCTAAAGTAAGTGTTGTTTATTATTGGCAAAAAATGCAGACTGATATTAAAATTTTTGTTGAGAAGTGCAGGATTTGTCAACCTGCCAAAGGAAGAAGCCAAAACACTGGGTTATATCAGCCATTTACCATACCCAATAGACCTTAGGATGCTGTCAGCATGGATTTTGTTTTGGGTTTGCCAAAGACTCAAAGAGGACATGATTATATCTATTTTGTCGTACATAGGTTTCTAAAATGGCTCATTTCATTTCTTGTAAAAAAACTAGTGATGAAACTCGCATTGCTAATTCTTTTTTTCTCTGAAGTTATAAGATTACATGGACTATATATGAGTATTGTTTCAGATAGGGATACAAATTTCATAGGACAATTTTGGAGGAATCTATGGATGAATATGGGTACAAACCTCAGTTCCAGTTCAGCCTATCATCCTTATACATATGGAAAAACTAAAGTGGTGAACAGGAACCTGGGAAATATATTAAGGAATTTGGTTTAGAAAAATCCAAAGAAATGGGACTTATCACTTGCTCAATTTGAATTTTCCTATAATGATACTCCTAATTGGAGTACTGGAATGAGTCCATTTCATATTGTTTTTGGGATGCTTCCAAGAGGGGTGTATGAACTTAGATATTTGAGCAAACAAGAGACAAGGAGTGAAAAAGATGAAGAATTTGCAGAAGTGATATAGAAGTTGCAGGAAGATGTTAAGCAGAGCTTACAGAAAAACACCAAAAAGTATAAAAAAAGAGATGATATGAAGAGGACTGAAAGGGAGTTTCAAGTATATGATTTATTCACGGTTTATCTAAGAAAAGAAAGGTTTCCAGTTGGGACTTATAACAAACTAATATGAAAAATATAGGGCCATGTAGAATTTTTAGGAAGTTTTCCTCAAATGAGTATGAAATTGAGTTACCAACAGGAATTGGGATATCACCCATCTTTAATATTGAATATTTGTACCCATACAATGGAACAAATAAAGAAATACAAGAAGAATCTAGGGAAGAGGAGGACGAGACTTTGAATTGGAAAGAACATATGCCAAAGAAAATAAAGAAATAAGTGGAAGCCATTATTGAGAAAATAGCAACAAAGAACACTAGGGGTTAGACCTATTATCAGTATCTAGTCAAATGGAAAGGACATCCAGTGGAAGATGGCAGTTGGATTACAGTAGTAGAGTTATAGAAGTTTAGTACAGATCCTGAAACATCGATGGATCAATCTTTTCTTCCCCAGGAGTTTGATGAAGGAGCATCCAGATTTATCCAACAATGTGATTGTGTGTTCACATGTTGTGGCTAACAAGAGTTGGATAAACATTGGTTATTAATATTTTACTTAGTTTTAAATGAGAGGGGTTATTCTCTTTTGATTTGCCAAATTAATTAGGAATAAAATAGAAAATTGGTTTCTCCCTGGGAGGATATTAAACCAAATAGATTAGATCATGATGATAGAATAACATTTTTTTGTTAGATTGGTTCAAACAGAAAACTATTAAAAGACGAGAAGAACCGTTTTCAGGTGTGTGTGTGTGTGTGTGTGTGTGTGTGTGTATATATATATATATTTGTATGAATATGTGTGAGAGAGTGGAGTGGAATAGGTGTGAGAGAAGGGTGCGAGAGGTGTGATAGAGGAGTGGACAGAGAGGAGAAGAAAATGTAAAATCCAACCATCCAAGGGCTTGGATCTCTGTATTTCATTTCTAATTTAATTCCAAGTAGATTGTATTTTAATTTTGGCAATCTGGTTTAAACTTTCTGTTTTTTATTTCTCTATTTAATATCGCATTAACCAAACAACAGAAAGCCAATTAGACATGCAGGCAGCAGCGAGGACCATTAGATCTTACGCCGATCAATGGTGGGAAATCACATCACAACCTGTGAAGACTTCGCACATCGCAGGATTTAGTATTTGTGGTTAATACTTCCCAAGATAATTTATTTACCTTGCGATGCGAAGTAGATCGATAAAGACACATGATGGACCATAAGATCCTACAAAGACCAACGATGAAGATCAAAACACACCAACATCAATTTCACAAATCACAAATTTTAGAGTTTAGTGTTAAGGCAGTCACCTAGTAAGTTGTTTTGTATGCGATATGATGTGGTCGCAGATAGCATGGAATAGGGGGTAACCACTAAGTTAATTTACAAAATGTGAAAAGTGTGAAATCGTGAAATTGCAGGTTTACTAAATTATTAAAAGTGAGAAATTGCAGGGGAGGTTAAATTATATAAGTTGCAAAGTGTGATTTGCTTAGATTGGTTCACGGTGTTGTGGGACCCTCTAGCAAGAGTTTTTCACGTATTTTTATTATATTGGAGCTTATTTTCATCAAAACCTATCTAGTTATTTCATTCTATAACATAGATGGGGATTGGAATTAAAAATGGTGGAAAATATTTTTTAGTTGGTTAGGATAATGACCTACCCTTGTCTCCTCCCAACAGTCTCATGCGTCATTTGGCTGAAATAGTAGTCTATATTTGCAATTTTGAATGTGTTTTTTTAGGAATTAAGGATTTTTTGTTAGTTCTATAGATTTTTACATCAATATTTTTTTATTTTGTTGTTTTTCTTAGGCTCACTTTCATGCTTAGTATGTGACTGACTAATACTGGGAGAAAATTGTAGAACGACTTCACCCAATAGGGTTCTCAAATGTACTTAAATAATTTTTGTTCAAATATATGTATTTACTCCTCATTCATTCATTCATCATATTATTTATAATTATACATATTTAAACATATTTTATTGAAATTACAGGTAAAAACCTAAGTTCCCATCTGAGGGTTTTGGTTGCAAATACTTTGTCTTTACAAGTGTTTCCACTATGAGATCCTCTTCAAGGCTTTTTCCTAGTTTTCCTTGAGGTAAGACGAAGTTACCCTAAACTCAAATATTCATGAATTTTAAAAAATTTCTTTGGCTTCCAGTTTGGAATTTATTCAATTATTTTTTCCTCTCCGTTGAAGGGTATCAAGCTGGAAATCCATTCCTATCATCTAGGTAACATAATGTTAATTTGTTTTCCTTATCTTCTTACAGGTTTTATTATTTTAAATTCCTTGGAGGCATTTGACTAGGCTTTTCCTTCCTTTTCTCATAGGTTATTTATTATTACAATGGGTTTTTATTTGGGTACTCTCAAAGCTAAATACTTCGATATTTTCCTTCTCTTGACATGGCCATCTAGGTGCTTACTTTATTATTGTTCTTTACAGGTTAAATAATCCATTACAATCTTTGGACTGTGAGAAGAATTATTTGGTTCTAAGGTTTCTAGTTTTTATGTAGGGAATTAACCTAATATGGCCATAGTCAACATTTCTGGATTATGCATTCATTGGAAATGAAAAATGTTTGGGTGTGGAGCCTGACTATTATCTTGTATCACGGTGTTGGACCCCTATACCTTAATGGGGGCAGAAACGCTGCTCGTAATTAAACACTTCTTGGGTTGTCCAGGGGGGGGCGACTATGACTTTATGGAGCCCCCCCCTGGCGGGCGGTTTCGGGGGCAGTACCCCCGAAGCTAAAAATAAATGTAAAATTTCCTTGTAAAAGTATAGTAATTTCTAGTCAATCTGGGCAGTTATTTTGGCAAAGGATATGATGGTAGAAGTTATGTTTAATTTATGGTTTTTTTGCCTATAAGGCAACCCCTCGCTTTTATAAGGGTATTGTATTGTGTCTGGGTATTGTGTGTGTATTCTCAGAGCGAGAAACAGATAGCGAGAATGTGATGGAGAATAGAGGATATTACAATAGATCTGCTGTAGGTTTTCACTCTTATTTTTGCTGGATAATAGAAAGGAAGGATTGGTTGTGCTGGGTGGATGTAGCCCAAACTGGGTGAACCATGCATATCTCTATCTCTCTGGTTTTATTTGTTTTTTGTGGTTGTGTTTTCCGCATATTTTATGTGTTGCATTGCTCTGTAATCTATAATTTTCTAACAACTGGTATTAGAGGCGAAGGTCTATTTGTCTTATAAATTTGCAAGAAAGAAGGGTTCCTAGTTCGAGTGGGAGCAATGGCAGAAGATGGTATGTTTAGGGTCAAGAAATTTAACAGCCAAAACTCCCCACTGTGGAAGATGCAGAAGATATGTACCTACCATTGAGCGAAAAAACAAAGAAGCCAATGGCTATGAAAGATGCAGAATGGGAGATTCTCGATAGAAAGGCACTCGGAACAATATGGTTGTGCCTCGCGGCATCACTAGCCTTCAATATTTCGAAGGAAACAACAACAGATGGTTTGATTAAGGCGTTGGAGAAACTATATGAAAAGCCCTCGGCCTCAAACAAGGTATTTCTTATGAAACGTTTATTTCATATAAAGATGTTGGAAGGTGGACCTATTGCAAACCATTTAAACGATTTTAATACAGTTCCCAGTCAGTTAAGTTCTGTAGGCTTAAACTTTGATGATGAAGTTAGGGCTCTTTTATTTCTGTGCTCATTGCCAGAAATCTGGAATGGTTTAGCTATGGCCATTAGTAACTCTATCTCTGGATCTAGTACTTTAAAGTTTGATGATGTTGTCGGTGCTATCCTAAGCGAGGAAATGCGGCAGAAAAACTCCGGTGAGACATCGAGTAATGCATTGAGTGCAAATTCTAGGGGAAGAAAAATGGAAAGAGGAAAGAGCTCAACATATCGCATTAAATCAAGGAAAGGAAGATCCAAGTCCAGATCAGGGATAATGTGCTGTAATTGCGGAAAGAAAGGACACGTGAAGAAATATTGTAGATCTCGGAAGGGAAAAGAAGGAGACGCACAACAAGAAAACAATCATGAAGAAAATGTGACAACTGATGTGTTACAAGACTATTTTATTCTTTCTTTCGAAAATGTTACTGATTCCTGGGTAGTAGATTCAGGGGCCTCATTCCATGCCACACCTGATACGAAATATTGTCATGACTGTGTTCAAGGAGATTTTGGAAAAGTTCGTTTGGGTGATGATAAACCCTGTAAATTTTTTGGAATGGGTAAGGTTCCTGTAAAATAGCAGAATGGAAACCAATGGCTGTTAAATGAGGTAAGGAATGTTCCAGATCTAAAGAAAAATTTTATTTCAACAGGGCACCTAGGCGGTGAAGGTTGTGTGACAACTTTCACAAATAAAACTTTGAAGGTCACCAAAGGTGCCCTGGTAATAGAAAAAGGCGAAAATGTTGGTACATTGTATTTATGCAATGATATTTCTAAATTTGTAAATTCTTTAACTTCCAAAGGAGAAGATGCAGCATTATGGCATCATAGGCTCGGACACATGAGTGAGAAGGGGATGAAGGTTCTTCACTCAAGAAATTTGTTGCTGGGTTTGAAGAATGTTGATTTGGATTTCTCTGAGAATTTCCTTTATGGAAAATAGAAGAGAGTCAGATTTTTCCGAGTTGGGAAAGAAAAGAAGAGCAAAAAATTAGAGCTTATGCATACAAATGTATGGGGACCTACTCAGGTATCATGTATTAGTGGCTCTCGTTATTATGTTACTTTTATTGATTATGCAAATAGAAAAACTTGGATTTACTATACTCAGAATAAATTTGATGTATTTGATACTTTCAAGAAATGGAAAACATTGGTTGAGATTGAGACAAGAAAGAAGTTGAAGTGTCTCAAATCAGACAATGGAGGTGAATATTACAACAAAGAGTTTGATAGGTACCATTTAGAGCATGGAATTCGTAGAAAGAAGACAGTTCCAAGAACACCACAAGAAAATGGTGTGTCAGAAAGGATGAACAGAACAATCATGGAGCGTGAAAGGTGCATGAGATTGCATGCAGGATTGCCTTTATAATTTTGGGCAGATGCTGTAGATACTGTTGTTTATCTAATAAACAGAGGGCCTTCAAGTTCCTTGGATGGTGGTATTCCAGAGGAAGCATGGATAGGTAAAAAGGTAAACTATTCTTTTTTAAAGCCTTTTGGTTGTGAGGCCTTTGTCCAAATTAATAAAGAAAACAAAACAAAGCTTGAGGCAAAATAAAAGAAATGTACCTTTATTAGATATGGTGCTAATTACAATACACAGTCCTTGACGAGATCACAGAAAAAGTAAAGGTTCCTGGAATTAATAATAATCAACGGCTACAACAACGACAACCAACAAAACATAAACATGCACCTCAAACACCTAAATGTGGTGTTAGAAGATCTACCAGGATAAGTAGACCCCCTGAACGATACTCTCATTGATTGTATTATTTATTGTTGACTGGTTCTGGTGAACCTAAATGTTATGAAGAAGTAATGTAGTTTGAAACCAGGAAGAAGTGGGAGCTAGCCATGGAAGAAGATATGGACTCCTTAATGCATAACCAAACTAGGGACTTAGTCAAGTTGCCTGCAGGTAAAAATACATTGCAGAATAAATGGGTTTACAGGCTAAAGGAAGAAGATGGAGGAAAATAGAGGTACAAAGCTAGACTTGTGGTGAAGGGGTTTGCACAGAAGGAAGGTATTGATTTTGATGAAATATCTTCTCCTGTTGTTAATATGACTTCAATCACAACTATTTTAATTCTTATAGTAGCGGAAGATTTACATCTTGAATAGTTAGATGTAAAGACAACATTTCTCCATGCAGATTTGGAGGAAGAGATATATATGCAGCAACCAGAAGGATATGAGGTCAAAGGGAAGGAAAAATTAGTATACAGGCTAAGGAAAGGCTTGTATGGATTAAAAAAAACTCCAAGGCAGTGGTATCTAAAATTTGACAGGTTTATGTCTGAGCAAGGTTATACTAGATGTCACTCTGATCATTGTGTTTATCTGAAAAGAAACAATGATGACAGCTATATTATATTGTTATTTTATGTAGATGACATGCTTGTTTTAGGGTCTAACATGCAGGAAATATATGTGCTCAAAATAAAATTGGCAAATTAATTTTCAATGAACAAATTGGGAGCTGTAAAACAAATCATTGATATGAGAATAACTAGAGACAGGAGAAATTGCAAATTAACATTGTCTAAAAATGAGTACATACAAAAGATGTTGAAAATATTTAATATGCAAAATGCAAAACCAAATAGTACACCTTTTGCTAGCCATTTCAAACTTAGTAAGGAGATGTGCCCCAAGACCCAAGAAGAAATGGACTATATGTATAAAGTTCCATATGCAGCAATAGTTGGAAGCTTAATGTATGCAATGGTCTGCACAAGTCCTGATATTGCACATGTAGTGGGAGTTGTAAGTAGGTACATGAAAAATCCAGGAAAAGAACATTGGATTGCAGTAAAATGGATTCTCAAATATTTGAGAGTTACCACAAATCAAGCATTATGCTTCGGTGGTTCAAATATTACTCTACAACGATATGTTGATGCAGATATGGTAGGTGATAGAGATAAAAGGAGGAGCACTACAGGATATGTATTTACTGTAGGTGGAGCAACTGTCAGTTGGGTTTAAAAAGTCCAAAGTGTTGTTGCACTTTTAACAACAGAAGCAAAGTATGTTGTTGTTAGATAGGCTAGTAAGGAAATGATTTGGTTACAAAGGTTTATGGATGAATTGGGTAAGAAGCATGATATGGGCATGTTATACATTGGTAGCCAAAGTGCCATTCATCTTGAAAATAACTCAACATTTTATTCGAGGACTAAACACATACAGCTCAAGTACCATTTCATACGATCAGTATTGGAAGATGGACGGTTGAAGCTGGAAAAGATACACACTAGCCAAAATCCTGCAGATATGCTAAGAAAAGTTGTAATCAGGGAGAAACTGAGAATATGATCAGTTTCAATTAGTCTTCAATTATGATGATGAAGATGAGAAACAACCATGTCGAAAGAGGAGTCATTGTCCAGTAAATGAAGCAGGGGTGGAGTTTCTACAATCAGTCTCTAGGTGGGAGATTGTTTGGGTGTGGAGCCTGATTATGTTGTTTATCTTGCATCACAGCGTTGGACCCCTGTACCTTAATGGGGCAACAATGCCGCCCATAATTAAATGCTGCCTGGGGGGTCTAGGGGGAAGCAGCTGCGACATTATGGAGTCCCCCCCGGGCGAGGGGTTTCGAGGGCAGCGCCCCCAAAGGTAAAAACAGATGTAAAATTTGCTTGTAAAAGTATAGTGATTTCTAGTCAATCTGGCCCATTCAATAGGCTGATGATATGACTGTAGGAGATATGTTTAATTTAGGGTTTTTTTCCCTAGAAGGAAAACCCTCGCTTTTATGCGGGTATTGTATTGTGGCTGGGTATTGTGTGTGTATTCTCAGAGAGAGAAATAGATAGGGAGACTGTGAGAGAGAAAAGAGGATATTACAGTGGATCTGCTATAGGTTGTGTCTCTTCATTTTTCTTGATAATATAAAGGAAGGATTGGTTGTTTGGGTTGGACGTAGCCCAAACTAGGTGAACCATGTACATCTGTGTCTCTCTGGTTTTATGTATTCTATGTGCTTGTGTCTCTCATAATATATATTGTTTTCTTTCTATAGCTGCATGTAATTAAATAATTCCTTTTAGTGTTTGTATGTTATTTAATGTATACTTATACTCTATTGGTTGTAGATAATATCTCTAATAATATGCTTTTTTCAATTTCTCTTGACTATAGTGTATCATTGGTATAATTACAACGATTTTTATATTAATTTTATTTTCTTTATTTTTCTATAATTACTAGGGCAGAAGCTTGAAGTATTCCTACAATGGGAAAACATGAAGACTTCTTTAGGCCCTATTAGCAATATTTCCTAGGAATGCCTTATTTAGATTAGATGTTAGGGTTATAGCCTTGACATGGTTTGCTTCGGTAACGTAGGAATGGGTTTTTTTTTTTTTTTCATTAATTTTATCAACCTGCTCTATATATTAGATAGCTCCACTACTAATATATTAGTTCTAAGACATACAAAAGTAAATACACATGCATTTTCATACTACACTTGTCGTGCAAATTATTCAACGCAGAATATTTCCTGAGAATATTATATTTATGTCTAACATATCTATTCACATTCATTTTATAATGATTTTTAGGAATCTCTTAGTCTGAAGTCTCCCTTTTATGACCATCATTATTATTTAGATCCAATACCTCTTTCTTTCCCACAACATGTTAGTCGACACATATATTATTGTACAACAAATTTTTTTTTTTAAGAAACATTCATAATATTTACTCAACTACTTATTCTAAAAACCATAGGAAAACCAATAAATATACAAAAACTCCCCTCCTATCTATTCCTACTCAGAACCAAAATTGGAAAGCCTACTCTGCATAGATTATTTTTTAGAAATAGACTAGTCAACATAAAAAAATTAATAACATCTATACAATTATGTAGGTATTATGGCTTTTTGGAAATATGATAAAAGCTTCCATGTCCCTCCCATTCATGAACTAGCTTTTATAGTTGGTTCCCCCTTGAGCTCCACTCCTCTCTGTGATGCAGGAACATTCTCAAAAAGTTATAAGACCCATGAGTCTTATTTCACATTTACTAAAGGGAGTGGGTTCCCTTAATCATTTTATTTATTTTCCTAAGTCTAGTTCAGGTTGAGGAAATTTAATTATAAATTGATTTATGGATAAAATCTCATTAGTTGTAGAGATTTTAGAGACAGTTGAGTAATCCTAGGAGGAGTGAGTATTTGAGGGATTTAAAAGTTTAATTTAGGATTTTGTTGAGAAAAGAGTGGAGCTAAAGAGATACTTTAGGAGAAGGTGAGAGATTTCAAGATCTAAACCAAATTGGTTCATGAATCTGTATTTGTATAAATTGTGACCTTTTCAATAATTGAAGGGAGAGCTAGAGGTTGGAAAGTAGAGGAAGCCAGACAACATGTAATATCAATATTTTAATAAAGAAATATAGCTTATATGAGTGAGTTGTAATGTGAATTTGAAATTAAGTGAAATCTAGTGTTTCTTTGTATGAATTTCTGTCATTTATATCCAAACTGTAGTTTTCATTAATCCATGAGACTGTGTGGTTTGAAGAGTGCGAATACCAATTTATTTATTGTGTACAAGTTTGAATTTGTGTGAATTTGCAGTTGCTAAATGTCAACCATCGATCAAAGAATGGATCGATGGTGATCCATTAATAAAAACATGGTTATTAAATTTATTCCAGAATGCATTTCGCAGAGGTGGAATGGATAACCATATCCATTCACAACTTATAATGTGTGGAAATCTATTTGAGACTTACATTAAAATAGATCTGCATTGAGCCATATGTTGATTAATTTATGTGGGGATATGTATTCGTGATGGCATTGAAGCTGTGAATCGAGAGTGGATCATATGATGAAATTTAGCAGACTTCAAAACCATAAGTGGTATAAGGTATGTTTTCAGACCGATAGATGGTATATCGCAGGAATTAATTCTGGTAACAGGTATTTTTATAATGGATGTGATCAAATAATAAGGCGACACGTAGCAATCTGACTACAAGGTAAAACCACAAATATCGAAAATGTTTAAAGAGTTAAATATCGTGCTGTTTGAAATGCGATATCCGTTCGATCTAAAAAGATTAAGTTGAATGGTAGATATTAGAAGATAGGACGATAGATGAACGTTGAGTCGATTATGTTCTAGCCTCCAAAATAGAGTGCTTTTACACTATTTCTTCTTCAGAATTTTGAACCGTGTTCGTGGGTTCGGTCTCAATAAAATTCACAGCCTCCTTAGAGGCTTCCACCAATTCTTCCTTCAAATTGAATCCAATAGAGGCGGCATCATATTTGTGGAAGACGTAGCTTTTTTGTGTCAATTGAATACCAGAATTCTTTTGTTTCCATCTTAAATTAAAATTTGAAAGGATTTTGGTGTGCCTTTATCAAGTGGAATTTAACTAAGTAGTGTGGCTATAAACCACAGCCCCAAAAATTGGAAAAAATGCAGTTTCCATGCATCAATTTGGTATCAGAGCTAGACTAATGCTCTGTGCAGTTGATTGAAAGATTGTATATGATTTGCATTGTAATGGATTTGATAAAGAGGGAAAATAGGACACCAGAGAGTTATGTAATAAGGATGGATCCTGAGATATTGTAGGTAATGAGAAGTTCAGCATTTCATCAAAGAAATATTTTGGAAAAGATTTGCGAAATATAGAATCAAGCAGAGGTTGTGCTGGTTTTAAAACTTCAATGATATATGTATGAGAGTGCAAAATAGCAACATAATTTTCAGCCAAGTAGCTATGACAAAGAAGTGAATGAAGAAATTGCAACAGAAATGTTGTAAGGAAATAAAATGAATATGGATGTACTCAGTAAGAAAATAAGTTTAGTTGACAGAAGAACTAAATTGAAAAAAAAAAGAAAAAAAAATTAGGATGTGTATTGTCAAAGTCAGTGGAAGCTCAAAGAGATAAATCATTTAAATATCCCTCAGGTATGAGTTATATTTTAATTTTTGGTTCCATTTGAAATTTTTTTTTTTATGAGGAAGAGAATGATAGCAACAACACACAATAGCAGACTGTGTAAAGAAAGAAAGGTGTTGTGTTAGTGGCAGTGAACCTAAATATTCTAGTTAAAAGTTGGACAGGGAGAATAGCTAAATCGTTCTCAAGAGAAGGTGAGTGGAAGATATAAGCCTAGAGAGAGTAGAAGAGAGTGCTCAAGAGGTTCCCGAGATAGAGAACTAGTACGTGCCAAAAGACCAAGTCCAAAGAGAGGATTGGTGAGGTAAATGGCAGCAGAGAAGACTTGTTGTTGGAAGGGCTTAGTGCAGCTCATACTGAATGAAGAGCTCAAAGAGATGAAGCAGAAATTGGTTGTTGATAGTCATAGCAGAGGTTAGGAAAGAAGCCACAGTGGAAGAAACAAAGATGCCAAGGAAAATGGAAAAGGAAAGGAAATGAGTCAAGAGGTATTTGACAGAGAAATTTTAGAATTAAAAGCAAGTATTGATGTAATAATAATTCTGCTAGAAAAGTGTAATAAGACTCAAATTTATGGTTGGACTATGAAAAGAAAGAAGTTAAAGTGGAATTTGTTGCAAAAGAAGATAAAGAAAATAATCTATATCATATTAAGAGAGGAACTCAGCGCAGCTGAGTTAGAGATGGAAGATGACTATTATATACCTGAGTAAGAAGATTAATTTGTTGAGGAAGGAATCATTGATGAATTTATAAATTGTTGGACAAGTTCAGATCAACAAAGAGATGTGATGATTGAGACATCAAAGGAAGAGGAACCTAGTATTTTTGAAACAGATGATTTGTGTATGTATGCAGGTGATAAACAATATTTACAAGATATGTTTATGCATGTTGCTGAATAAATGAAGATGTTAGAAGATATGGTTGTAATGGAACAGTTCTTGAATGAACATGTGTTCAAATATACTACAGCTGGAAAATTTTTGAAGACTACTAAAAGAGTTGAAGATGATTAATTTAACAAGAATTGACAAGCATATGGCAGAGAGGCTGCAAAAAAAATAAAATTGCAGATTGAAAAAGAAGAAGAGATGTATGAAGATAGCCTTATGACAGGATAAAATAAGAGTATATGTGCAGTACAAACACTTGAGGTAATGGGGTTATCTCTTCAATTTGTATTAAAAAATTATGAACTTGCATTGATAGTTGATGGGCAAGAAATTGTCTTGAAAGGCCATCATGGAGCATCAATAGAAAGGGATATTACTAAATATTGCATTGTGGAAGATGGTAGAACATAAATTTATAAGGATAATTTAATCCAAGGAGGTATAGCAAGTCCAGAAAAATCTATGAAGAGGAGAGGAAAAGAAGGCAGCCAAGAACTTAAGAATAGATTGGCAGAGATTGGTGCACATCAGAAATTTGAAGATAGTGTTACTTATAAAACTTGCAAAAAGAGTAAAGGCAAATGTAATCAACAAACTAGAGAGAGACAACCAATCTCAGAATATGAATACAAGGATGCTTTCATGAACTATGCTTTTGTAGTGAGCAACAAAGGGTTTCAATGGAAAATGATATTCATGGTGTTGACAGTACTTTTTACTGTAAAAGGAACTTTATCATGGAAGGAAACATCTGTTGCATATGAATTTGTTTCATGTAAAGAACCAAAGAGAATTATAGATTAGCATATTTTGATTGAAAATGAAGAGACACGAAGAAGATAATTTGGTGGCTTAAAGATTTGTAAGGGAGAAGAAGGAAGAATTAAAATAATTATGAAAGGAAGGAAGGCTAAAGAGAAGAGCAAAGAACATAATTTTGAATTTAGACAACATTCAGTGCAAAGTTAAGACAAAGAAGACTTTTCCGAGATAAGGCAATATGGAGGAAGATATGACAATTTTGACATGTCATATATGCATCAAGAGGATGACAAATTAGAGAAATTATGGAAAAGAGTTAGTGGAAAATATAATGCATTTTCTGATTTTGAATTATTAATTCTTAAATGTGTTTTCTAGGATGAAGGACAAATTGCTCTTGGAGATATGTTTGTTCATGCAAACATGAAGAAGTATGTAAATTATGGAAATGCAGAAAGTCAACTTACTTTATGGGAACAAGAAGATGATAGTAAGTAACTAGTTGACTCGAAAGTTCGGGATAAAGGAAGGATAGTTGGTATAGCTCTTATAAAATTCAGTGTAGAAGAGGAATAAGGTTGAAGAGGATGTAAAAGTACATTCCATAGAAATATTTTGTTTTCAATCCAAGGAAGGTTTGAATGTCAAGAGTTTGTTTTAAATTTTCAATTGAAACTTGGGATGAACAGGAATATGGAAGCAATTGAACAAAATTCAATAACTGAATTATTTGTAGCTAATGGATAGTATATAGCTGGGAGGTTATATGTTCTTGTATCAATAAAGAAACAATCTTATTTTGAAGTTGAGAGGATTCTACTCAAATTATTGGATAGGTGGATGATGAAAACTACAAAGGTGACAAGCATCAGGAATTGTCAAAGTCAGCAAGTGAAGGAATTATGGAAGGACATATAGGACAACATAAAGAAATTGGTTTGTAGATAGAAGAGAATGCTGGTGATCAGGTTAAAAATTAGAATATACAGTCAGGTACAGGGCAGAAATAAATACATACAGTCGGAACTCAATTTAATTGAGATGATGACAAGACAACAACAGACAAAGGATCAGAAATTGGTATTGTTTGAGAAGTTTTTTATGTAGGATATCAACATCCAAACACTATGCATAGGAGATATTGATGACAATAGAGTAAAACAACATCCACAATATAGGTTTTGGAATCCAGGAGAAAGAGAGAAGGTAGTAAATTCACCTGCAATTGAAAGAGGACATACAACCAATTGGAAGAAGAAATTTGATGACATTTATAGTAGAAGTAGTTGGGTGACTCATGAACAGAATTCCATGAATTTTTTCAACCTAGGGAGTTTGATGCAGGAGCATTATCTAAAACTTATAAGACCCATAAGCCTTATTTGACATTTAATAAAGGGAGTGGGTTCCCTTAATCATTTTATTTATTTTCCGAAGTTTAGTTGAGGTTGAGGAAATTTAATTATAAATTGATTTATGGAGAAAATGTCATTAGTTGTGGAGATCTTGGAGACAATTGAGTAATCCTATGAGCAGTGAGGATTTGATCGATTTAAAAGTTTAATTTAGGATTTTGTTGAGAAAATAGTGGAGCTGAAGAGATACTTTAGGAGAAGGTGAGAGATTTCTGGATTTGAACCAAATTGGTTCACGAATCCCGTATTTGTATAAATTGTGACCTTTTTAATAATTGAAGGGAGAGCTGGAGGTTAGAAAGTAGAGGAAGCCAGACAACATGTAATATCAAGCTTTGAAGGGAGAAATCTGGCTCATATGAGTCTGTTGGAATTTGAATTTTAAATTAAGTGAAATCTGGTGTTTCTTTGTGTGAATTTCTATCATTTATATCCAAACTGTAGATTTCATTAATGCATGAGACTGTGTGGTTTCGAGAGTTCAAATACCATTTTTTTTTATTGTGTACAAGTTTGAATTTGTGTGAATTTGTGGTTGCTAAATGTCAACCATTGATCACATAATGGATCGATGGTGATCCATTAATAAAAACGTGGTTATTAAATTGATTCGAGAACGCATTGCGCAGAGGTGGAATGAATAGCCATATCCATTCGCAAATTATAATGTGTGGAAATCTGTTTGAGACTTACATTAAAATAAATTTGCATTGAGCCATATGTTGATTAGTTTATGTGGGGATATGTATGCGTGATGGCATTGAATCCATGAATCGAGAGCGGAGCATATGACGGAATATAGCAGACTTCAAAACCATAAGTGGTATAACGTATGTTTTTAAACCCATAGATGGTATATCGCGGGACTTCATTCCGGTAAGAGATATTTTGATAATGGACGCGATCAAGTAATGAGGCGACACGTAGCAATTTGACTACATGGTAAAACCATGAATATTGCAAATGTTTAAAGAGTTAAATAACGTGTTAGTTGAAATGTGATATCCATCTGATCTAAAAAGATTAAGTTGAATGGTGGAGATTAGAAGATAGGAGGATAGATGAACGCTGAGTTGATTATGTCTTGGCCTCCAAAATAGAGTGTTTTTTTCACTATTTCTTATGTAGAATTCACAACTGTGTTCATGGGTTTGATATCAATAAAAGTCACAGCCTCCTTAGAGGCTTTCACCTATTCCTCCTTCAGATTGAATCCAATAGAGGCGACATCATATTTGTGGAAGATGTAGCTTTGTTGCGTCAATTGAATATCCAAATTATTTTGTTTCCACATTAAATTAAAATATGAAAGGATTTTGGTGTGCCTTTATCAAGTGGAACTTAAATAAGCAGTGTGGTTATAAACCACAGGCCCACAAATTGGAAAAAACACATTTTTGCTGCATCACTTTGTTAAGAAATCATCTTAGATATATTTAATATAATTAACCCATTGAACACTTTAGCAATGTCCTGCTAATCCTATGGGTTAAAAACGAGTCTTTCTCTCCTATTGGTATTATAGTAAAAAAAATCCATATTTATCTCTTATAGTCCTCTTAATAGGTTACATCTCGTGACAGCTATCTCTAATCATGAAATATTCTGGTTTTCTATCTCTGTCATATTCTATTAAATAATGGAAAGAGGAGTATTTTCCGTTCTTTTTGTTAATTCACCCTTCTAGGAATAACGTATCTCAAATTGTTTTCCTCGTAGTTAGATCTTAAATCTCACATGATATCCTTTAACATATTTCCAAGAATGTTAGCACATCAAATTAAGTCCTTACTTTCATTATTTAAATATAAATATTTACATTAGCTTATCATGTCATTTTTCTTCTAACTTTCCAACCATTAGTTAAATGTAAATGTCATAAAGTAATTTGTCTACGGTTATCACAATAACAGATTAGAAACATGTTAGAAACAAGTTCAAACATCAATGGAAGTATTCCTTAGTGAAAGATCTTCCTAAGATATGAAAATAGATAAGAAGAAATTGGAATTTCATGCAACATGCAATTTTTTGACTAATTATGTGGTTTCATGTGGATGTTCTTCTCTAAAATCATGTGGCCACATAGATACCGGTGAAACAACTATGAAACATTTGTTTCTACATTTTAAATCATCCATTTAACTAATTTGATCATGCCAAATTTCACATACTAATATTCCTTCATTTTGGTTGAGGAAGCATTAACCCCAGCTCAGTTTTTTAAATCATAATGATTTATTGTATTTATGGAAGTTTTTCTAGAACATATTATCCACTGAAGTCTAGAAAAGAATATTCAAGCCAATGAATTCAGGGAGGTGTCCAAAATAAGGTTATGTTAACATTTTTTGTGTAGAATAAAGGATGAGAGAGAGAGAGAGGTCCATCCCTTGGGAGATATTGAGTTTCTCCCCTTATATCCTTTTACACAACGAGCTGAATTTACATAGATTTGAAAAGTAGTATAGTTATTTCTTGGCGTTTCTATTGGGTTTTGTTTATAAGATAATATCCCTGCCTATTTTCTTTATGTAGGTAATTGTGTGTTTTTATTATCGTATGAATCATGGATCTAACCTGGTTTTTGTACTAACGATTAGAATGTTGCATGTTACCATCTAACAAAGGGATTATTTCATCTTTTAGTACGTGCTTGAAGAAAATAATCACCAACAGTAGAGATCCAATTTTTAGAAGAATTTTTTGCAGTAAACTGTTTTCTTGTTTGAGTACTCAATTGGCTCAAATATCCTCTTTTCATCCTTAATCTAATGGGAAAACCAATATTTTGCATATATGAAATATCAATATCGTTGTTTTTTCATGTAATTAACAATCACTGTAGGTGAAGTGGTTTCCCTTGGTAAAATGGTGGTAAAACACATCCTTCCATACTTCATAAAAAATATTATCATTTTTGGAACTTTATGGATATCATATATTAAGGCCATTGGGGACCTTATATTAAATTGCTAAAAATCATTCATTATCATTTTATTTGTTATATTATGAGTTTGATTAGGATCATTTAATGTGTCCTTTGTTTCAATTGTATCCTTGGTCTCATACCTCCTACACACAAACGTACAAAAACCAAGAAGTTATTGTCTTATGATCATCAAATATTGTCTTATACGTCATATTCATTGTAAAAAATGGTTTCCTCCTCAAAATGGACAGTAAATATTAGTTTATTGTCAATTTAAAGGTGAAATATTCATAACAACAACCCCATTTCATCACATTTATCTTGGGAGAGAAAATAAAGGTTTTGGTAGTCAAAGACCACATAGAGCACCAAAAATATGGTTTTAAACTATTGAACAACAACTTGGTTACAAAAAATGTATGATGAAATAAAAAATATAATAAAATCATAGTGATCGTAATTTAAAGTGGTGGGTTGGTTATTTTTTAGTCTAAAATAATTCAAAATGATGTCTCTCAACTGAGACAACAAAGACAAAAAAACTTTAACCAAAAAATTATAGTGCTCATTAGTTGTTGCATAGGATTGGAATTATGTCTTCCAAATTATTTTTACCTCCATATTGACATGTACATCCAATTTGACATGTTTCATACTTAAAAAAGTTAATTGGTGACAATATTGTATTTCAAACTATTTTAACCAAAATTAGGGGAGAAATCAAAATCATACTAGAACTAGAAACAATCTATGAAAGTAGGATAAAAAAGCTATGAAATTGAGTAATTACTAAGTACCTCATAGAGTGGAAGAACATACCTATAAGACAGGAAACATTGGATTAGTTCAGTGAATAATTTTATGTGTACTCTGTTTTCACATTTTTATTTTTTGCATGCACAAACATAACACAATAACTTAATAATCCATAAATCTACAAAAATTTAACCCCCATAATATAAATTTCAGATTTGAATAATTTTTTTATTAGGTATGTTGTGATGGACTCTCCAATGAAATTTCATTGGGATTTTACAGATTACCCACTTTGAAAGATCATTTTCTTGTGTGTGTTTGCGCGCACATGCACATACACATATACATACATTTATTTTCTCAATGGATTTAATAGTTATAATCATATTCAAATTTACCTTGAATATTAGGAAAATACTACATTCACATTCCTATGCAAAGAATATTCTTAAAAGGTGTTACCTTTTGGGTTATGCCAAATTCCTACTACTTTTCAATGTCCAATTTGGGTAATATGATATCAATTGATTCATTATTTTGTAAATTATTTTACTATTTATATCAATTATTTTGAGAAAGCATTAGAAAATATTGGAAAAAAATGATTTATATATTAAAAAAAAATCTTCAAGTACTAAAAATATATATAAGGTACTAAAGGATTTTTTTTGTCATCATATTTTTTCAACAAGTACAATATGTACAATATTTGATTTTCTAAATTTATGGCACCGACCTACTCAAAAGGATGTGAAAATATTCTTATAACATACACGCTGTTATAGATGTTTCATAGAAAATTTTACGAAAATAAAATATTCATTGTTAGGTTATTTACATTGGATAACAATTTTTTTTGGAATACTCTTACTAAACTACATTTGAGAATCTTAAATCTAAAATTCTTAAAGCACTACTTTCAAGAGGACAAAATCGATCCTTACCTTTTCACATATCAACCTATGCTTTAAATTCATCTACAGGAATCGTTTAAGAAAAGAGGAATGACATTTGTCTTATGCCATTTATTTCATAAACAATTCTCTAACTACTTTTGAACTATAAAACAATAGAGTTTTTTTTTTCGAATAGTAAAAAACGCATAATTTTATTCATCTTGAAACAAAGAATAAAATCACATTTTGCATATATTGTAAGAATTATGTAAGATAATCCTTTTGAATTATGACTTAAAGAGAAAAAAAATTAGAAGAAGAAATACATATGAAACTTCAAAGTTAAATGTGATAATAATCACTTAACTCATCATTCTTTCCCTTATTTATTGGACTTTCTGCCATCCTTTGTGTTCAGACCAACTAGAATCATTTCTATTTTGCATCGTTTTGACTTTGGTGGAGAATCTTTATATGAGTTATATCTCTAAAAGACATGAGCTCACAATGAATCCCCCCCTCCCATTTTTTGTATGTGCCTCATTTTTATTTTGTTTTAATGCCTGGATCACTTGTGGTTCAATGTCATTCTACATATGGGATACAATACTATACTATACATGTGCTACCACTTCTTTTGATGGTTCTCCATGGTTTATTCTTCTTCTTCTTATGGTATGTGAGGATAAGAGGGTTGCCATCTAATTGAATTATGGATCTGCCTTTGTTTTTTTTTAGGATCCTTTTTCCATTGGGGTATGTGTTGTGCCAATGTCTTGTTTGAAAGCATATTGAAAATCTGAAAGATGTGTTCTCATAATCTATTACTTGGGTCCACTGAATTTTTATTTCTTTTAGCTGTATTTGGTCAAGTAGACCTTTCTCGTGGTCTATTTCTATGTATTATGGTGAAGGAAACAAGGCTTTTCATTGTTCTTTCGAGGTCCATCCTTTTTATTTTTCCTAGAGTATTTCAATTTCCTCTAGAAACATGTGATGCAAGAAAGGGAGGGGGATATTTGGTACCCTCACCCATAATGGCATAGTTGAGACTACCATTTCTATGGCATCAAAATATAGGAACCATGGGGTGACTAAGGGCCTAGCTCTACCATAAAACTAGTGCCCATCATTCAATACATTCTCCAGATCTTCATGAGTATCAAATAGGAAAATAAAAGAACCTTTGTAACATAATTAGATCTTATAGTTGGGGGTGTAGGATGAAAAAGGCCACTCATGTAAAATTTAAAATCTAAGCTAAAAACCATAGCACGTGCATATCACAACCTTTGATTAGAGAGAAGAAAAAAGGGAGTTTACCTTGGGGAGATTAACCTCCATGACAAGAAATTGTTCCATTTGTACTACAATATAGGTTTATGGGTTGATATGAGGTTTATGTGTAGGAATGGAAGCCTTTCCTTATGCGACATCCTTGTAGGAGGTATATCCATTGAAGGTCCTAGGCCCATAAGTCCACCATGCAAAATCACGTTTGAGATTATGGTAAAATTCCTTGAGTTGTGGTAATCCTTCATCGAGGAAATACATTGAAGCACATTCCCTTAAAAAATAAGAAATGTTGTTTTTATAGGGACTCCCAACCTATACTTGATGCGCTACTTTAAATCTGCCATAGATTCTAAAACCCCAATGTAAAATAGGGATGATTTCCCATTCATATTTTTAACAAAGATCTAAAATATTTATTGGTTTGACTCATATTGTCCTTTTTCCAACATAGAAAGCTAGGGACATCTCTTTGTCAAATCATATCGCTCAAATGAGAAAACATCAACATCTCAGTGGGTTGCATATAAATCAGGGTTTTATTGACCATACCTGCTTGGATACTTGCATAGAGAATACTAGTGAAGGATATGTGGATATGCTTCCAATCAACTAGTTTCATTGGGTGAAACATGTTAATATAGTTAATTAAATCCCGCATGCAGAGTTAGACAAACAGTTAACTAATCGTTGAGTATGTTGAGTTGTATATGAATTCGGTAAGTGAGTTAGAGAGTTAGTTAAGTGAGTGATGGTCAAGTCGAGTTATGTAGGTGTGTGCATCTAAAGTTAGGTTAAATACCCTTCACTGGGTTCATTGTATTCAACAATATTGTGTGATTGAAGTTCATTTGATTAATAGAGAGCCGCAACTCATTTGTGTTATTGTGTGAAATATTTGTGTAATTTGTGCCTTCACTCTTCAGAAGTAAATTTTTGTTTGAAGAAAGATGGCCATAAGAAGTTTTTAGCCACAACTTCCTTCTTTCATAGGGAAATATTATGATGTGTGGGCCATTAACATGGAGACCATGTTAAAAGCGGATGATTTTTGAGATCATGTCAAGTTTGGGTTTGTAGAACCTCGGGATGATGCAGAAGATTGAGCCCTTAGTAATGCAGATAGGGAACAATGGAAGAAAGAATGTTAGTTTAAGGGGTACTGACCCAGGTTCGGATTTAAGGTTTGCCAACAAACCCCTAAACTACTGGCCCTTTCAGAAATGGCCTACTTTCGCAGGCCAAGGTCTCACTCGAAGTAGTATGGGTGGGTACTAGAACCAGGTTTCTGTACCCTAGGAGAAAGTGGGTAATTAAGGAAATCCTATTGAGATCTATCAGGTTTGCACAGAAGCAATATTATTACCAAGCCCTTACCAGTATATAGAACATGTAAACATAAACAAATATACTATTATTAAGCAGATCTTAGCAACACCTTCACATCCACGTGCGCATCAGTAATTATCGTCATAGAATAAGACAATTGCAGCTAATTCAGATACTGTAGAGTTACTTCAATAGTAAACGGTGCTAGTTCAGGTAACATAAATAAATTTCAATAGATTCTACATTCATTAACATCCAAAACCAAGTTAAAAACCCAAGTCACAACCCGTGCACACAGCCACCAGGGTTCGCACACAGCAGGACTGAGGATCTCCGTACACACAACCAGCAGGAGTCCTTACCCAATACTACCCAAAACATATCTCAATAGATCGTACTTGGCATCAATATTTCTTTATTCTTAGACTCAGACCATCTATATATTTATATCATCAAATCCTGCGCTATCATGTGTTCCACAAACCATGGTTTTCGGAATCTAGGTGTACCCTTCGACCTATTACAATACATTGGGGGCTTTGACCCACCCCAAAAAACCCTGCGCTAGACTAATTACTACAAAAAATATATATATAAAACGTAGCTAGGGGACCCTATTCCAACAGGCCCCCAACATAATCTTGTGACTCATCCGAAGTCACAGCAGTTGCATGGTTTTCATCTCTTCTTGGAGATGCTTGATTGCATCGACTAGAGGGGGCAACACTCCTTCACTTTGTGCATCAATGTTCTGCACAATGTCCACCAATTTTTGCGAACTTGGGCCTTTTGTGGTAGTAGTGACACTCTCAAGGGTCTAATTTAGCTCTTTCACCGAGACATCCAAATCTTTAGATAGCTTGAGGGCTGCATCAGCCCATGGCTTGAGGTGGTCACTCAGAACCTTATTCTTGTGGTAAAGCCCTTCTAGGTCATGTATGAGTGTATGGATCGCTCACAGACGTGTCAGGAATTGGGTTGGGATCAGAGTGGGCATTGCAGCCTCCATTTTCTCGAATTCTTCTTCCTTCTGGTGCAGTTCTTGGGTAAACCCGCGCAAAGCTACCTCAAGAAATTTGGTACCTTGAGAAATTTGTGTTATAATGGTGTTCGTAGCTTCTGTGACCAGTGCAGCTCTCTGGGCACGTACCTTAGGAGGGGTTTTTGGCTGTAACTTAGCTTGCAACACAAAAATCTGTTGCTCCATATCGGCCTTAACGTTCTGGATCTCATTTCGAGAAGCTTTCAAGGCTACGAAAAGTCCCTCAATATTAGCCTGGTGGGTGGCAGAGGCCGGAATGTCTTCGGTCACATCTGTGGCTTACAGTGGGGGTCCAGCAACTGCTCATTCACCCTCAGAATCTGGGATAGTGATATTTCGTGGGTCTTTGTCACACTCCTCCATTGATAGATTGCGATAGTTAGCAATATCCTGCATCTGCGTATCCCAAGCTGGTTCCCCATACTCCACACAAGGACATGATTCATCAAATACTAGAGCATCTATGTCTTGGAGGGCTTCGTCTAATTCCTTAGTTCCTCTTATCAATCTAAAAATCCCCAAAAAATCGTCCCTCATGGTATCCCAGTGGCAAGTGTGTTGATGTAGCTCTGCATCCAAATACCATGCAGTGGGGATTGGTCTCAAGGTATGAATAAACAGGTGGACCCATTCATCCCAGGTCCTGTCACCCCACGCCTCCATCCACACAGACAAGTGCTTGCGCAGGTCCCCTTGGCCAAGGAAAACCTCCCTGCATAGGTGAATCAGGTTTTCAAATCATAGGATCATCATCCTGCAACATTCCTCCCAATCCTGGAAATTTCCCTTATGATTTTCCCATCACTACACAGGGGTCACATACATGGCTAGGTTAAGTGCCCCCATTCTTCCTTCCCTTGGGACTTCTGCTTTGAATGCTCTAAGAAGATCCCTAATACTACCCGAATCATCAAATTAAGGTAGCTCTCTTACCTCTGAGGAGATACTAGAATCTCTTTGTCATCCTAAGACATCGTAGTGCAGATACGTCATGCAACTGGTTTTGCCAATTTTCGATCTCCGCGTTGGAGTTCGAGAGGCATTCACTATCTTTCTCCCAGCAAAGCATGCCATCAGCTGTAGGGTTAATCCAATCCTCGACCCAGGCGGTTATTTTATAGATATGTTCCATGTTGTCTTCTTCACGCACGGGTTCTGTATATTGCTCTCCCTCTGCTAGGTCTAGAGGGACTATTACTCTTGTACCCTCATTCTAAAAAAAACCATGCTCCTTTTCTTCAAGTTGATAATGCCACCCATGTCTATAGCCCAGTCCAGTCCTAGGAGCGCATGATAAGAGTCTGCATCCTCTACAATTTGAATTACCTCAAAATCCGCATATAGCTTAACTCCTACAATATCTACCATAATCTTTTGTAGTCTCGCCAATGGTATGATCTTCTGTTGGTTAGAAATGTGCAGATGTACAGTAGACCATTCTAGATTAGTTTCTCCCATCCTCTGCCAAGTCTTCTTGTGCAGGACATTCGCATCGAATCCAAAATCGAAGATGACCTGATCCATTTCATAATCGCCAATCTGCACAGTTAGCTGCATTTCCCGACAAGTGCATTTCATATGCCTATAAAGTTTGTGGATAGCTTTAACTTTCATTGGAGGGTCAGTCCTTTCCGCACAATTTTCTATCAATGCTTGAATATTTTATATTGCCTTCTTGTTGTGTAGCAACTTCATACATGTCTATAGGAATGGTTTAACTTCTTTGTTTGATTTTAGGTTTTTTGGAGCCTTGGAGGTAGATGCCTCGTTTTTGGTAAAGTCTTTGCGAGCTTCTAGGAAGGTTTCTTTCTCCTTCTGTAGGTCCAAGATTTCCTTTTTTACGGTGACTTTTCGAATAAGGGGTTCATCCATAGCTCTTTCATCAGCTCCTCCAGTAGCCATGCCACTGCACGTAATGACATTAATACTAGGTTCCTCATCACGCAATTTTGCCTCAACCCTTCGTACATTTTGCGTTAGTGTCTGATGTTTTTCCTACATCTTTTCCATCGGTACTGGACAATATTAGATCACATGATCCAATTTTTTGCAATATCTGCAAGATTTTTGTGCAAGGTTCGGATAGTCCCTTACAAAGTGCCCTACTTCTCCACAATTATAACATATCAATTTCCCTCTTCCCTGACCTATGCTCCTGCCTCTTCCTCCCCCCCACCCCCCTCCCTACCTCTGGCAAGGGAGCCTCCTCATCCCAAGGGGGATAGTGGTGATGAAGGGTCAGCCTGTACCCTATATAGGTTTCCTCTATATATCATTAATTCATATGTCCGATAGTTTTGTTCTTCATGTCCCACAAATGAGCAGAATCAGCACCATTGTTTCTTCAACTCTAGAACATAGGCACCAACACAGGGTCAGTGGTTGGTATCATGTAGTTCAGCTACGCGAGAGTCGATGCACCATAACGTGAGGTTGCTTGGTTCTGCATCCTCTTTAGGGTGCAATTGGTTGGCCCCCCTAGCCTGCATGTAGTCTACCAGCAGAGGACACTCATCCTTGGTGTGGCCTGACACCCTGCATATTATGCACCAAACATTTGGACTAGCTTATTTGCCTTACTCCTTTGGAAAATTTTGGATTTCAAGTGCATTTCCTCAAGCTATCCCTGGATCTGTTGTACCCCAAACTGGGCATAATCTCTTGGAAGAGCTTCTAGCTTCATGGAAATCTCCAAGGCTTTGTCTTATGTATCAATCGCTTGCTGACCCATAGGCCCGAACAAGTGAGGTAATAGCATGGAAATGAACCATTCCTTGTGTTTTCTAACCTCAAACTTAAATTCCCTATCTCTAATACCCTTCTTTAGCCACTGATCAGCCTCCCATACAAACTCAGTGGGTCCCTATTTAAATTATTTCAAGTCAACCACCAGTTGAGCATAGCAATTAAGCTTCCGAAACTGTTGTTTTAAAACATCCTTAATTTCTTGTATTGATGGATCTGCATGTTGGCCCACGTACACCATGAACCAGTCCAAGGTCCTTCCTTCAAAGGCTAGGGATAGATGTACCCTTTTTACAACATCGCTAGCAATATTCCGTGCAGTCCATATTGATTCCTCTACGAAAAAAAATTGGTCCATGTCTTCATCCCCTACACCCTTGAAGGTGGGAAGCTTCATGTGTGTGGCCATATCTTCTTCCAGTAGTGGTAGAGGGGTAGGGGAGTTCTTGCCCTTACACTGATTCAACAATGGTGTAGTTGGAGGACTAGTTCCTGCATGCGTAGATGGCTCTCTTAAGGGGTTGTAGATGGATCTATCCCCTTCTCGATTGACTCTACAATACTTAACACTTTGTGTTGTACTCTCACCCTCATCAAAGGTCATTCATTCGGTGTGGCTACACAAAATTCCCTTTTTGCATAGTAATATTTTAATCAGTAGTGGAAATGTTAGCAAGAACTTACCTCGGAATACTTTGAAGAACCTCTGCTCCGCTTCAGAGGAGGATACAAACTGATCAACTGCGAATTCTGTTATAAATCCTCCTATCACACTATCCATCCAGTGATATACGGTCTGGGTGATTGTGTTGTCAGCCTTCTCCAATTGTTGAATCGATTACAGAGTCCACTGCGTAACCTGATCATCCTTCCAACACGTCTAGAATTCTACTAGCCTTGCTAGCCACTGCTGTAGCTAGTGCTTGAAAGTTACTAACAAAATTTCATATACTTCTCTGAAAAAATATTTGTTCTTCTACTTTTTATTCGTTAGCTTTGTGCTATGATTCTCTTTTATGGAAAATTCATGAATATATTTTTCGAACCAGTGTTCAAGCTCCAATTTCTCAGGTTGCCAATGACCTCGTGGCATTACCCGATCTCTCTCAAAATGTTCCCGGTCTGTGCAACAGAAATATTTGTTGGCTTAAGGGATCGTAACATAGGTTCGGATTTAAGGTTTGGAAACAAACCCCTATACTACTAGCCCTTTCGGCAATGACCTACTTTCGCAGGCGAAGGTCTCACTTGAAGTAGTATGGGTGGGTGTTGGAACCAAGTTTCCGCATGCTCGGAGAAAGAGGGTAATTAAGTAGTCTTTTTGAGATCTATCAGGGTCACATAGAAGCAATCTTATTACCGAGCCCTAACTAGTACACACAACGTGTAAACATAAAAAAATCTACTATTATTAAGAAGATCTTAGCAACACCTTTGCATCCATGTCCACATGAGTAATTATTTTCACAAAATAACACAATTGTAGATAATTCAGATAGCATAGAAACAATCACAGCTAATTCATATAATGCAGAGGTACTTCAATAGTAAATGCAGCTGTTTTAGGTAACATAGAGATACTTAAAAAGATTCCACATTCATTAACATCCAAAACCAAGTTACAAACCCAACTCACCACCCATGCACACAGCCAGCAGGGTCCGCGCATAACAGGGCTGAGGATCTCCACGCACACAACCAATAGGAGTCCTTACCAAATACTACCCAAAACAGATCTCAATAGTTCGTACTTAGCATCAATCTTTCTTTTTTATTAGACTCAAACTATCTATCTATTTATATCATCAAAGCCTGCACTATACTGTGGTCTGAAAACCGTGGTTTGTGGACTCTAGGTCTAACCTTTGAATCGTTATGATACATTGGGGGCTTTGACCTGCCCCCAAAGCCCCTGTGCTAGACTAATTACTACAAAAAATATATATAAAAAAATAAGCTACGGGACCCCATTCCAACAAAGAGACAAGGAAGAATGCACAAGAGTTGCTTCTTATCTAGCATCGAGTAGACCGAGCAATGTTCCAAAAGATAATGATAATATCTTCAACAAAGGAAGCATGGGAAACCTTAGTGACAAGCTATCAAGATATGGAAAAATTCAATATTGTTAAATTGGAGAATACTAGGAAAGATTTCAAAATTCTACAGATGAAGGAGACAAATGGCATTAATTCTTTCATGAATACGATTATGTATGTCATCAATCAGTTAAGAATTTATGCTGAAGACATTAAAAATAGAAAAGTGATTGAGAAGGTCCTTAGATATTTTTCCAGCAAGTTTGATGTTGTGGTAGTAGCCATAGAAGAAGAAAAGGATTTGGAAAAAATGATAGTTAATGAGTTGATGGGATCACTTCTATCGCATGAGGCAAGGATAGACAGAAATAAGGATTTCACTTTAGAAACTTCTTTCAAAAGTCAAGTTTCTATTTCAAGACATCGAGGCAGAGGTCAATCGAGAGGAAAAGGATGAGGTGGAAGATATGGTGGTCAGAGAGATGGCCGAGAAGATAATGAACATGAAAGTGGAAGCAGCAGCAGCAGAATCTTCAAAAATAATTACAGATCTGACAAATCAAATGTGAGATGTTATTATTGCAATAAATTTGGTCACTATGCTCGTAAATGCAGGAAGAAGATAGCTGATCAATGAAACCAGAGAGCTAATGTTAGTATAGAGAATACTAACTCCATGTTCCTAGCATGCAACAATATGAATGAACCATATGATAAGGTGTGGCTATTAGATAGTGGTTTCAGTAACCACATGACAAGAAAAAATAATTTGGTTGCAAATTTGGATTAATAGGTGAAGACAGAGGTAAATTTGGGGACTGACAAGACTATAGATGTAGATGGAAAATGCGTGGTCAAAATTCTAACCAAGCAGGGGGAGCCAAAGGAAATGTCAGACGTATATTATGTTCCTGGACTCAAACAAAATTTGATTAGTGTTGGTAAATTGACACAGAAAGGAACAAATTTATATTTCAGTGGCAAGAGTGTGTTATTTATGACAAAGCCCCAAGCAAGCAGTTGATAGAAAAGTTGCACATGACGAGGAAAAAACTCTTTACTCTAATTATGAACTACAATGATCAGGTTATTTCTTTTACAACTGCATGTTCTAATGATTACTGGTTCTGGTACTTTCAGTTTGGACACTTGAATTTTTCCGGTTTACAATTGTTACAGTAGAAAAAGAAGGTTAGAGGGTTACCACCCATCAAAGAACCTGATATTACTTGTGAGTGTTTCATTCTGGGATAGCAACACCGTGAAAGTTTTCTAAATGGATTTTCATACAGAGAAAAGAGACCACTTGACATTACAAGAAAAAATCACATTGGTGAGGGTCATTCTTGTGATGGACCTTTAAGGTCCGTCACCAATGTCACATATGGTGACGATCATTAAAAAACCATCACTGTAAGTGTATATAGTGATGGTTCTTTATGGTCCGTCACCAAAGAAATTTTCAATGACACTTTTGGTGAGGGTCGTTAAAGGCCCATCACTAATTCTCTCTTTGGTGACACTTCTAGTGATGAAATTTTAATGACCCTCACCAATGCTCTTTTTGTTACTTTTGGTGACGGTCAAAAAATGTCTGTCATCATTGATCACTAAAAACCGTCATAGTAAGTGTATATAGTGATGGTCCTTTATGGTCCGTCAGCAAAGACATTTCACTTTTGGTGAGGTTCGTTAAAGGCCCATCACTAATTGTCTCTTTGGTGACACTTCTAGTGAAGAACTCTTAATGACCCTCACCAATGCTCTTTTTGTTACTTTTGGTGACGATCAAAAAATGTCTGTCATTATTGATCATTCCAATGAGTTTTTTATTATGCTATGTGCCTGTTAATATATTTTCTGTCAAAAGATAATGATTTAATACCATTATTGTGGAGCATTTTTTATAATATGTCCAAGGCCATAGTGTTTAGGGTCAATCAATTTTTTAAGAAGTAATAAGTGTGTATCATTTCCCTCAAGTAACAACTAGTCAAATAGAGATTTCCTATGAGTCAACACATGATTCATATCTATTAAGTTAATTATCTAGCAAATTCCATTTAGATAAAGTTCCACTATTGTGTGTAGGAAATATATTATTTAATACATAATCAAGCTCTGACAATTCTATTAATGAGAAAGACCTAAAAATCCTCAACAATCTGGGCACACCTTAAATTAATGCTTTGGCACACACTAACATTTCTTGGGACCCCACATGTCTCGGAACATCTTTGTACCTAGAACATCTTGTGATGACACTTACGCCCAAGCACATGGTGGCATGTGCTAGCACAACATGGAACTCTCCTAGCATGTGTTGGCTTGCTGCATATAGTCCATAGCATGCCCTGGACCACCTTGGTTGAATGCATTGACATACATTAGCACTTGGCACACAATGCCACTTAGCATGTATTTGGACCTATTATTAGTGTGCCTTGCATGCCCCTTTTCAAAAAGATAAAGTCATAACTTATTAACCCTCTTACTGGTTCTTCCTTTTGTTGCCTTGACACATATTGACATACCGTGGCACCTTGTGCCACATCCTTAGCACCCAGCATGTATTGGCATATCTTGGCACTATTAATTGGCACATGATATAATTAGCACACCCTGGAACTCCCAAGCACACTTTGGGAATTATTAACATGCCTTGATATTCCCTAGCATGCCTTACCAATGCTTAGCATAACTTGTCAGTCCCTCCTTGGCATGACAACTAACACTGACCATTAACACTAGTCTCTGGCAGTACATGTCCCTCATATTCATTAACTTCCATGAACTTTTACCTAGTGCTCTCTAAATGTTTTTTCCTAGTACTCCTTAACACTCATCAACATGCATTATCACTCTCTAGCACACCTTAACACTCTTCAACATTCCCTTCCACTTCATCACATGCATAACACTAGTCCCTGACACATATTGGCACTTGGCACGTGTTGGCGCTTGGAAATTCTTAGCATGTCTGGAATACGTTGAGATGCCTTGGTATGATTTATCATGGTTTAATATTAAATTTATTTGTGAAGATCAATTGTTGGAAAGTAGATGAGAAGCAACAAAGGAATACTTGGCACTTAGAATGCACTAAGACTTTGCACTTGACACCTATTTCCACCTAGTGTTGGTGTGCCTCGCATGCCCCTCTTGGAAAAGGTAAATTGATGACTTATTAACCCTCTTATGTGTTCATTTCCTTGTAGTTTAACCTTTTTCTCCTTTTTGTTGTCTTGACAGTCCCTGACACGCATTGACACACCCTTGCACATCTTGGCATGCCTTATCACTTGGCACATCTTAGCATGTTTCACATGTATTCCCACTATCTGGCACATCAAGGGGGTGAAGAGAGATGTAGTCCTAAAGTAGGTCGAGTACGAGGGCCGAGTAAGGGTTGCTAAAGGGAGGTCATGACCATCCTCCAAGAGCAAGATCATCATGTGAGGGTTCAGAAGAATGTTGCATACCTTAATGGTCGGTTTGAGCTAGGAAGTAGGATGGAATATTGTTGGTTCTCTTCTGGTAGATCAAGCTTAAGAGAGGTTTCTCATGAGAATCTGGGCATGTGATTTCAATGGTGTCTTTGTGTGAATGTCGTATCAAATTCTGAAATGTTGAAATTTGCAATAAGAAACAACGAGATTGAAAGCCAGAAAGGACAAAAAAAAATGCACCCACACTAGTGAGGAATTTTGATGCACCAGGAGTGAGGAATGTGGGGCATCTAATTTATTTTTCCCTTAAATAAATTGGACAATAAATTTTAATTTCATCTCATAACAACTTGTGTCAGTTAATTATGTCATGTTGACCAAGTTAGCTCAAGAAATTAAAGTTGAGGTTATAATATGAGGCATCTATAATGATTCTAATATTTTTGGCGTCCAGTTGAAGTTGATGCATTAGTGGGGTGCAAGTGTAATTAACTCAATTAAATGAGTTAAAAGTAGTTTAACTAGTTCTAACTGAGTGATGAGCTAGCGAGAGGTTCGGTGAATTAAATTAGATTTAATTCACAATGAGTGATCAATCAGATAACTGATAATTCACTATTAATATTTGCATGCATGTCAATTTTGAGGAATACCCAGTTGAGACAGAGGTTAAAGGGAACATAACTATCAGTTGTATTCAGAGAAAATTTCCCATGTGAAATTATAAAGTCATTGGGATGCCATGATGGATTGTGCAATCAAGGAAGACTGATTTTCCTAATTAATAAGGAGTTAATTCCCTATGAATTGCATGAGCAAGGCAGGCTACAGTAAGGATGAGAATTGGCTAAGTACTAGACTGAGTTTGCTTAGATCAACAGGAGACAATATTTGACAGAGTGTTGGAGAATATCATGAGAGATTAAGCATTGTATTGTTTCATGATTCCTTTACTTAATACACAATAGAGATAGAGGGGTTTTGATTAGTTGCTTTCCCCAAACACATCATGTTGTTGTGCAATTGATAATTTATTTCTCTTACCTATATGTGATTGTGCGATCGTGTTTTGTTTCCATAAATTTTAGGAAGGATTCTGTATCTTTTTTTAGTAGACTACAAGATCAGATTGAATCTCATTGGTTAGATTTTCTACATGGTATCAGAGAAAGATTTTTTTGGGCGGCGCGTTTGTAGAGAATATTTGAATATTTTGGTTTAAAATTTTTGAAAACAAATAGAATTTTTGATTCGTTGCGAAAATCTACCCAAATGGAAAAAAAAATTGATCAAATCGGAGCTTGGACGAGGGAGATATCATCGATTTAAAATCAACTCATTTTTAGAAACTTTTTGTAACTTCGGGACAATTACACTATGCGTGAGTCAAGAACCTATATGCACTTGAGGTACCAGATGCATGCAAAGCTTTGAGGAGAAAGGCAGAAGTCAGAGACTTGGTGGTTTAGAGGGAGCATAAATTACATCTCAACATGCATCCTCATGAGAAGTAGTCTCAGAAGGTTGTGGAGTAGCTGCCACAATTTGAGCAGCAGAGAGGAGACCGAGTGGAAGAATCCACTCAAGCGAAGACCTCTATGAGGGGGGAATTTTGAGCCAGATGGGAAGAGGGAGCAACCATACCTCGAGGTGTAAGGTGGGGTTATGTGTAGACATAATCCCAAGATAAGAAATTTGGGAAAGGTCCATTGAGATGGTGTGTCTCATGGATCGAACCTGGCTACAAGGAGCCCACAGTACAACAATAGTAGGAAGGATCAATTAGATTTATGTAGTCAGATGTCAGAAAGATAGAAATCAGAGTGACAGATGTCAAATACTGGAGCACAAATAGAGTTAGCAACAATTCAAAGGGCATGGATTCAGATGTCAGCAACAGTGAAGAGAATCCAGTACTAGACTGGTGCAGTAGCTAGCAACAGTCACAAGACTCTGATGACAGATGCATTATACTGATTCATTTGTTTAGAGGCTATTCAGTTTCAGGATTTGCAGGTGCAAACAACACTAGAGAAGTGTAGCATGTAGAACATTCCAAAGGTACTAGATGGGGATAGATTGAATTCCTTTCTTGTTGAGAGGGAGTGTTGAAATTTGCATTAAGAAACAGTGAAATTGGCGAATAGAAAGGACAAGAAAAATGTACCCACACTCGTGACGAATTTTGATGTACTAGGAGTGAGGAATGTGAGGCATCTAATTTATTTTTCCCTTAAATAAATTGGACAATAAATTGTAATTTCGTCTCATAACAAATTGTGTCAATTAAATAAGTCATGATGATTGAGTTAGCTCAAGAAATTTGATTTAAGGTGATCGATGTGGATATCGGTGGCCACCCGCCTATTCCACTTGGGCCCTCGCCATTGTCTCTTTCAGTTTTTCAATTTCCTTAATTATAGCACAATTTACTATTTTTGTTATTTTTTCGGGTTTTGAACTTTCGGAGCCGTTTTGAGGCCCCAAACGATGTTTTTTTGGCATGAAAGGTTTGGTGATTTCATATAAATCATATTAGCAATTGTATTCCTCAGAGAGATCTTTCTAACGAGGTATCATGTGCATAAAACGAAGATCATATGACCAAGTTACGACCCCGGGAAATTCGCTGCCCAACTAACCCCAACAAGGCCCATAAAATCTTGGTGTTACATCTCCTCAGTTTAGGGTTTTGGTTTTTTAGGGTTTTATCTTATTTTAAATAATAAAAAGACCCTTGATCCTTATTGTAACACAGTTCAGAGGAACATAACTATCAGTTGTATTTATAGAAAAATTCCCTTGTGCAATTATAAAGTCATTGGGATGCCATGATGGATTACACAATCAAGGAAGGTTGATTTTCATAATTAATATGGAGATGATTCCATTGGAATTGCGTGAGAAAGGCATGCTGAAGGAAGGCTAAGAATGGGCTAAGTACTAGAACGATTTTTCCTAGATCAACAGGAGACAATTGGCAGAGTGCTGGAGAATCTCAAGAGAGATTAAGCATTGTATTGTTTCATGATTCCTTGACTTAATAGATAATAGAGATAGAGGGTTTTGAGCAGTTGCTTCCCCAGATACATCTTGTTTTGTGCGATTGATAGCTTGTTTCTCTTACTTATATGTGATTGTGCGATTGTGTTTTGTTTCTACAAATTGTAGGAATGATTCGGTATCTTGTTTTAGTACATGATTAAAAGATTATATTGAATCTCGTTGGTTAGATTTTCTATATGAAATAGAAGAGAGGGTTGATACCATCTTGCCTTCTGGTGGTTAGTAGGCCGCAAGGTCTGTGATAAAGACCAACATAAATGGAGGAGGGCTTGCACTGTAATTTAGATCCATAACAGAACTCGACGCAGGCATAATATTGACTGAGTTAACCCTATTTTGAGGTTAACCCTAGTTTGAGGGTCAACATTCAGATCTGAAGTTCATGTCAAGATTGAGTCAAAGAAATGCCCAGAATATATGGATCCATATGAGCTAGGTCGAGTCCCTTATGGAGGCAAGAGTCGTGTTTTTTTATGTGTGGATAGGGTTTGTTCTACAACAATTATAAGTACATAAGTATAATGCCCTAGTTAGGACAGTTTTCTAGCATGTTTAGTTCATAAGGTATGACCTTAAGACTGTGACAAATTTCTGTAGAAGAAGATGGGTTGTGACCCTTAGAGCGAGGTTTATTTCTGCAATAAAGACCGCAGATCTGGAAGATGGTTTGTAGATTCAGTATGTGTGGAGACAACAGATCCAAAGGAGGGTGGAACCTGAGCAGAAGATCGAGCATGCAGAAGAAATGTGCCATATGAAGAATGGATTGACATGCAGAGGAGTTTATTTTGGTGGAATTTCCATAGAGTTTTAGACAAAGATCTAAAGAAACCTATAAAAAATTAGTAAATGGACTGTTAGTGGCTGATTTTTTACCCTAGTTTAGTCATCTACAGATTGTTAGAAGAATGATAAGAGGAGTAGTTCATATTTGTTCATATATTGGACAACAAAGATCAAATTGTCGATACACAATAACAATGAACTTGAGAGGACTCAAACCATTGTTAGGTGGTAGATTTGAAGAGCCATATATGAAGAAAATATTGTGGGCCCTAGATCAGTAAAAGGAATTGACTATGGTTGGGCAGATTGATGGTAGGCCAAGTACAGTTGGAGGGTTGTTATATTACTATCAAAGAAGAGCCTTTAATCTTGTTCTGGTGAAGGACAACAAAATTGGTAGAAGAGCGGGTGTATAGGGCCTAAGGATGTGCAAAATTTGAAGGACTAAAGTAACAGTCAAGTCGGCGAACCAACTAGCCTTAGTTCACTATATTGTAGAGGATTGATTCAGTGAGAAGAAGGGAAACCTCCATAGCCCTAGAATTCTCATCTTGGACCTATAGTATGGAAAAAGTGGGCATACCAAAGAGTTGTTCACAAATGGAATTATGAACAACTTGTTACCACTCAAACTAGTAGTGGATCTAAAAGGGGTTCTTAAGAGGGAAACTGCTAGGATAAGGGAAACGATGGAGGCTTAGCCCATTGTCACCATATCTAAGGATCCTTTCTCTTCATGGACTTTCACCGATGGGTGGAGTCCCGGTAGTTTAGGAAGTTACTTGTAGAGTATAGGCCAATGAATAGGTGGGAAGTGACCCTCGAAACCCTTTCCCTAAGATAAAATAAAGAGTGGGACTTGCTTTCATTTTAAGCAAGGGAATTATCTTCTAGGGAGAGAGGAGGGGGATTGAAGGGTTGAGGGAGAATAATAAGACTTATGAATGAAGTTATTAATCCCTAAAATCCTTTGGGAACTTGGATTCCCAAATGGTCCTTAATGAAAGGCCTTTGACACCAAATGGGACCACATGGGGCCAAGTGGACCCAGCCCAGGTTCGAGGATGGAATTTAGCAACCAATGATATTCCTATCCTGGACAAGGTGAATATGGGAAAGGATCAGACAAGTGTTTTTACTTCTATAGGTCAAATTGATCCTAGTAGGTTCTATCCTTGGGAACACCTAGGAAAAACTTAATCCTAGAGCTAGGGCTTGAGGTATCCAGAGATTCCTTCGTTGGAATTGGCCCAAGTTCTGAGGAGAGTGAGGGCACCCATCAGCGCAGCTACCTCTAGGAGATATAAGTTTTCCTCTAGCTAGATTCTTGGGAAATTGTTGCCCTATGTGACCTAATGGGGCTAGACCTAGGGAATGTGAAAATTTCTTAATCTAAGAAACCCTATTGCATTATCTTGATTTACTTCTCCTACTTGAATCAAGTTACAAGTTAATTTCTGAAATATTCAATAAATTAGTGAAGTAAATAGTAAATGCAACTAGCAACCTACACATACAAATCAAGTACTGAATAACATTCTCATAGACAAAGTGACACATGGATTTTCTAGACAACTATCCCCGGAAAAAACCCAATGTGGGAAACCCGGTGCAGCTAGCTCTAGAGGGTTTTCATTATTATGCAGAATCTAAGTACAACAATCCTGGGCACCAAAACTGGTTCACCCAATAGAGAAATAAAAATGGTAGTAATACGCTACTCTCAATCCCTCTACGTCAGCATAACTAGCTTGCGTCAGCCTCTGCACTACTCAGTAAGGGCCTACGTCACACCTGAAGAGCTTACACTACCCCTGCGCTACCCTGACTAGGCCTGCGTCAGCCCTGTGTGGCTCCTGCTGCGTCTGCGCTGCGCCTGCTGGGCTCTGGCTAGACTGTGTGGCTCCTACTATCCCTATTGCTCTGGCTGGCTAGAATGCTTAAGTAGAAAAATCATAGGTAAGAAAGAAGGGATTGGCCAAAGGTAACACATAATAGCCAGAAAAATTGAAGAAATTAAATGAAAATAGATCAATGTCCACAAATAACTGAAATAGCTCAATGGGACTAGAGAGTAAATCTTTGACAACAACAATAAGTGCTTATAGAATCATCTAAGAGAACATAGGAGACTAGTTCATCAGGTTAAAATGTTGTATAATTGTTGGCACAGGAAAATTGTAGAATTGTTAGAGTAAATATCTGAAGGTACCATTAGTTGTTGATCATCGATAATCGTTTCATTTCATCAAATACCCTGATGAATGGGCCTTACAAGCTATTTGCATAGACAAACCCCACAGAAGCTATGTGATGGAAAAATATTCACACTATATTGAAGAAAACACCTACCAAATAAGGATGACATTTCAAATGGGGCAAGAAAGAATAGAGAGATAGACATCGAAAAAGTTAAAATGCTAGGAAAACAGGAAAGCAACTAGGTAGCATGGTAGAAAGCACAATAAAGAAAATTATAAAAATGGAAAACCCTACAAATTAGCACCCATCCAAACATCACCACAATTTTTTATTTAACTCTAAATCTCCAAATTCATCAAATTATATCCTATATTCAAACCTGATCTTCTCTGTTAGCCATTCTGAAGATAAGGCTGAGAACTTACTATAGAACCATCACCTACATGTAGTGATATTATTTTGTGACCAGACAACCTACTTTCGTGAAGAAACAGAAAGGTAAACACTCTCTGCCAAGATTTTCCATACGGTCTATCTTGAACAACCACGTATACATCACCAGTTTTTTCTCTTCAGATTTGTAACTTAGAAGAGCTTTGTCTTACCACCTCCGAGTTGCTCCCAGAGTCACCCAGGCAAGCCCTCTCAACATCATCCTCTTTTTGTAGTACCTAATTAGTAATTTAATTAACCATAACAGTTTCTTGATCATGCAGGTATTTCAAATATATTTCCAATAAGCATAAAGCTTTCATGTTAAATAATCAGGTCAAAAGACTAGACTATGATGCAAAAAATACAAAGAAACCTCTCCAACACTCAAAGGACAAACAAAGTTAAACCTCTACAAAGTATAAATAGATATCTAATAAAATTCATTCCACTATGAAAAAGTGCTTAACTAAAGAAAATTCTAAGTACTGTGCTTTCAAGACAAATCTTTCAAGGGCAGTGATGTTATAAACATACCCCTAGACCTCGTGAACAATCAATGTGTATAAATAGACCATCATATGGCTCATTTTAACCATTATTATTATGATTTTATAAACCAATTTTATTAAATCAACAAGAAGCAAGCAACAATTGCATTCAGTTCCACTGAAGCAAAGTATATGGCAGTTTCATATACTTATTATGAAGCTATCTAGATTTGTAACTTGATTGTAGAGTCAACCAATCAGTTGTTGAAGCCCAATATTATCTCTTGTCAAAATCAAAGTTACATCAAGCTCTATGAAAATCCAATGTGTCATGACCATTTCAAACACATTGATATTTAATACAATTTCCTAAGATTCCAAGTTCATTAGGGAGTTGGTAGTGTTGGACCACATTCTGACAAAGTTGTATATGGTTAATAGTTTGACAAAGCTCCTAACAAAGGGGAAGTTTGAAAATTTGGGGGAGAATCTTGGGTTATTGGAAAAAAAATTTTCTCAAGAGTGTTAGATTACCTAGTTGGTCCGAGTTGGTCTCACCTTAGCCTTGAGAAGTTGAGCAATGCCAAGATTGCAAAGCTAGATTGTGGTACACCAGTCAGAAATATTCTTAAATATAGCTAGAAGCTTATAATGACACCTTCGAGGATAGATGAATTAGTTGTTGGGTCACACCCACCAAGTATGGCACACTAGTTGAGGATAACGAGTTCATGATATTTTATAGAAAGTTGTGAACTCCAAGTACAAGTAGATACACAATCCATTCGGATCCACATAAGTTTCAGGTTGATGACGAGTTATGGTTGGACTTGCATAAAGAGAAATTGAAAAACTCCTAGAAGAAGCTCATACCATTTTGATACGTGCCTTACACCATCACCAAGGCTATGGGTGAGAATTCTTTCGAGGATAGTCATAGGATGATTTATATTACTTCAAATGTATATGTTAGGATGATTTATGCTTGATGGGGTGTATGTCTAGAAAGAGTTCCTTTAAGATAATGAAAAATATGATCGCACGATTACTTACATAAGTAATTGTGATATCTACCTGAATGACATGAGGTAACTACATAAGACATTTTAAAAGTGACATTTTTAAGGTTATTTTTATATCAAGGTATGTGGATCATTATGTTTTTTATCCAAAGTATTTACATATGAATAAATTTTTTAAGTAGTACATCACTCTAATATTATTTCTCTTACATGCTCCTAGGTTATAATTCAAAGCATCATAGGTAGTAAAATTCATGAAACTCTTGTTCTTTTGATCTAAATAACTAAAACTCCCAAGTGTGCTACTCTTAATATTCAAACTTGCACTATTGTTAATACTACTTCCTCTATTTGTTATTTTTCCTCCATAAGTAAGCTGACTACGAGGTGGACTTGAACCATTATTAACACGCTAGTGTAGTGTTACCTATTTTTATTTAAGAAGCATAAGGGGCGGGGTTGGTATAAGGGAAACTTTGCTAATGTTTAGTGCCATGCCCACTACTAGGTTCTCATCCTCTGTTGGCCTTAGGATATGGTTTCCCATTAGTTCATTTGATTCTTTCTCATTTGCAATCTCATCCTACATTGCATCCAACCTGCTACTTTGTAATCACATATCTCTTTTAACCTCACTCCAGTGTGTTCATTAGACCTCATTGAGGTGCATTGACTACCACTCTTTATTGAGCTATATTTTATCATCAACCCTTTGTTTCACAACCATATGTTAACCAACTCACCTTTCTCATTGAAATTCTCCAACTCTCTCATCCTCACTTCACTACTCTCTTCCTAGTTAATCTACTTTTGCAAATCTTCATTGCCTTCTTCATTTTCTCACATCAAGTTCAACCACCACTCATTAATTATCTCTACTTCCTCAAAACTTATTCAACTTACTTTTTGGCTTTTATGTCCTTCATAGCCATTTAGTATTTTGAACTATGATCTTTTTCAACCCCATTGTAATCCATTACTTTATTACTTAATGAAAAGTTTTACACCACCATACCATAATAAAAAAGTTAGTAGTAGGAAACAACTTTTCCTAATATCAAAATTTTTCGAATATCAACTTTTGTTTTTCAAATATAAATTTTTTTAGTATCCCTCATCTATTTCCCTCGCATTGTAGGGTTTTTCCAACGAAGGAGGAAGGGCACGTCCATGCTATCCAACTATGATTTGATACACTTGATTGAAATCAAGAAATTGGAATCCTGCTGCCTCCAATCACGGTTATTTCTATCCCGAGACTACCACGGAAAGCTCCATTAGCTCCATTACACTGAGGGGTTCAAGTGGGCTAATCAGAAGAGGCATGGATGGCCACGATCACAATCACTTCCTACGAGATGAACTACTTGGTTTTTCGTTACCTCCATGAATCAGGTGAGAGTTTATATTCAACCCATTTCAGTGAAACCGTTTTATTTTATATGAACATCGCATGTAAAATTGTTTTTCAATGAAATTTTTTGAAGCTTTCCATGTAAGTGCCAAAGCTTTCGAAATTTAGGGTAATGGCAGACTTAGTATGCTTGTTACTATTCTCTGTAAGATTCGAAGCCTTGCCGTACTGGTGAAAGAGTTGTGTATATCATGTAACCAGAAATACTCTATAGCTTAACGTGAAAATGGAGGACTTGAGCGAATTTGAAGTGTAAATCACAGTAAAGACATAAATATATCTAAAACCCTAAGCGGAATTGAAGGTATTATATCATGGTTATAATCCTAGAAAGAAAAATTCGCAGTTCCGTAGCATTGATTGAAACCCATGCGTGCTAAATATTTTGATTCAACCTTTTTTTTTTCAGGATGAAAAAAATGTTGTTATATATAAAAGTTCATATTCATTGATCAAATATCATTTTCCAGCACATTGGACATACCATTCTAGCATATGCCAGATAGCAGGAAATATATGAACCCCATGAAGAGGAAAACCAAATCCATCATAAGAACAGTGCAAAGGCCATAAAGACACATAAAAAATCTGCATACCAACCACAGAAAACCCAGCCAATACGTAACTGAATAGAACATCACTAAGCCCAGATACATACCGAGGGTCAGTGGGAACATCATCTGATTGAAAACAGCATAAAGGAGAATATGGCGAAAGGAAAAAAACAGAAAAGGAACTGGTATTTACAATGAAGATGTAGCCTATAAAAGAAGAATAAGAAAAAAGGATATCCTGCTTGCTTGCAAATGTATTCTGGCTCGCTTGAGAAGATCAAGCTCTCTTGATGTAGATTACGGCAGAGGAAAATATTGAGAGTCCAACAGAGTGGAAGCCCTGTAATGCATGATCTGAATAGCACCATATGTGGACTCCAGCCCTCTTTTGGAGAGAAGGTCAGGATGCATATTTTTCTCCATATGTATGTGCTGAATAGTGTAGGCTTGAAACTTTCCTAATAGATACTTGATCCACTGTACCCAACCAACACTATTGCTGCATTGCATTCCACATCTATCGTTGATCCCATCAATGGTGTACTTCGAGTCTCCATACATGTGAATTGAAGGGAGATTTAGATGATAAGCAATTAGTATCCCACTCCATAACTCCATAATTTCTGCCTTATTGTTTGAGCCAACACCTCCATTCCAAAAAATGTGATATCGGTCCTTGTTTTCAAGCTTTATCCAGGCCGCACAGCCACATAGGCCATCCTTATTTGCACCATCAAGATATAAAGTCGGGAGCTCAATATGGTCAGGCCGGATTCTCTTAGAAAGATCCTTAATAGAAGGTGGGATACAAGGACGATCATTAATCCATAAAGCAATATTCCATGTAATCTTGGAGTGTTGTGGGGGAACCCCTTTGAAAATCCAGCGATTCTGAGCATTCCAGATTTCCCAAAACACATAAAAGGGTAAAGATTTGTAAGAGAAAATTACAACAACCCAAGATTTGATACTTGAATACAGTCAGAAGGACGCCAAGAAGGGTCACCTATAAGCCCAACAAAATGCTGCCAAATAGAAAGAGAGAAGGTACATGTGAAGAGAAGATGAGAAGCAGTCTCTTCATGTTGGAGACAAAATGGACATCTTCCAGGACCATAAAATCCCCGTTTTCATAATACCTCCCAAGTTAGTACTCTGTTTTTTCACAATAACCATGCAAATAATATTATCTTTGTAGGGATTTTAAGATTCCATGCAATATAAAAAGGAGACAACGTAGGGTCGGGAGTCATTTTAGAAATTTGATTTTCATGCTCATCCTTAACGAGTAATCCCGCACCCTTGAATTTTCCATTCCAAACCAAAATTTCACTTTCCCCTTTGAAAGATAATCCCATCGCCTATAGAAGATCTTTATGGCATTCCCAGCTGTGTGCTTCACTGCCCCGTAACCCCAGCATCTCTACATATTTCCATATGGGAGCCCCAAGGTTCCAACAATATATAAGATCAAAGAGAGAGAGAATGCCACTGTGACGAAGTCTGTGAAGTAGGTGTGAATCAAAGAGAATTGAATTTTCAGACGCGAGCATTTGGTCGACTCCACATAGAATATTTTTACCATTGCCGAACTCCCAAACCAGTCTTCGTCCCAAGATGTGCACCACTCTTTGGAAACTGCGCCAGATGGTTGAAGCCTTTTGTATAGACCTTACACATCCCAAGTATATAGATCAAATAGAATCAACCTCAAAATATTTGTGTGTAATTATTTTAGACCATACTCTATCGCCCTTCAGAGAAGGCCATAAAGACTTTACTAGCAACGCATTTGAGAAAAGTCTGAGATTTAATAGACCCCAACTGCCAGATCTTTTTGGGATAGAGATTTCCTCCAATTTACAGATATGGATTTTAGTGTGATCTGAGGAACCTCCCCACAGAAAATTTGCAATAATGGAATTAATTTTTTTAATAGTGATTGTTGGGAGAAAGTAAAAGTTATACCAATAGACCACATATTGAGATAAGACAACTTGTATGAAGATATATCTATCATCCAACGAAAGGAACCTACTCGTCCATTTGTGTATCTTGTTTTTAAATTTCTCGATCAGCCAAGTCCAAGAAATCCGAGATATGTTATGCCCAAAATTATATGATTATAAAGAAGGTCAAATTCATATCGCCAGGATGAAAAACTAGAATTCTAATTTTTTCCACAACCATAAGCAGCTCGTACTCCAACATATCATACAAGTGTAAATAAAATTCAGCCGGCAATCGATCTGGCCCGACACTTTTGTCATGTGAAAAATATTTTAATGCAACTTCTAACTCCTTAGATATCTTCACCTCCATAACATTTTTTGCATCTAGGTCTAACATGGAGGGCATATGTTGCAGTACCCAAGCTTGGCTTTGATGATCAATTTCATGGTCAACTTTATAAAAATCAGTAAAATAATTGAGCGCTTCAACCTGTATTTCCTACGTTTTATGTTTCATAGAGCCATCCACAGCCTTTATTCTCCAAATTGAATTCATGTTCCTACAACGATTTGCACAGTTATGGAAAAACCTTGTATTTAGATTGCCTTCCTACAACCATTGAACTCTGCTTTTTAATTTCCATGTAGTTTCCTGTATTTTTAAAATCTCAAGCTTGCGAGGCTCCATCTTCTCAAGAGTGGCATACGATAGAGAGTCAAGTGGAGTTATATTCATGTCCATATAAATCTGAGCAATCTTACTGTCGATGTCTCTCAGCTCCGAGACCCCTCTTATATTAACGTATAGAAAAATACCTCCAAAGAATATATAGGCCTTTAGCCTGTAAAATAAAGGGTCCCAAGTGGCCAACAGTCCACCCGCCCAACCCACTGCATCCACTCCCACGGCATGCCAACTCGAGCATTTACTTAAAATGGTCTCAATAGCAACAATCCGATTACAAAGAGTTTCCTGGAGAAATACCATGGATGGATTTATTTGTTGTGTAACCAACTCCAAAAATAGAAGAAAAGAGATATAAACGCCTTATAAATGAGCCACTTCGAGGGGGCAACCTCCAATACATTACATAAATTAACAATTCTTGGATGATACAATTCACAAAACCTCCTTTCTATATATAGGAGTCCATGGGGCCATAATGTAATCCTAGTGGGCCACAATGTAATCCTAGCCGACCCAACAATAATAATTTAAGGGCACAATAATAACAAAATGGGGGTTACAAGGGTACAATAATAACAATAAGGGGTTTACACTAACAATAATAAGGGGATATACTAGTGATATAGGGACCTAACATGCCCCTCTCCTTCAAAAAAAGTGTTGTCCTCAACACTTGAGTAGCTCTGGGTGCTTCTGTATAAAATTCTCATCCTCCCATGTAGAATCTTCTGTGGGTAAGTTCTTCCACTTGATGAGATACTCTGAAATTGATCGATTTCGTAGTTGTCGAGTTCTTTTTTCCATGACTGCTTCAGGTTCCAATATGATTTTCCCTTCCCCATCAAGTTCTGGCAATACTGTTTGAACTGGAAGATTTTCACCTATAACCTTCTTGTTGAGGAGGTAAATCCCCTCTGCGGACAGAGGCGATCCCTACTAGCCCAGCAGGGGTCCAGCAACAATCAAACAATGCTATGACGCAGGTTCCTAGTTACGAATGAAAGACTTGGAATAGAAGCCTACCTGGATTCCAACGCTAGGATCTGAAGAAGAAGCGTCCCCGTTCCTCAGCCTTGTCAGATCACAATCCCTCCACGATCTCCGCGGATGAACACCTGCACATGGAAGAAACGAACAGATACAAGCATAGAAACCAGCATACGTAACTAAACATCAGTTAGAAAGGACATTACTCGCATTAACATGATGGAAAACGGAGTGGAACCATAATCATAATCATCTATTAAATAACCAGCGAAGAAAGATTACAACCAAGTTCTGACGTCGCGGTCTCCTTCGGACGGGTTTCCAGTCGTCCACGTCTCGCAAAGCTTGCCAAGGAAAGGAAAAACCTCTCCAGAGTCTCGTGACAATGGTCTCCTTACTTGAGTCAGCCTTAAGGGAAAGAGAGGGTGCTTTACAACACAAAGGCTCTTGGGAATATGGAGATTCAGAGCTTAGGCACTTCAAGACTAGCTTGCCATAGATTTGAGCAAGCTTTTATAGATGGGGAAGGAGGAGTTGGGATCCCTATTATTATGGGATTGGCCCTATCAACAAGGAAGGTTCCATGAGAGGTGGCAAAACCACTTCCCTTCCATAGAACTCCCGCAGCCAAACCTCCCAACTCAAGATAGGCAATGGTTTGTGAGTTTGTTAGAACTCAACTTCCGCCATCCTTATTTAAAAAACAACTCCCAAAATGGGTGGCGCGACTACGGATCTATTACAGAGCGCCAGTTGGCGCGACCTCTTTGTAGTAATTTCCCCATTGGTGCGAGCACTGAATTGCCTGCCCGCGCCAATGCCAAAAGGGATGTTTTTCATGACTTTTGCAAGGAGATGTCTCAAGGGAAAATAAAGCTCATATTCAGAGGGATGCATTGATGATGTTTCCAAGGCATGACAATGTTCACAGGTCACAGAATGGGTCCTCCATTGTGCGGGATGGGGAATGGTAAGGACGGTGACAAATTACTGTGTAACAGATGCCCCCTAAAGGATGAGGCCCGAGAGGGAGAGGGGTGAAATGCTTTACGAGAACATGTTCAACTGAAAGCCCGTCGTCGGAAAACCTGCGCAGAAAGATACAACTGATATCTCAAGTACATGATGTATAAGTGGTATAGACGCAGCCATCCGAAACAGAGTATGCTATAATCCGGATCCAGGGTATGGGCGCAGCCATCCATCTAAGATCAAATAAATAGACTCAGGTATGGTCGCAGCCATCCAATCAGTGAGTCACGTACATAATGATAATAATCCACAATCGCAGCCTGGATTACAACAGACACAATCCAGGGTCTTGCGCTCCATCTCGACCCAACAAAGTACAAGTTCAAGCATGTGAATATGTGAGTTGAAGTCGAACATGCAAGAACATCGTCTGATTACCAGCCAATGATGAAAGCTGTTAACAGACGCGAGAGAAACCACCAATAATGACAATGGTCCTCAAGGTACTACAGGTACAATCTATGGCGTGCGAATAAATGAGTTGACGTCGAACACCCGCAGAATCATTCGATCGGAAGTCAATGATGTAAACTTCACGTCGAATGCGACGAACCTGCCATTGAGGCATGCAGGCTCCAAGGTACCATCAGGAGTCTCTAGACCAACTTACTGGATAATGAGTTGAAGTCGACAGGAAGTGACCTTGATCGAAGGTGGGCCATAATGATTCCCACATCATCGACACGAGACAGAGGAACATGATGTTTTGTTGTGAATCGGGATCGTATGAGAAACAGAGGAAGGTTGATATTTGCAGAGGCCAACTTCTCTTGAACATATGAACGACACGACAGTGGACTTGGCAGTATTTGACATCAACGGATCAGAGGTCATGGTGACGAGGCAGTGAACAGATGAGAGGTCAAAAGAGATTACCCAAACCCACGGAGGCAAAGTGAAGCAACGAGATGAGATGTCCCCAACCCGACACGAATGCAGACAAGTGCCATGTTCAAGAGCGACATACTGCCGACGACAACGACGATGGTTCCATTTTCCCCCACCATTTCTGGCGAGTACCCCAATTATTTTGATAACAAGCTTGAAGGGGATAGCATATGCTTGTGATATAAGTCCGCCCTTCGGGCAAATCCATCCTAGTGCATTTAACGAGTCCTAGGAAGGAGAAACTCGGAGAACGTCATTTCGACGAAATCCAATGTCATCAGGGTTTAACGAGTCTGACAAAGGAAGAACTCGGCGTCTTTTCATGTTTAGAGAGTTTGAAAAGACAGCGGGAAAGAAAAATCCACAAGTCCCTTTTCGTAAATAGTTCCCCAGATCCGAAAAGGTAGAAAACAATATCCGGGAAAACCTCCTAGTCGCAATAGGCTAGGGTATTCCTTTTTCGTAATCAATCCATCCCGGCCCGAAAAAGGGTTAAACTTATACCGGGTGAATGTCGATTCGTGTCCATTTTAACGAGATCAAAACGACAAGGGCCTCGGCGATCTTTTCATATTTAGAGAGTCAGAAAAGAGCTGAAAGATGACTCCAGAGTGACTTTTTCGTGTATTTACCGAGTCCGAAAAAGTATAAAATACAACTCGTTTCCATCATTTAAGTCGCAAAAACCTGCTGCTGCACATACCAAACAAGTGTAAAACCCATTTTCGACATAGCATATGCAAATATTTGACAAAAATAAATTTTAAAACTCATTTAACGTCGAAAAAGTTATAAATATGTCTAATTGGTAAAAATGAAATTACTTTTTACTATTTACCTTGTGGAAAGCAACAGTGGTCCTTTTGGAGCAGAAACTTCTGACGGTGATTGCGACCAATCCAGGAAACCATTCAGCTTCTCGTCTGTCACAGGTAAGAGGCGCTCTTTTGCTCTTCATTTCCATTCATTTTTTAATGATTTTTCCTTAGAAATCAGCTTTGTGTGGTCATTTTCAAAATTTTAGGGCCGGGCCCATTGGCGCGGGTATCGGGCACGGACCTGCGCCAATGAGCTCTTTTTTGTAAAGGGCTCGCGCCACGTGGCGCGACTGTTCGCGAAACAGTCGCGCCAGCGGCCGAACCTTAAATTGCGCCCAAAATTTCGGTATTTAAACCAAATTACTTGGAATTTGAAGCTCATCAAAGATCTAACCAAGGGTTTTTGACCATGTGAATGCAGATAAGCACTCAAAATGGCAATCGAATGGAAGGAACGAGAGCACGGAGACGAGGATGAACAGGCCATGCAAAGCCAAGCTTGCATGAACGCACTTAGAGACTGTGGATTGAAAAAGTTCTTCCTCACGCCATGTTTACGAGCTCAGCCTGAGCTCCTCCAATATCTAATCAGCATCTGGGATGAAAATGAACAAGTGTTCAGGCTACGAGGCCAGGTGTTAGAATTGGAGGTCACTGACATTTATTTCATCACTGGATTGTCCCGCAGAGGTCCAATCCCTGTACTGACTGGGAGCAGACCATCCGGGGAAAAGATGGAACAGGTAATGGCACGGGTGTGTCGAGGGGCACAAACAGGATCAGGAAGCAAGAAGGTAGACATCCATACTATCCCTGATCTAGCACTGAGAGTAGTTCTCCATACCATTACGCGGGGTGCTGGGTCGCAGGCTCCGCACGAGGCCACGAAGACTCAACTCCTGTTGGCCTCAGAATGCATGGGTCCCTTACTGTTCAACTGGGCGGAAGCAGTAACTATCAACATGAAAAGGCAACTCACAAAGTGCAAACAGGGGAAATTGAAACAGTTCGGTTATGGTTCCATCTTGGTATCGTTCATTCTGGAACGCATACCAATCTTCCAGGGCCAAGGGGCCGCAGTGGCGAGTCCGATACCACGAGAGCCACGAATGGCTCGCTGGGCAGCAATGATGCCCAGATCTGGAGGTGGCCAACAGATGTCCTGGAGGCCAGAGTTCTTTAGGTGGCTACGGCGCCAACTGATCGTCGTGGAAGATTGGCCCTATTCGAGAACTGACTTTACCGGGGACCCAGATCTCCCACTACCAGAAGGAGATGACTGGGACGAGGAGCTGGGTAAGACCTCATATTTTTGATTTTATGTTTATATGTTTTTTGTTAATACACATTCGTCTTAACACAATTATATATGCATGCAGATGTAGGACCTGAGAGACCAGCCGGGATGTCTCCAATCTCCCGGAGGACACAACTCGCCCCTGAGATCCAGGGGGAAGGCACCGGAGGAGAGGAACTAATCCAGAACCTCGAGGGGATTGCCCATGGGATCCCAGACTATGCCCGGCTATCAGACGTACCGATGGCATACCAGCGCCACACGGTGGGAGTTCCGAACCGGATCCACCGAATCCTGAGGTGCCTAGTGCGTGCAGTGACGTGCTACCATGAGCACCATGCGGATTAGTCCTTAGGATTTATGCCACACCTATTTTTGAGAGACACAGTGTCTCAGGATGTACTAAGACGATTATGTATATTTTTTGAGTTTTATGTGACACACTCTATGTAAACATTTCGATACCTATATATATACATATCTATTTCTGGATGAGTCTTTCTTTACATGTGATGATGATTTATAAATTGCGCAAATGTCTGTCTAATACCAAATTTTCTATTGCATCTGTTAATGTATTCAAATGCCTGGGTATATGATGATATGTAATGTAGTCAAAATTCCTTTCCAGTAATCGAATACGCAAATACAGACGTAAGATGGATGGGTTCCTTACCGAATAGTGTCCGTTCAGCTGTAACACTACAAGTTGTGAATCTAGATACACGAGCAATTCACGGATACCAAGGTTTACTGCCTCGGTTAATAATTCCAACACGGCACTATATTCCACGATGTTGTTCGTGGTACGTCCTAGACACACACCTTGCAGGTCAATCAACTCACCAGCAGGATCGTAGATTACCCAGGCTGCGGAAGACAGATTCCTGGTACTGCGGGAGGCACCATCCACGAAACCAACAAATGGATGAATAGACATCTGCACAACCAGGAAGACCCGATCAGCAGAAAGATGTTTACAAAGCACACCACACTATGCACACAAATGACAATCACACACCTATGTACACACACCACACCAAGAAATCACTTCAGGCGTAGTACTTTTTAAGGTACAGCCCATTTCTGGGCTGCGCCAGCAGAACTCCTTCGTAATCTATAAGCTCGTAGGCCCCATTTTTCAAAACGCGTTTTACTATATAGGGACCGTGCCACATAGGCTGGAGTTTACCGGCTCCAAGCTTATCATGTGCCTGATCGTACAAGAGAACGAGGTCTCCTTCAATGAAAGAACGGGGAGAAACGGTTTGATCAAAATGAGTTTTGACCCTCTTCTTTTGTGCTTCGATGATCAAAGCAGCTAGTCGACGGGTTTCATCCAATCGTTCGAGATACAGAATACGTTCTTCCTCAGGGGAGGTATCCGGTAAGAGCTCCACAGCTAATTTAAGCGAAGGAATTTCACATTCAACCGGAAGAGTAGCTTCCAGACCGTACACCAATTGGAAAGGTGTGAACCCGGTTGCACTCTTAGCAGATGTTCGGTATGCCCAGAGAGCTGAGAACAGTTGGAGATGCCAATTGGATTTATGAATCCCAACTGTTCGCTGAAGCATGGTGAGCAAAACCTTGTTCACCACTTCAACCTGACCATTCGCTTGAGGGTAGTATGGCGTTGAGCTGTCGTGACGCAGGCCCAACGCTGAAGTCAGCTCTGTCATCATGTAATCACGGAAATGAGTACCATGATCAGTGAAGATGGCTTGAGGAACCCCGAATCATGCAATAACGTGGTTGAATATAAATGAAGCAGCCGTTTTCCCGTCAGCAGCTAGTGTAGGCATCGCCTCGGCCCACTTAGTGAAGTAGTCGACGGTGACAATGATATACGCATGCCCCCCGGCCGAGTGAGGGTTACACGTCATAAAATCCACGCCCCATTTCGCAAAAGGGCCGACGGTAATAACGGGATGCAAAGGCAATGGCGGCGCGCGCATCTTGCGCTGAAAAATCTGGCATGGATGACATTTTCGGACTGCAGTGATACAATCCTTGAATATGGAAGGCCAGAAATAACCTGCTCACAGAATCTTCTGGGCAGTAGCATACCCGGACATGTGTCCGCCACAGGCGCCACTGTGGTAGTCATTCAAGACTTTCTCAGCCTCTTCCAAGGTAAGGCATCGTAGGAGCACCGAATCTACTCCAATACGATATAAGGTATCTCCTACGATACGGTAGGGTTGGGACTGGTGCCGAATCCGACGGCGGGCAGTTTTATCCAACTCAGACCGAAATGTCGCGGTCTGAAGATACACTATAATGTCACCATACCAAGGATCACGAGTATCAATAAGAAACAGCGTTTCGTCCGGTATATGATCTTCTGAGTGTGAAGGAACAGAGTCTGTAGGGAGAGAACATATCAAATCCGCGAAGACCAATGATTTAGTTGACTTGGCAGTGGTGAAATCCAAGTCAAACTCCTGCAGGATCACGATCCATTTGGATTACTTGCCCCCTAGTAATTGTCTAGAAAGAATATACGTCATAGGGTTGCAGTCTGAAACCACTGTTATCGTGCGCAAAAGGATGTAATGGCGAAAGCGTTGTACGGCATGTACTGCTGCTAAGGCCAACTTCTCGACATGTGCATAACGTGTTTCCGGGTCGAGAAGGTTCCGAGACAGGTAATAAACAACATGTTCGTCACCGTTCTCGTGATCCTGCACCAAGACCATGGTGATGGTGCTTAATGCGGCGGCTAGATACAAAGTAAAGTCGCGGTGGTAGTCCGGTGGACGAAGCAACGGAGCATTGACTAGCAGTGTCTTCAGCTTCTCAAAGGATTCCTGAGCAATTTCGTCCTAGTGAAAGGGAACATTCTGCTTTAACAAACGAGTGAATCCTTTGGCCACCTCGGCATAATTCGGGATAAAGCGCCTAAGAAAATTCACTTTCCCTTGTAGACTCTGTAACTGATACAGGGAGGAGGGTGATGGGAGATTTATGATGGCCTCAACCTTTAGAGGGTCAAGGCGAATTCCGTCTTTCGAGACTATAAAGCCTAAAGGACGGCCAGAATCAACGCAGAAGACGCACTTATGAGGGTTGAGCCTGATATTGTAGCGTCTGCAACGAATGAATATCTGGCGGAGGTGCTCAGGATGGTCCTCTCGCTTACCCGAATGGGCTGGCAAGTCGTCCAGATAAGGCTGGACAATATGGCGAATATCATGAAAAGCGTAGGACATCACACGCTGAAACGTGGCGCCATCGTTTTTTATGCCGAACGAGAGTTTTTTGTACGCAAAAGTGCCCCACGGACAGATGAATGTGGTCTTATGTTGATCCTCAGGTGCAATATTGATTTGGTTGTAGCCTGAGAAACCGTCCATTAAGGAATAGATCTCACTCCCGGCACATTCGTCGATGATCTGGTCGATAAATGGAGTGGGATAATTATCCTTAGGACAGGCGCGATTGATATCGCGATAATCCACATAGACTCGAATTGTACCCTGATTTTTATCAACAGGGACGATATTGGACACCCATTCTGTAAGGGGGATAGGATAAATAAAACCCGCGTTCAGAAGTTTTTCAACTTCTGCCTTGATAGCGGCGGCTTTCCGAGGATGAATGGGACGTAAGCGTTGGCGCACGGGTTTCGCACCTGGGTAGGTTGGAATCTCGTGCACGACAATACTCGGATCAATTCCCGGCATTTCCTCGTAAGACCATGCGAAAACATCTCTGAATTCTTTGAAAAGCTTAGTATAAACTTGAATCTCCTCGGGAGAACAAGTCACACCCACATGAATGTTCTCAACAATCCCCGGTTTAACGGAGATGTTGATTGGAATAGTTTGAGTAATGTTACTCAAATTACCCTCCGAAAAAACCTCGTGCATTAAGATCGGTGTTTGAAGAGGAGGGGAAGGAACCTGAGTAGCATAACGCTCCAGACAATCAGTCATTGCCCCCAAGCTGGGCATAAACGAGGAGCGATGATGTCCATCGCCCCAGTGTAGCTCCTCAAAAGACATAGTTTCAATGATAGCTTCATCTGAAGGAAAAGTCTCTCTAAGAGAATCAGGTGAATCAGCCTGACCAAGCCAGGGGGATTGTGAGTAGACGTCAAGAGCCATGCTCATCGGAGCATGCTGAGGAGGTGGAGGGTCCGATGCGGCAACAATCTCACAGTAGCTGATCTCTACTGGCGTTAAAGGCATGGATTCTCCAAACTCATATACCTGCTCAGGTGTAGGAATAAGCCAGGGGTCATCAGTCCTGGACAACATGTTGACTTGAGCAGTATTCGGTGGTGGTGCGGGGAATATACCCATGAGAACAGGGTCTTTGAAACGACCAGGTCCTATGCTGTCTGGGGGATTTGGAATTTGATCCACGTATGGCACGTTGTTCTCAGAGCTAGAGGTGAAAAATGACAACTGATCTACCGTGACAATCTTGCCCTCATGGGGGAACTTAATGAATCGAAAGACGGTAGACGGCACGCAGAGCATGGCATGGGTCCAGCTGCGGCCAAGAAGTATATTGTAGTTGAGTTTAGCGTCAACCACTTCTACTTCCATGTTGACAGTTTTTCCCTGTAATGTGATCGCAAGACTCTCGAGAACTCCCAGGGGTTTAGACTCCCGACCATCAAATGCCTCGAGGGCATTGGGAGATGACGACAAGGCTGGAGAGCCAATGGCCTTCCAGCAAGCGGAGGACATAACGCAAGTAGATGCACCCTCATCTACGACGGCCCTATGAATGTTCAGACCGTTAATCCCGACTTGAATGACCAAAGCGATTTGATGTGGAAGCCGGGGAGTAAAATTCTCCAGATCGAAGGTGAGAAGGCTCGAGTCGGCGGGATCGATACCACCGATGACAAACAGTAAAGCCTTCGTTGTGAAGGACAACTTTGAAGAACCTCAAGTGCAGACATGGCACATGGCGCCTGTGCCAGATCCTCAACGATACTGTAATGTTGAGCGGCACGAGCATTTGGATTGTAAGAGGATCTCCGAAGAACACCCTTGGGAGGTGGCTTCACAACGGGTTCGAGAGTTGGCTTCTCGATTTCCAACGGACCAGAAACAGGTGGGGGAGGCGGTCCATCCGCAACTGCCTTCCCGGGTGCCTGCTGCTGACTGTTGTAATCCTTCGATCTAGTAGCAATAGTGATAGGTGCATTAGTTTTCATCATGAAAACTTGAGACCCAAACGGTGCAGATGATGAACCTTGTTCGACCATCTGGGTCTGCTGAGATGGAAATGGCTCTTTTAAAACAGCCGGAGTCCCTTTTGAGCCTTTAAGAAGTTGACTAACTTCGGACCGTCGTGGACAATCCTTAGTGTAATGGTCACCTTGACAGATGAGGCAAGGGAATTTCGGCTTACGTTGGGAGCCATCCTCAGTTCGAGATTTAGATTCCGGTTTCGGGGCAACAGATTTTGATTTGCCTTTGCCCTTCTTCTTCCCCTTGGAGGATTTGTCCGTAGGATTGGCCTGGATGGCATTCACCTCCGCGGTTTTACCAGAATCAGATGGGGCGGGACTAGCAGAGGTATTGTTGGAAGAATTAGCCTTCTGCTTCCCATTCGAAGACTTCTTCGAATTTTGAGAGACGGAACCAATGACACCATCCACCGTGGGGGTAGGTAGAGCCTTAGTGGTTCCGGGCCGTGGAGCATCAGTCAAGATGTCATAAAGCGTGCCAGACTGCGAATAGACAAGATCCAAGTACTGGGCACGCGCGATAGCTTGTTCCTCCGTCACACACGCTCCCATCGCGATATCTTGAGCGATTTTATTCACAAAGGAGGTGGTGAACCAGTGAGTCAAAATCTGATCAAGTATGTGAAACTTGATCAGTCGACGACGGCGCCACCACTCATGAATGTGATCTGAAATGTGAGTGGCCGTGTCCTGCTTTAGAGAAGTCAAGAGGTGCGTCCCGGCCTCATATCGGACCGGCAATTGGAAATGCGTGAGAAAAGCCATGGCTAACGAGTTGAAATCCTGAAAAATACCACGGGATAGCTCTATGTACCACTTAGCAGCAGCTCCTGTTAAAGTACGCTAGAAAAGACGCAAACGAATCGAATCATCAACCCAAGAGTTAGACGAACACCAGAGGTGATACGTCATCACATGCGCCTGGGGATCTTCGCCAGCTTTGCCCTCAAACTTGGGACAGTCACCTGGTATCTTGGTGGGAACCGGAGGTCAATATGGATTATGCGAAATCGGATCATTGGTCAACTTTGAAACGTCCGGCAGTTCCAAGGTAGCCAGGAACGGCAATGGAGGATTAACTACCATACCAGTCCCAGGATAAGGTCCGGTACCTGTGCTCCACGATGGTTGTGAATATCCCTGCCCCCATGGGTTCTGTTCCGAAGGATTCTGACCGTAGGGGGCATAGCTCGTATAACCAGACTGATTCGGCTGCTGGTAACCATAGTGCGGGGCTTGATAACCAGGGTTCGGGCCCTGATTAGGCGTCTGCCCTGTATAAGCAGCGTTTGGATTTGGCTGCTGAGCGTAGGTAGAACCGGGTGGAGGAGGATAATACTGAGAGCCTCCAGGGTGGTTATAGTTCGGTTGAGGCCCGACCATGAGGATAATAACCACTGCGAGGACCAGGGCTGGCCGATGAGTGGAACCTGCGGAGCACCGAGTCGTAAGGGCGCCGGTGATTTGGCTGCGGCATTGAATGAACAGGTTGTTGAGCAGAGTGAACGGAATGAGAGGGCTGCCCTGAATGAACAGGTTGACCCGAGTGAGGGGGCTGGCCTGAATGACCAGGCTGGCCCGGGTGACCAGGCGGCGTCGGTTGCGCAGGCTGACCTAGTTGTAAGTGAGCCTCAGGTTGTGCCGGATGGGTCGGCTGGCCTGGAGGCGGGACACCGGGCTGTACCGGATGAGCCGGTTTCCCTGGTGGAGGAACAGGACCAGGTGCTTGCTGGAAACTAGTTTGACCTGAAGCAGAACCATAGGGTGGTCCTGGCTGATATGCAACGTTAGAAACGACAGGATACTGCGGTTGCATTGGTAAAGAAGGCTGGATTTGCCCCCCAGGACCATAGGCCTGTCCCGGTTGATACCCTAGCTGAGGTTGAGTAGGTTGACCAGCAGGGCTATAATATGGTCCTTGCGGATTATACAATGGCCCTTGCTGGCCCGCAGGGTAGCCTTGGATGGGTTGTCCCTGTGGGTCATACAAATAGCCAGGTTGGCCCGCAGGTTGGCCCTGGAAGGGTTGTCCCTGCGGGTTGTAAGCCTGGTTGTATGGTAAACCTTGAGCATACAGATAAGCCTCGGGAGCAGGAAGGCGCAAAACCTCCCCGTGCTCATCGAACTGACCTGGGAATGCATACACGGGAGTGCCATCCTCTGCATAGTGCGAAAAGAAGGATCGGTAAGGATCTTGGGGAACTTGTCCAGCTCCGGCGTTCGGCTGCTGTAAAAACAACCGATACTCCTCCGGAGAGATATTCTCCGGTATAGCAGTGGCTAGGTAAACGTCTTCAGGAGTTGGCCCAGCCCTAGTAGCAGATGCTGAGACAACAGAAGAAGAGGCAGCCACACAAACAGTGGGCCGAACGGGAACAGAAGTGACGGGCGTCGAAGGGGACACCCCGGGTGTAGTGGCAGCTGGTCTCGACGCGGGAGATGATATCCCCATAGAGGCTGCAGCTGAAATGATCTGACCCAGAGATCTGTATCCCTGTGGTAAAGAAGGACTGGCTGACGACGTGGTAGCCAGCTCGGAGCCGTCTCCCTCAAACAATCTACGAGGGATGCGCTGATAGTCATCAGACCCCGGAATTTCCTCACCAGAATCACTCATGGTTGATCCTGTCGTTAAATCACGCAGAAGACGGCGAGGACTAGGAGGAAAAACAGCAGCAACAAACGGTGAACCCGATGTAAGAGAAAGGAAATCAGCTCCTAATCTCAATTCAGACACAGGGTCCGAAAAGGGCCAATTGAACTTAACTGGTCCTCCAAAGGGTTGCTCGGCGAGAACCGGTCCCCCGTCAGGAAACTCAGAAACAACAGGCTGCTGTGGTTCAACAGAAGGCCCAGAAGCTTCTGAAGAATCGTCCGTGTAAGGACTACCAGTAGACGAAACCGATGGTTCCGCCACTGTGGCAAAAGACTAGAAGAAAAGAGCAAACACACACACGACCTGAAAATGAGTTAAGACACACGATCAAACGGTCAACAAGCAATGTCTAAATAGGTGTGAAATCGTGGGCGATTAATTTTACCACATTGGAAAGTAAGAAATTCTACCGTTTCATGTTTTAAGAGTCGAGAAACAATAAAAAGATGACTCTATCTCTTTCAGAGTTGACACAAGCGTGAAAGGACAAGCGCTTGACGGTCTTTTCAAGTTTAGGGAGTCAGAAAAGACCAAATGACTGCTCGGGAAAAACTAGGCACAAAGGGTGTACCAAATATCCGTGAACTGCAATATACACCTTGGTTTCAATAATGAAACAGAAATCGACCAAGGACTTTCCGTACGTGCAGGTAGTCTCCTCGAATGCTGTGTTCGGTGTATCACGGGTATAGGGCGACAGACTCGGCTTCCTGTGGATAAAGGATTGAAAACCTAGAGGGGTCTCCCTTTATATACGCGACGGTACGGGGAGCGCAAGTCCGTACTAGCGCTGTCTAAAGCCAACAGGCGAACGACAGTTGCTAGGTTTAACGACGCCGGAACACGTCTCTAGCCTAGACCTTCTAAATATGTTTCGTTAAGTTCCAATGTTGCCTTAGGTTAATTGAATAAATTTTACAGTTGATCTTCAATTAAGTTTCAATTTCCAGGCCCTATCGTATGTAGTGTCTCCTAAATGCAAAGCTATATGCCATAGTGCAACATTTCGTTCGATGAAAACTAATTAGAGAAGAGTTGAGAGCTTTAACACAAAGGAAATGAACGGAAATTAAACAACGATATCTCTAATGCAACTAACGCAATTGACAACTTTTCATTCAAAACACTAATCACTAGTGATATGGAAAAGATCGCAATTTGCACTAATTAACAAAAGCAAAAGAGATTTTTTTTTTTTTGATTTTCAATGTTTAATGGCTAATATGCACTAATCAAACTTGAAAACAAATGGAGCAACTTGAGAAACGATATTCAAGAGAGCGAAACAAACACATTTCACTCAACAACACAAGCAATCAGATCCCCAAATCGACCAAAGTCTCTCAAAGCGAAGAAGAGACTCAAGAGCTTCCAATGGACCGTGTGATCTAGGTCCAAAGCAAGACCAAACGAATTTCGAATGAAGAAATGAACAATCACCCAAAAATCGTAATAAAACAATGAACAACTACTTAGAGAATGTGGAAAATCAATCAGGTAGTTGACAGGACAATCCAATCACCAAATTTCCCAAGGAGGGCTCGATACACTAAGCCACTAGATGACCTAGGGCTTAAAACGTGAAATCGGTAGATAGAAGCAAACAACCAAAGGACAGAGGTGAATTCCCAGCCAAACAAGACTCCAACACACTCAGGCAGTCGGAAAATCAAGAAGAAAAACACTGATCAACTTCAGAGAGCTCAAGAATGACAAAACTCAAAAAACTTACAGGGGTGGCGCGACTGTAAGTGTGAAACTGGCGCCAGAAAGCAATTGGCGCGGGCTGGACAAAGGCAACATGCGCCAATTGGCGCGACTGTCGGGTTAAAAACCGCGCCAGTCGAGTTTCTCAGCAAAAAATTAAAAACAAGCTACTCCAGAAACAGACCAATGCAAGCTAAGCAATCCAAGAAGCAAAAACACACAAAGAACCCAACCCAGAAGGTTCATCAAGCAAGGAAAAGCGAGATACAAACGGCAAGGCAAGACAAAGACTCCAAGTTGTTCAGTCTGTAAACCAAACCGGAGATTGACTGAAGTAGCATTGATCTACTCCGCTAATGCAAGGCAGAAGCGTTTCGAAGGCTATCTGGTTGTACTTCAGGCTCCGTCTATAGTTTACAAATCAAACAACAAGCTGGATCCCCAGTGGAGTCGCCAATTTGTTGAGGAGGTAAATCCCCTCTGCGGACAGAGGCGATCCCTACTAGCCCAGTAGGGGTCTAGCAACAAACAAACAATGTCATGACGCAGGTTCCTAATTACGAATGAAAAGGCTGGAGATAGAAGCCTACCTGGATTCCAACGCTAGGATCTGAAGAAGAAGCATCCCCGTTCCTCAGCCTCGGCAGATCACAATCCCTCCACGATCTCCGCGGATGAACACCTGCACATGGAAGAAACGAACAGATACAAGCATAGAAACCGGCATACGTAACTAAACATCAGTCAGAAAGGACATTACTCGCATTAACATGATGGAAAACGGAGTGGAACCATAATCATAATCATCTATTAAATAACCAGCGAAGAAATATTACAACCAAGTTCTGACGTCGCGATCTCCTTCGGACGGGTTTCCAGTCATCCACGTCTCGCAAAGCTTGCCAAGGAAAGGGAAAACCTCTCCAGAGTCTCGTGACAATGGTCTCCTTACTTGAGTCAGCCTTAAGGGAAAGAGAGGGTTCTTTACAACACAAAGGCTCTTGGGAATATGGAGATTCAGAGCTTAGGCACTTCAAGACTAGCTTGCCATAGATTTGAGAAAGCTTTTATAGATGGGGAAGGAGGAGTTGGGATCCCTATTATTATGGGATTGGCCCTATCAACAAGGAAGGTTCCATGGGAGGTGGCAAAACCACTTCCCTCCATAGAACTCCCGCAGCCAAACCTCCCAACTCAAGATAGGTAATGGTTTGTGAGTTTGTTAGAACTCAACTTCCGCCATCCTTATTTAAAAAACAACTCCCCCAATACGGCTCTATTACGAGCGCCGAGGGTGGCGCGACCTCTTTACGCTAATTTCCCCAGGCGCGAGTGCGGGCGCTCCGCGCGCCCGATGCCAAGGATGTTTTTCATGACTTTGGCAAGGAGATGTCTCAAGGGCAAATATAGCTCATGTTCAGAGGGATGCATTGATGATGTTTTCAAGGCATGACAATGTTCACAGGTCACAAAATGGGTCCTACATTGTGCGGGATGGGGAATGGTAGGGACGGTGACAAATTACTGTGTAACTTTTAATGTTTAATGTTTAATTTTCAATGTTTAATGGCTAATATGCACTAATCAAACTTGAAAATGAATGGAGCAACTGGAGAAACGATATCCAAGAGAGTGAAACAAACACATTCCACTCAACAACACAAACAATCAGATCCCCAAATCGACCAAAGTCTCTCAAAGCAAGAAAAAGACTCAAGAGCTTCCAATGGACCGTGTGATCCAGGTCCAAAGCAAGACCAAACGAGTTTCGAATGAAGAAATGAACAATCACCCAAAAATCGCAATAAAACAATGGACAACTACTCAGAGAATGTGGAGAATCAATCAGATAGTTGACAGGACAATCCAAACACCAAAACTCCCAAGGAGGGCTCGATACACTAAGCCACTAGATGACCTAGGGCTTAAAACGTGAAATCGGTAGATAGAAGCAAACAACCAAAGGACAGAGGTGAATTCCCAGCCAAACAGGACTCCAACACACTCAGGCAGTCGGAAAATCAAGAAGAAAAACACTGATCAAATTCAGAGAGCTCAAAAATGAGAAAACTCAAAAAACTTACAGGGGTGGCACGACTGTAAGTGTGAAACTGGCGCCAGAAAGAAATTGGCGTGGGCTGGACAAAGGCAACATGCGCCAATTGGCGCGACTGTCGGGTTAAAAACCGCGCCAGTCGAGTTTCTCAGCCAAAAATTAAAAACAAGCTACTCCAGAAACGGACCAATGCAAGCTAATCAATCCAAGAAGCAAAAACAAACAAAGAACCCAACCCAGAAGGTTCATCAAGCAAGGAAAAGCAAGATACAAACGGCAAGGCAAGACAAAGACTCCAAGTTGTTCAGTCCGTAAACCAAACCGGAGATGGACTGAAGTAGCGTTGATCTACTCCGCTAATGCAAGGCAGAAGCGTTTCGAAGGCTATCTGGCTGTACTTCAGGCTCCGTCTATAGTTTACAAATCAAACAACAAGCTGGATCCCTAGCGGAGTCGCCAATTTGTTGAGGAGGTAAATCCCCTCTGCGGACAGAGGCGATCCCTACTAGCCCAGCAGGGGTCTAGCAACAAACAAACAATGCTATGACGCAGGTTCCTAGTTACGAATGAAGGCTAGAGATAGAAGCCTACCTGGATTCCAACGCTAGGATCTGAAGAAGAAGCGTCCCCGTTCCTCAGCCTTGGCAGATCACAATCCCTCCACGATCTCCGCGGATGAACACCTGCACATGGAAGAAACGAACAGATACAAGCATAGAAACCAACATACGTAACTAAACATCAGTCAGAAAGGACATTACTCGCATTAACATGATGGAAAACGGAGTGGAACCATAATCATAATCATCTATTAAATAACCAGCGAAGAAAGATTACAACCAAGTTCTGACGTCGCGGTCTCCTTCGAACGGGTTTCCAGTCGTCCACGTCTCGCAAAGCTTGCCAAGGAAAGGGAAAACCTCTCCAGAGTCTCGTGACAATGGTCTCCTTACTTGAGTCAGCCTTAAGGGAAAAAGAGGATTCTTTACAACACAAAGGCTCTTGGGAATATGGAGATTCAGAGCTTAGGCACTTCAAGACTAGCTTGCCATGGATTTGAGCAAGCTTTTATAGATGGGGAAGGAGGAGTTGGGATCCCTATTATTATGGGATTGGCCCTATCAACAAGGAAGGTTCCATGAGAGGTGGCAAAACCACTTCCCTCCATAGAACTTCCGCAGCCAAACCTCCCAACTCAAGATAGGCAATGGTTTGTGAGTTTGTTAGAACTCAACTTCCGCCATCCTTATTTAAAAAACAACTCCCAAAATGGGTGGCGCGACTACGGCTCTATTACAGAGCGCCAGGTGGCGCGACCTCTTTGCATTAATTTCCCCATTGGCGCGAGTACTGAACTGCCTGCCCGCGCCAATGCCAAAAAGGGATGTTTTTCATGACTTTTGCAAGGAGATGTCTCAAGGGCAAATAAAGCTCATGCTCAGAGGGATGCATTGATGATGTTTTCAAGGCATGAAAATGTTCACAGGTCACAGAATGGGTCCTCCATTGTGCGGGATGGGGAATGGTAAGGACGGTGAAAAATTACTGTGTAACACTTCTTTAAGCATGAAACATGGAAAACTGGATGTACTCGCGAAGAAGCAGGAAGCTCCAATTTGTATGCCATAGTACCAATCTTTTGCAACACCTTGTAAGGACCATAGTACTTTGGCGATAATTTATTATCATTCTTTGCTTGCTTGAGGGACATTTGTTTGTATGGTTGTAGCCGTAAAAATACCCAATCTCCTACATCAAAACTTCTCTCGCTACGATGTTGATCTGCCTGTTGTTTCATTCGATTTTGTGCCAAATTCGGGTTATCCTTTAAGAGTTGGAGAACTTCTTGCTGATGCTCGATGTGATCTTCCACTGCTTGAACCTTCGAATTTTCCCTTAAAGATGATGTGATGGATGGTGGATGATATCCATAAAGTGCCATAAATGGGCTCATTTTTGCTGCAGTATGGAAGGAAGTGTTATACCACCATTCGGCAAGAGGTAACCACTTGACCCATTGTGTTTGTTTATCAGATACAAAACAACGAAGATATCCTTCCAAACATTTATTTACTATCTCGGTTTGACCATCGGATTGAGGATGATAAGATGAGCTATGAGCTAATTGAGTACCCAAACAAGAAAATAACTCCGTCCAAAAATTTCCGGTAAAAATGGGATCTCTGTCGCTCACAATAACCCTTGGGTTTCCATGTAGCTTTTGAATTGTGTCCATAAATGTAGTAGCAATTGTACTTGCTTTAAATGGATGAGATAATGCACAAAAGTGTGCATACTTGGTAAGTCTATCAACTACCACCATGATGATACTCTTTCCTTCGGACTTAGGTAAACCTGTGATAAAATCCATTGAAATATCCTCCCAACGTTGACTTGGAATGGATAAAGGTTGTAGAAGTCACGGGGTCTTAATTGTTTCCACTTTATTCTGCTGGCAAACCAAACATTCCGCCACAAAATTTTGAATATCAGATTTAAGGCCATCCCAAAAAAATTATTTCTTCACCCTGTGGTAAGTTTTAAAAAATCCTGAGTGTCCTCCTAAAGGAGAAGTGTGCAATTCCAGAAGAATCTTTTGTTTTAGTTGGGAATTCTTACAAAGATATAAGCGATCTTTGTACCATAAGGAATCCTTTTTCCAACTAAATGTATCAGATGTACTAGGATCTTGCTGCAACTTTTGAATGAGTATCCATACATCTTTGTCCTTCTTCCATTCATCTCTTGCTTGAGTTATCCAATCTGGTTGGATAATAGAAATGGCACAAAGCAATGCTTCCACCTCTTCATTCTTTCTTGAGAGTGCATCTGCAACAACATTCAGCTTTCCTTTTTTGTAGATTATTTCAAAGTCATAACCCAACATCTTTGTGACCCATTTTTGCTGTTCTTCTGACGATAGTTTTTGTTCCAAAAAGTGTTTAAGACTATCATGATCAGTTTTTACCTTAAAGTGTCTTCCCATTAGGTAAGTTTGCCATTTCTTTAGTGCATGCAGTATTGCTAACATTTCCTTCTCATAAATAGGTTTCTGTAAATACTTTCCTTTGATTGGATGACTTTCAAAAGCAATGGGTCTTCCTTCCTGCATTAAAACTGCACCAATTCCATTTCCTGAGGCATCACATTCCACAATAAAGGTTTTTGTGAAGTCTGGTGTAGCTAAGACTGGTGCTAGGCACATTTCCTCTTTAAGACGTTCAAAGGCCTTAGTTGCTTCAGGAGTCCATGAAAATGCATCTTTCTTCAATAATGTTGTTAGAGGTGCTGCTATTCTCCCATAATTCTTAACAAACTTGCGATAATACCCTGTTAACCCGAGAAATCCTCGCAGCTGCTTTATGGTTGTGGGGACTTTCCATTCCTTAATGGCTTTAATTTTGTTAGGGTCTACTTTAACACCCTCGTGAGATACAATATGACCCAGATATTCCACCTCTTGTACTCAAAGAAACATTTGGATGTTTTTGCATATAATTGTTTCTCCTGCAATAGTTTGAGCACCCTGTCAACATGTTCAACATGATCCTTCCAAGACCTGCTGTAGATTAGTATATCATCAAAAAATACTAGCAGAAATTTTCTAAGGAAGGGTTTGAAAATGGAATTCATCAACCCTTGAAATGTAGAAGGTGCATTGGTAAGGCCAAAAGGCATGACCAAAAATTCATAATGACCCTCATGAGTTCGAAATGCTGTTTTTGGAATATCTTCAGTCTTCATTCTAATTTGATGATATCCTGAACGAAGATCCAACTTGGTAAAATAAATTGCTCCATGTAATTCATCCAATAATTCATCAATCACAGGAATGGGAAATTTATCTTTAATGGTGAGCTTATTGAGCTCCCTATAATCAGGACACATTCGCCATGATCCATCCTTCTTGTGTACCAATACTACAGGAGCAGAGAAAGAACTTTGACTAGGTTGAATTATACTCGCCTCTAACATTTCTGCAATCATACGTTCAATTTTGCTCTTTTGGAAGTAAGGATATCTATAAGGCCCGATGTTTGGAGGAACACTTCCTGGAATCAAATGAATAGCATGATCATGATCACGAATAGGTGGGAGTCCTTTGGGAGTTTCAAACACCTTGGAATGATTGTCGAAGACTTGTTGGAGATCTGCAGAAATAGATGATTTTGATGTCGGAACTTCTAGTGAGCATAATTGTGCAATTACGCCTCGTTGTTCTTTCTTTAGAAACTTTGTCATGACATTAGAGCTTATTATCCTTCCCGGCTTCCCTTCAATACCCCGTAATTCGACTTCCTTTCCTTCTGAAAAAAATTTCAAGAAAAGTTCTTGAAAATTAAAAGCTACCGTCCCCAAAGATTGTAACCATTGTACTCCTAGTACAACATCAGCACCTCCCATAGGAATGGAAAGCGTTGGACTAGTCAATACATATTCCCCCATGGTTAACTTTATATTATGGCATTTTCCAGAGCAATTTATAGTTCCTCCATTTGCAACCATCACTTGACATTATGGTGCTGGGTATAGGAAACAATTTAATTCCTTGGCTACCTTACAATGAATAAAATTATGGGTGCTAACTGAATCAATCAACACTATTACCTTTTTCTTCTTGATATGTCCTTCTATCTTGAGAGTTTGAGGAGTGGTAATTCCTGCCAATGCATTACACGATATGGTCGGACTCATTTCTTCCTCTTCTAGGGTTGGTTTCTGGTGTATATCCTCTTCTTGTTCATTTTCTTCTTCCTCTTCACAATCTATGTAAAATAATTTCTTCTCAGCACACTTATGACCTTTAGTGTATTTTCTATCACAACTGTAGCAAAGCCCTTTTTCTCTTTTTTCTTCCAATTTTTGTGGTGTCAACCTTGTAAGTTGTGGAAATCTAGGCGTAGCAACACTTCCTTCTTTATAGAATTGAGTGGTAGGCTTCCTTGTCGCCATAATTTTACATTCAACTTTTCTTGCCAACCTAAATGCCTTCTCCAATGAATCGGGTTCCAAAACGCGAACTTTATGTTGGATGTTATCCTTTAAAGTGCCTAGGAAGAGATCAATCCTGTGTTCCTCTGTAAGATCAGTTACCCTTATATTCAATTTTTGGAAGTCCTCAATGTGCTGCCCCACTAAACCCTTTTTGTTTGAGATTTATCAATTGGGTAAAGAAGGTGTTGCTCTTTGTATCCTCATAATGTGCTATCATTTCCTCCGTAAAAATTGACCAAGTGACAATTTTTTTACGGGAGCAAAGCCATTGATACCATACAAATGTATTTTGTTTTAAATGTAAAGTTGCAATGCGTACCTTTTGTGTGTTTTGCACGTTATGGAGATCAAAATATTGCTCCATCTGTAGTATCCATGTTACAGGATCCTTTCCATCAAACTTCCTCATATCCATTTTTGGAATATGGTGGTTCTTCCCGCCAACATTCGAGTTTATGAAGTCATGATTAACATTTATTTTGTTCTCATCATGAGGTTCTTCTCCTATATTTCCGCCATTAGGAATCATTTATGGTTTTAAGCTTGTCATCAAGCCTTCCATGTATGCTTTTAGATCACTCTTCATGTTTTCCATGTTGTCTTTCATGTCATCCATCTTAGCTTCCACGCCATCCATTTTAGCTTCCATGACTTTCTTCAAACCGTCCATCTTCACTTCCATGCCTTTCTTCAAAACTTCCATTTCATTTTTTGTTGCTCTTTGCGAGAGTGAAAACTGTTGCATTTGCTCTTGTAATTTTGATAGATCATGTTGCAATTCTTCATCTTCATGAGTCATAGTAGAGCCTTCTGAAGGCCTAATGGGTGTTGAATTCTTTTTAGGGGCCATTTTAGAATCCAATATTGATATCTATTCTACAATATGCCCTTGGAATCAATTCAACTTGATTCTTCATACAAGACTTATGCAATTCGGAAAAAAAAATACACACCTTTTACTAGCTTTTAGGAGATCGATATTGAAATTGAATTATCTCTGTAATTGAAAATCTTCAATATCCGAAATTCAGCCCTGTAGTATCCCTCTGAAGCTTCTTTCAAATGCCACAGGTCTGACCTGATTTTGATTCTCCAAGACAAAGTTGTGTCCAATCTCCCACAATGACCTAATTCTGGACTAGTTCAGTAGAGCGAAATTGTACGACTTGCCACATGTCACGGTTTTGTCCTTTGTCTCTGAAATTGATAGCCAAGAAACTACAGGCCGTGTACTTGCGACCAATTTTTACGGCACTCCAATACAATCTTCAGAGAGAGAGTTATTGAACTTTTCCCACGATCACCTCTTTGAGATGAAATTCAGGAGCCTGAAAAAGAACTATCTTCCACAGATCATATCTCCAAAAATATTGTGAACCAAGCTCTGAAATTTTTTGATGAATGTCCTCAGGATTTCAGCTTTGCACCATATGAATTTCAGATTCTGAAACTCCGTAGAAAAACAGTTATAGCGCAAATGCCACGATGACCTGTTTAGGAGCCTGAAAAACTACCTAACTTCCACAGATCATATCTCCGAAATTATTGCGAACCAAACTCTGAAATTTTTATACAAGCTTCCTCAAGAGTTTTCCTTCGCACCCTAAAAATTTCAGCTTCTGAAACTTCGTAGAAAAAAAGTTATAGCGAAAATGCCACGATGACCTGTTTGGAGCAGCGAAACCCTAGAATCCAAACCTCTGATACCAAATGTTGTGTAACCAACTCCAAAAATAGAAGAAAAGAGATATAAACGCCTTAGAAATGAGCCACTTCGATGGGGAAACCTCCAATACATTACATAAATGAACAATTCTTGGATGATACAATTCACAAAACCTCCTTTCTATATATAGGAGTCCATGGGGCCATAATGTAATCCTAGTGAGCCACAATGTAATCCTAGCCGACCTAACAATAATAATTTAAGGGCACAATAATAACAAAATGGGGGTTACAAGGGTACAATAATAACAATAAGGGGTTTACACTAACAATAATAAGGGGATATACTAGTGATATAGGGACCTAACATTATTTCTGAGAACATCTGGCAAAGGTGAAGATTTTTAGAGGGTCCGCCCAACCCTATTACATTCATAGATACCATAGTAA